>JAJOZX010002901.1:610000-617501 GCA_023014485.1 Bathynomus jamesi | reverse complement strand
TATATATGTGTGTGTGTAGATATGTATATATATATGTGTGTGTGTGTAGATATGTGTATATATATATAGATATATATAATATATATATTATGTGTGTGTGTAGATAGTATAGATATATATATGTCTATATATATTATTTATTTTTTCTTCTTTTTTTTCTTTCTGTAACATATATATAGGATGTAACCCTTTTATATACTTCAGTGTTCCTGAGGATGTCAATAGACGAAAGCGCTTGAGCACCATTTTGTGTTTCCTTTCCTTCGTGGTTTTATTCATATATATATATATATATATATATATACATCGATGCCGAATTGGAAAAAATCAACGGTATTGGAAGTGATGTGTTATCCATCTGCCTTCATGGAATCTTGCCTCAACAAGGCAAAACGAACTTTCTATCGTGTCAATAATAACACTCGTACTTTGTCAAAAAATATTTTAGTACTTCCTTTTTTCCCGGGCTTTTTAGGCATTGCTAATGTACTTAAACTTTTGGATATTAATGTAGTATTTTCATATAACAATATTGTGAAAAAATATCATAGTAAAAAATAGCCCTACCAATAATTCAGGCATTATCTATAAAATTCGTTGTAAACAATGTGATTCCTTTTACATAGGTCAGACGGGAAACGATTTGCACACACGCATAAAACAGCATCAATATTCCATTAGAACTGGACAGTTGTCCAGTGCCCTTTTTGTCCATTTGTCAGAATTATCCCACTGTATTGATTGGAATAATGCTTCAGTTTTATTTCACTCTAGCAACATTGTTAATAGAAATATTCTTGACTCTGCCATTATCCAACTTTCAAATAACTTCAACATAAGCAAAGGTCTATTTCAACTCGATCCTGTTGTTTTGAATTCCTTCAAAACAGATTTAGATAAGAAGGGTAGAACGTTAAATCTTTGGTAAACTTGTATGCTACTCTATTAACTTTTAATTTTCATTTTTTATATACATCGAAACAACGATAAAAGGCAGAGTGTTAAAACCCGGGCAGATTTCAGTATAATTTTGTATTTTTATAATTCATTTGATCTTGTGCTAAAAATCGATATTTTTTCGTTACAAATCTGTATGCCTCTCTGATAATCCTTTAATTTTTATTTTTATTTTAATTCTCCGTTTATTGCATGTATATATATATATATATATTATTTCTTTTTTCTTTTTTTCTTTCTGTAATCTATATATAGGATGTAACCCTTTTATATACTTCAGTGTTCCTGAGGATGTCATTAGACGAAAGCGCTTGAGCACCATTTTGTGTTTCCTTTCCTTCGTGGTTTTATTCATATATATATATATATACAGGGTGGGGCACGGGAATCAAGTGTTTTTTGAATAGCTAGTAATCGGCCATTAGGAATGGGAGGGGCGTGCGGTAGGTAGCATTCCATTCCTGGGTTCATAGCATTTAACTTTAACTAACACTCACCTTATCTTTCAGGTGCCATCATGGAGCAGTGGACGTTAGAACACCGCATGTTCGCGTATGATCATTTTGTTAGGAGTGGCGAGTCAGTGACAGCAGTTCAGCGTGCGTTTCGCCGCAGATTCAACATTCATCGAAATGACTCTGTTCCCGCTCGTGACACAATCTTACGTTGGGTTAACAATCTTCGAACAGGAGGCTCAATAATGAAAACAAAACGAAGGGGCCGCAACGCACTGTGCGTACTCCAGAGAACGTTGAAAGGGTCAGACAAGCGATGTTGCAAAGCCCAGGCCGCTCTGCTCGGAGACATTCAGCTGCACTCGGAATCAGCAATCGTACTGTTAGACGGATTTTGCATGAAGAATTACATTTTCACCCATACAAGTTAGCGATGGTGCAGGAATTGAATGTAAACGATTGCCCCCAACGACTGAATTTTGCACAGGAAATGCTTGCACTTTATGAGCAGAATGAAAACATGATGGTGGTAATGAGTGATGAAGCCCATTCCCACCTTAATGGGGCCGTCAACAATCAAAACTGTCGGTATTGGGCTGCTGAAAATCCGCGACAACTCCATGAAAAACCGCTGCATAGCCCTAAGGTTACAGTTTGGTGCGCGGTGGGAAAGTTTGGCGTCATCGGTCCCTATTTCTTCGAACAAAATGGGGTTACCGTTACCATAACATCTGGGCGTTACATTGAGATGGTGAACACCTTTTTCATCCCTGAGTTACGAAGAAGGCGTATTGCTCGTCGACATTTGTGGTTTCAGCAAGATGGGGCCACGCCACACACCGCCAGAGCGTCAATGGCTGTTCTTCGCCCCCTGTTTCCCAACCATCTCATTTCGAGATTTGGTGACATTGCATGGCCCCCTCGGTCCCTGACTTGTCCACATGTGACTTCTTTCTATGGGGTACCTCAAGTCACGTGTCTACGAGGACAAGCCCCGTACATTAGATGCATTGAAGGAAGCGATCCGTCAACAAATCATCCAATCAACAGAGACCTGCTGGGAAGAGTGGAGGCCAATTTTCGTAAACGCCTTCAACAATGCGTCGACGGCCAAGGACATCATATGCCAGATATAATTTTCGGTACATGATTATTATGACATGAAATGCTATGTTCTTACGAAATGTTGTTCTACCAATATATTTTCTTTACAAAAATAAATATCATTTTCCTGATTATTCCAAAAACACTTGGTTCCCGTGCCCCACCCTGTATATATATACATCGATGCCGAATGGAAAAATCACGGTATTGGAATGATCTGTGTTATCCATCTGCGTTTATGGAATCTTGCCTCAAAGGCAAAACGAACTTTCTATCGTGTCAATAATAACACTCGTACTTTTCAAAAAATATTGTAGTACTTCCATTTTTCCCGGGCTTTTTAGGCATTGCTAATGTACTTAAACTTTTGGATATTAATGTAGTATTTTCATATAACAATATTGTGAAAAATATCATAGTAAAAAATAGCCCTACCAATAATTCAGGCATTATCTATAAAATTGGTTGTAAACAATGTGATTCCTTTTACATAGGTCAGACGGGAAAGGATTTGCACACACGCATAAAAACAGCATCAATATTCCATTAGAACTGGACAGTTGTCAGTGCCCTTTTTGTCCATTTGTCAGAGTTATCCCACTGTATTGATTGGAATAATGCTTCAGTTTTATTTCACTCTTGTAACATTTTTAATAGAAATATTCTTGAGTCTGCCATTATCCAACTTTCAAATAACTTCATCATAAGCAAAGGTCTTTTTCAACTCGATCCTGTTGTTTTGAATTCCTTCAAAACAGATTTAGATAAGAAGGGTAGAACGCTAAATCTTTGGTAAACTTGTATGCTACTCTATTAACTTTTAATTTTCATTTTATTTTTATATACATCGAAACTTAACGATAAAAGGCGAGTGTTAAAACCCGGCAGATTTCCAGTATAATTTTGTATTTTTTATAATTCATTTGATCTTGTGCTAAAATCGATATTTTTTCTTACAAATCTGTATGCCTCTCTGATAATCCTTTAATTTTTAATTTTTATTTTAATTCTCCGTTTATTGCATGTTATATATTATATATATATATATATTATATATTATTTCTTTTTTCTTTTTTCTTTCTGTAATCTATATATAGGATGTAACCCTTTTATATACTTCAGTGTTCCTGAGGATGTCATTAGACGAAAGCGCTTGAGCACCATTTTGTGTTTCCTTTCCTTCGTGGTTTTATTATATATATATATATATATATATATATATACATCGATGCCGAATTGGAAAAAATCAACGGTATTGGAAGTGATCTGTTATCCATCTGCGTTTATGGAATCTTGCCTCAACAAGGCAAAACGAAACTTTCTATCGGTCAATAATAACACTCGTACTTTGTCAAAATATTTTAGTACTTCCATTTTTCCCGGCTTTTTAGGCATTGCTAATGTACTTAAACTTTTGGATATTAATGTAGTATTTTCATATAACAATATTGTGAAAAATATCATAGTAAAAAATAGCCCTACCAATAATTCAGGTATTATCTATAAATTGGTTGTAAACAATGTGATTCCTTTTACATAGGTCGACGGGAAAGGATTTGCACCACGCATAAAACAGCATCAATATTCCATTAGAACTGGACAGTTGTCCAGTGCCCTTTTTGTCCATTTGTCAGAGTTATCCCACTGTATTGATTGGAATAATGCTTCAGTTTTATTTCACTCTAGCAACATTGTTAATAGAAATATTCTTGAGTCTGCCATTATCCAACTTTCAAATAACTTCAACAAAGCAAAGGTCTTTTTCAACTCGATCCTGTTTGTTTTGAATTCGTTCAAAACAGATTTAGATAAGAAGGGTAGAACGCTAAATCTTTGGTAAACTTGTATGCTACTCTATTAACTTTTAATTTTCATTTTATTTTTATATACATCGAAACTTAACGATAAAAGGCAGAGTGTTAAAACCCGGCAGATTTCCAGTATATTTTGTATTTTTATAATTCATTTGATCTTGTGCTAAAAATCGATATTTTTTCCTTACAAATCTGTATGCCTCTCTGATAATCCTTTAATTTTTAATTTTTATTTTTACTTCTCCGTTTATTGCATATATATATATATATATATATATATATATATATATATATATATATATCTATGTGTGTATAGATATGTATATATATATATATGTCTATATATATTTATTTTTTCTTCTTTTTTTTCTTTCTGTAACATATATATAGGATGTAACCCTTTTATATACTTCAGTGTTCCTGAGGATGTCAATAGACGAAAGCGCTTGAGCACCATTTGTGTTTCCTTTCCTTCGTGGTTTTATTCATATATATATATATATATATAATATATCATCGATGCCGAATTGGAAAAAATCAACGGTATTGGAAGTGATGTGTTATCCATCTGCCTTCATGGAATCTTGCCTCAACAAGGCAAAACGAACTTTCTATCGTGTCAATAATAACCACTCGTACTTTGTCAAAAAATATTTTTAGTACTTCCTTTTTCCGGCTTTTTTAGGCATTGCTAATGTACTTAAACTTTTGGATATTAATGTAGTATTTTCATATAACAATATTGTGAAAAAATATCATAGTAAAAAATAGCCCTACCAATAATTCAGGCATTATCTATAAAATTCGTTGTAAACAATGTGATTCCTTTTACATAGGTCAGACGGGAAACGATTTGCACACACGCATAAAACAGCATCAATATTCCATTAGAACTGGACAGTTGTCCAGTGCCCTTTTTGTCCATTTGTCAGAATTATCCCACTGTATTGATTGGAATAATGCTTCAGTTTTATTTCACTCTAGCACATTGTTAATAAAATATCTTGAGTCTGCCATTATCCAACTTTCAAATAACTTCAACATAAGCAAAGGTCTATTTCAACTCGATCCTGTTGTTTTGAATTCCTTCAAAACAGATTTAGATAAGAAGGGTAGAACGCTAAATCTTTGGTAAACTTGTATGCTACTCTATTAACTTTTAATTTTCATTTTATTTTTATATACATCGAACTTAACGAAAGAGGCAGAGTGTTAAAACCCGGGCAGATTTCCAGTATAATTTTGTATTTTATAATTCATTTGATCTTGTGCTAAAATCGATATTTTTTCTTACAAATTGTCCTGTATCTCTATGATAATCCTTTAATTTTTAATTTTTATTTTAATTCTCCGTTTATTGCATGTATATATATATATATAATATATTTCTTTTTTTTTCTTTTTTTTCTTTCTGTAATCTATATATAGGATGTAACCCTTTTATATACTTCAGTGTTCCTGAGGATGTCATTAGACGAAAGCGGTTGAGCACCATTTTGTGTTTCCTTTCCTTCGTGGTTTTATTCATATATAATATATATATATATATATATATATATTATATATATATATATATATATACATCGATGCCGAATTGGAAAAAATCAACGGTATTGGAAGTGATCTTGTTATCCATCTGCGTTTATGGAATCTTGCCTCAACAAGGCAAAACGAACTTTCTATCGTGTCATAATAACACTCGTACTTTGTAAAAAATATTTTAGTACTTCCATTTTTCCCGGGCTTTTTAGGCATTGCTAATGTACTTAAACTTTTGGATATTAATGTAGTATTTTTCATAACAATATTGTGAAAAATATCATAGTAAAAAATAGCCCTACCAATAATTCAGGCATTATCTATAAAATTGGTTGTAAACAATGTGATTCCTTTTACATAGGTCAGACGGGAAAGGATTTGCACACACATAAAACAGCATCAATATTCCATTAGAACTGGACAGTTGTCCAGTGCCCTTTTTGTCCATTTGTCAGAGTTATCCCACTGTATTGATCTGAATAATGCTTCAGTTTTATTTCACTCTTGTAACATTTTTAATAGAAATATTCTTGAGTCTGCCATTATCCAACTTTCAAATAACTTCAACATAAGCAAAGGTCTTTTTCAACTCGATCCTGTTGCTTTGAATTCCTTCAAAACAGATTTAGATAAGAAGGGTAGAACGCTAAATCTTTCGTAAACTTGTATGCTACTCTATTAACTTTTAATTTTCATTTTATTTTTATATACATCGAAACTTAACGATAAAAGGCAGTGTTAAAACCCGGGCAGATTTCCAGTATAATTTTGTATTTTTATAATTCATTTGATCTTTTGCTAAAAATAGATATTTTTTCCTTACAAATTTGTATGCCTCTCTGATAATTCTTTAATTTTTAATTTTTATTTTTACTTCTCCGTTTATTGCATATATATATATATATATTATTTATTTTTTCTTTTTTTTCTTTCTGTAATCTATATATAGGATGTAAACCCTTTTATATACTTCAGTGTTCCTGAGGATGTCATTAGACGAAAGCGCTTGAGCACCATTTGTGTTTCCTTTCCTTCGTGGTTTTATTCATATATATATATATACACACATCGATGCCGAATTGGAAAAAATCAACGGTATTGGAAGTGATCTGTGTTATCCATCTGCGTTTAGGAATCTTGCCTCAACAAGGCAAAACGAACTTTCTATCGTGTCAATAATAACACTCGTACTTTGTCAAAAAATATTTTAGTACTTCCATTTTTCCCGGGCTTTTAGGCATTGCTAATGTACTTAAACTTTTGGATATTAATGTAGTATTTGTCATATAACAATATTGTGAAAAATATCATAGTAAAAAATAGCTCTACCAATAATTCAGGCATTATCTATATAAAATTGGTTGTAAACAATGTGATTCCTTTTACATAGGTCAGACGGGAAAGGATTTGCACACACGCATAAAACAGCATCAATATTCCATTAGAACTGGACAGTTTTCCACTGCCCTTTTTGTCCATTTGTCAGAATTATCCCATGTATTGATTGGAATAATGCTTCAGTTTTATTTCACTCTAGCAACATTGTTAATAGAAATATTCTTGAGTCTGCCATTATCCAACTTTCAAATAACTTCAACATAAGCAAAGGTCTTTTTCAACTCGATCCTGTTG
>JAJOZX010002901.1:597500-600000 GCA_023014485.1 Bathynomus jamesi | reverse complement strand
TTCTATCGTGTCAATAATAACACTTCGTACTTTGTCAAAAAATATTTTAGTACTTCCATTTTTCCCGGGCTTTTAGGCATTGCTAATGTACTTAAACTTTTGGATATTAATGTAGTATTTTCATATAACAATATTGTGAAAAATATCATAGTAAAAAATAGCCCTACCAATAATTCAGGCCATTATCTATAAAATTGGTTGTAAACAATGTGATTCCTTTTACATAGGTCAGACGGGAAAGGATTTGCACACACGCATAAAACAGCATCAATATTCCATTAGAACTGGACAGTTGTCCAGTGCCTTTTTGTCCATTTGTCAGAGTTATCCCACTGTATTGATTGGAATAATGCTTCAGTTTTATTTCACTCTAGCAACATTGTTAATAGAAATATTCTTGAGTCTGCCATTATCCAACTTTCAAATAACTTCAACATAAGCAAAGGTCTTTTTAACTCGATCCTGTTGTTTTGAATTCCTTCAAAACAGATTAGATAAGAAGGTAGAACGCTAAATCTTTGGTAAACTTGTATGCTACTCTATTAACTTTTAATTTTCATTTTATTTTTATATACATCGAAACTTAACGATAAAAGGCAGAGTGTTAAAACCCGGGCAGATTTCCAGTATAATTTTGTATTTTTATAATTAATTTGATCTTGTGCTAAAAATCGATATTTTTTCCTTACAAATCTGTATGCCTCTCTGATAATCCTTTAATTTTAATTTTTATTTTTACTTCTCCGTTTATTGCATATATATATATATATATATATATATATATATATATATATGTTATAGATATATATATATATATGTGTTGTAGATATATATATATATATATATATATATATTTATATGTCTATATATATTTTTTTTTTTTTTTTTTCTTTCTGTAACATTATATAGGATGTAACCCTTTTATATACTTCAGTGTTCCTGAGGATGTCATTAGACGAAAGCGCTTGAGCACCATTTTGTGTTTCCTTTCCTTCGTGGTTTTATTTATATATATATATATATATATATAATATATATATATATATACACATCGATGCCGAATTGGAAAAAATCAACGGTATTGGAAGTGATCTGTGTTATCCATCTGCGTTTATGGAATCTTGCCTCAACAAGGCAAAACGAACTTTCTATCGTGTCAATAATAACACTCGTACTTTGTCAAAAAATATTTTAGTACTTCCATTTTTCCCGGGCTTTTTAGGCATTGCTAATGTACTTAAACTTTTGGATATTAATGTAGTATTTTCATATAACAATATTGTGAAAAATATCATAGTAAAAAATAGCCCTACCAATAATTCAGGCATTATCTATAAAATTGGTTGTAAACATCTGATTCCTTTTACATAGGTCAGACGGGAAAGGATTTGCACACACGCATAAAACAGCATCAATATTCCATTAGAACTGGACAGTTGTCCAGTGCCCTTTTTGTCCATTTGTCAGAATTATCCCACTGTATTGATTGGAATAATGCTTCAGTTTTATTTCACTCTAGCAACATTGTTAATAGAAATATTCTTGAGTCTGCCATTATCCAACTTTCAAATAACTTCAACATAAGCAAAGGTCTTTTTCAACTCGATCCTGTTGTTTTGAATTCCTTCAAAACAGATTTAGATAAGAAGGGTAGAACGCTAAATCTTTGGTAAACTTGTATGCTACTCTATTAACTTTTAATTTTCATTTTATTTTTATATACATCGAAACTTAACGATAAAAGGCAGAGTGTTAAAACCCTGGCAGATTTCCAGTATAATTTTGTATTTTTATAATTCTTGATCTTGTGCTAAAAATCGAATTTTTTCCTTACAAATCTGTATGCCTCTCTGATAATCCTTTAATTTTTATTTTTACTTCTCCGATTATTGCATATATATATATATATATATATATATACAGGGTGGCGGAAAGTAGCTCCCTATTTTGGATTGGTAAAAAAATACGTATATTATCCATTTATTTCAGAAGAAATAATATGAAAAGGTAGGCATACATGGTAGGTTTTCTCTAAAATTCAATGTGGGCTCCAACTCTTTCCACCAGCTTCTGGAGCCGCCCAGGAATGGCGTCCACTGACTTTAGCAGGAACTCCGGCGGGATGGAGGACATGACTTCCCGGATTCGGTCCTCCAGTTCTTCCAATGTCCTCGGTTTGGTGCGGTAGACTTCTTCCTTTACCCACCCCCAAAGAAAGAAGTCGCACGGTGTCAAGTCGGGGCTCCTGGCTGGCCATTGATGTGGACCACGACGACCCATCCAACGCCCAGGGAAGTGGGCATCCAGCCACTCACGGACAACAAGAGCGAAGTGCGGAGGGGCGCCATCTTGCATAAATATCAGATCGTCGATGTTCTCCCATGTGCTGACAACCGGCCAGACCTCGTTTCGCAACATAGCAAGGTACCGCTCAGCATTCATGGTGTTGCGCAGAAGGAACGGGCCCACAACTGATCTGAGGTCATACCACACCACACCG
>JAJOZX010002901.1:587500-590000 GCA_023014485.1 Bathynomus jamesi | reverse complement strand
ATTTTTCCCGGGCTTTTTAGGCATTGCTAATGTACTTAAACTTTTGGATATTAATGTAGTATTTTCATATAACATTATTGTGAAAAATATCATAGTAAAAAATAGCCCTACCAATAATTCAGGCATTATCTATAAAATTGGTTGTAAACAATGTGATTCCATTTACATAGGTCAGACGGGAAAGGATTTGCACACACGCATAAAACAACATCAATATTCCGTTAGAACTGGACAGTTGTCCAGTGCCCTTTTTGTCCATTTGTCAGAGTTATCCCACTGTATTGATTGGAATAATGCTTCAGTTTTATTTCACTCTAGCAACATTGTTAATAGAAATATTCTTGAGTCTGCCATTATCCAACTTTCAAATAACTTCAACATAAGCAAAGGACTTTTTCAACTCGATCCTGTTGTTTTGAATTCCTTCAAAACAGATTTAGATAAGAAGGGTAGAACGCTAAATCTTTGGTAAACTTGTATGCTACTCTATTAACTTTTAATTTTCATTTTATTTTTATATACATCGAAACTTAACGATAAAAGGCAGAGTGTTAAAACCCTGGCAGATTTCCAGTATAATTTTGTATTTTTATAATTCATTTGATCTTGTGCTAAAAATCGATATTTTTTCCTTACAAATCTGTATGCCTCTCTGATAATCCTTTAATTTTTAATTTTTATTTTTACTTCTCCGTTTATTGCATATATATATATATATATATACAGGGTGGGCGGAAAGTAGCTCCCTATTTTGGATTGGTAAAAAAATATGTATATTATCCATTTATTTCAGAAGAAATAATATGAAAAGGTAGGCATACATGGTAGATTTTCTCTAAAATTCAATGTGGGCTCCAACTCTTTCCACCAGCTTCTGGAGCCGCCCAGGAATGGCGTCCACTGACTTTAGCAGGAACTCCGGCGGGATGGAGGACATGACTTCCCGAATTCGGTCCTCCAGTTCTTCCAATGTCCTCGGTTTGGTGCGGTAGACTTCTTCTTTTACCCACCCCCAAAGAAAGAAGTCGCACGGTGTCAAGTCGGGGCTCCTGGCTGGCCATTGATGTGGACCACGACGACCCATCCAACGCCCAGGGAAGTGGGCATCCAGCCACTCACGGACAACAAGAGCGAAGTGCGGAGGGGCGCCATCTTGCATAAATATCAGATCGTCGATGTTCTCCCATGTGCTGACAACCGGCCAGACCTCGTTTCGCAACATACAAGGTACCGCTCAGCATTCATGGTGTTGCGCAGGAGGAACGGGCCCACAACCTGATCTGAGGTCATACCACACCACACCGTTACACTGAACCGATTCTGCCGTTTTTCAGCGGTAATCGTGCGACTTCTTTCTTTGGGGGTGGGTAAAGGAAGAAGTCTACCGCACCAAACCGAGGACTTTGGAAGAACTGGAGGACCGAATTCGGGAAGTCATGTCCTCCATCCCGCCGGAGTTCCTGCTAAAGTCAGTGGACGCCATTCCTGGGCGGCTCCAGAAGCTGGTGGAAAGAGTTGGAGCCCACATTGAATTTTAGAGAAAACCTACCATGTATGCCTACCTTTTCATATTATTTTTTCTGAAATAAATGGATAATATACGTATTTTTTTACCAATCCAAAATAGGGAGCTACTTTCCGCCCACCCTGTATATATATATATATATATATATATATGTGTAGATATGTATATATATATATATATTTATATATATATATATATATATATATATATATATATGTCTATATATATATTTTTTTTCTTTTTTTTTCTTTCTGTAACCTATATATAGGATGTAACCCTTTTATATACTTCAGTGTTCCTGAGGATGTCATTAGACAAAAGCGCCTGAGCACCATTTTGTGTTTCCTTTCTTTCGTGGTTTTATTCATATATATATATATATACACACACATCGATGCCGAATTGGAAAAAATCAACGGTATTGGAAGTGATCTGTGTTATCCATCTGCGTTTATGGAATCTTGCCTCAACAAGGCAAAACGAACTTCCTATCGTGTCAATAATAACACTCGTACTTTGTCAAAAAATATTTTGGTACTTCCATTTTTCCCGGGCTTTTTAGGCATTGCTAATGTACTTAAACTTTTGGATATTAATGTAGTATTTTCATATAACAATATTGTGAAAAATATCAGTAAAAAATAGCCCTACCAATAATTCAGGCATTATCTATAAAATTGGTTTGTAAACAATGTGATTCCTTTTACATAGGTCAGACGGGAAAGGATTTGCACACACGCATAAAACAGCATCAATATTCCATTAGAACTGGAAAGTTGTCCAGTGCCCTTTTTGTCCATTTGTCAGAGTTATCCCACTGTATTGATTGGAATAATGCTTCAGTTTTATTTCACTCTAGCAACATTGTTAATAGAAATATTCTTGAGTCTGCCATTATCCAACTTTCAAATAACTTCAACATAAGCAAATGTCTTTTTCAACTCGATCCTGTTGTTTTGAATTCCTTCAAAACAG
>JAJOZX010002901.1:577500-582500 GCA_023014485.1 Bathynomus jamesi | reverse complement strand
TCACCACAAAGCCTTAATTTTCCTACCTTAAACTATACCCAATCTATCAAAATATGCGTCCAATCGATTTTTAAACATGTTTATAGACGTGCTGCTAATTACTTCTACCGGCAAACTATTCCAGCTATTTACTATTCTATGCATAAAAAAGTTTTTGGCAACTGCTGTGTCAAACCTTCTACTTGTCAACTTACACCCGTTATTTCTAGTCCTATTATATTGAGATATTTCGAAAAAGCTATCTCTATCTACGTTATCAAACCCATTCATAATTTTGAAAACCTGGATTAGATCTCCCCTTAACCTCCTAGTCACGAGAGTAGTCAATTTTAACTCCTTAAGCCTATCCTCGTACGACTTGACTAAGCGAGACGGAATCATCTTAGTTGCTCGTCTTTGAACTCTTCGATTTTGTCTATATCTTTGCGCATATGCGGATTCCAAATTGGACCGCGTACTCCAAATGGGGTCTAACTAATGATTTATAAAGAGGAACTATAATATCGCGCGATTTTGTACTCAAAATTTCGAGCTATAAAACCTAACACTTTGTTCGCCTTATTGACCGCTGCTGTACTTTGTTTCGCTACTTTTAAATCACCAGTGACTATAACTCCTAATCTTTTTCCTGCTCTACGCTTGTTAAATCTTTCCTGACATACTATACGCAAAATTACCGTTACGCGAACCATATGCAAAATTTTGCACTTATCCACGTTAAATCTCATTTGCCATTGACTGACCAATCAACGATTTTATTCAGATCTTCCTGAATTTTACCTCTATCTTCGTCATTAATCGCCCTACCACCCAGCTTCGTGTCATCCGCAACTTTGAAACTGTACTGACTAGGCCGACATCTAAATCGTTAATATATATAAGAAAAGCAAGGGGCCCAATACAGAACCCTGAGGAACGCCACTCGCTACATTAGCCCACACGACTCCGCTCCATCAACGACCACCCTCTGTTTCCTGCCTCGCAACCACTCTTCTAGCCAATTTATTACTACAACCCTGATTCCATGAGCCTTAGTTTTTTCAATGAGTCTTTTGTGCGGCACGGTGTCAAACGCTTTTGAAAATCTAAATACACTCATCAACCGCCCGATGTCTATCGTAAACGTCAACCACGCTTTGGAAAAATTCTAAAAGATTAGTTAAGCAAGATTTGTTTCGCCTAAACCGTGGTGCGTATTTCTAACTATTATGCACTTCTAAGTGTTCGACTATACGATCCCTAATTATTCATTCCAGTAGCTTACCTACAACAGACGTTAAACTGATTGGCCTATAATTTCCCGCCGCACCTTTATCGCCTTTCTTAAAGATAGGTGTTACGTTTGCTAACTTGAAATTATCTGGTACGAACCCCTGAGAAATAGACGCATTAAAAATCTTTGTTAGCGGCACAACAATGCTATCTTTTAATTCTTTTAGTTGTATGGGATATATGGAATCCGGACCCGGTGATTTACGCGTTTTCATTTTATCAACATAGCGCATTACTTCCCCTTCACTAACGACAATATTATCCAAAGTATTAACATTATCAAAAGTTATTATGTCTATGACCGTAGGGATATTCGTTACATCTTCTATAGTAAAAACTGACGTAAAAAATTCGTTTAGCAAGGTAGCCATTTCCTTGTTTTCAGAGACTAGATCTCCATTTATATTTTTCAATGGACCTAAGACACTTTTTACTGGATTTCTATTATTGACGTATTGAAAGAATCGCTTTGGGTTTTCTTTACCGTCACGAGCTATGGAGATTTCAAATTCGCGCTTGGACTTTTTTATTACACTTTTCGCTTCACGCCTCAGAGATATGTAGTTGTTTCGTAACAACAAATTGTCTTTATCGCACTTATGTTGCCTATAAGCCCTATCTCTACTCTTTATAATGTCTCGTACTCTAGAAGTAAACCACAAGGGCTTGTTGTTTACTTTCGCACGCTTAATTTTGTACGGTACACATTCCTCATTTATAGTCCTAAATACCGTTAAGAACGATTCCCACATTAGTTTTGCGTTGGAGTTCCCCATTACGTTTTCCCAATTGACGTGTGAAAATTTATTTCGAAATTTACTAAAGTCTGCGTGCTGGAAGTTAGGAATTTTAGTCGAGTTATTTGGTTTCGAGTGACTTACTGAGAGGACAAACTACCATATTGGGATCGCTATTGCTCAACGGTTCTATTACTTGAAGATCAGTAATTAGCCTATCATCCGTAGTTATTACTAAATCTAAAATACTGTCCAAACTCGTAGGTTCCCCAACCTTTTGAATAAGAAAGCTATCCTCGAGAAAATTAACTAAACGATTACCTTCCGCGTCTCCCTGCATTGTATCGTAATTCACGTTGGCGCAATTAAAGTCACCCATAACTAAAGCCTGCTCACTACCGATTATTCTCTTTAGTTCACGATATAACGCTTCGTCCGTATCAGCTGTTTGATTTGGGGCCTATATATAACCGCAACAAGAAGTTTGAAATCGTTCAATTTAAGTTCTGCTATAGTCGAATCTATCGGTTCTAGAATTGAGTGCTTTACTTCTATAACGTTCGCTATATTATCTTTGATATACAACATAACACCGCCTCCTCGCCTACCTATTCTGTTTTTAACAAAAAGTCTATAACCTTTAATTTGATACTCCCCTACAAAGTCACGTGTTTCAGTGCTAAGCCACGATTCATTTATCGCAATTAAATCATAGTCTTTACAAGCAATTAAAGAAAAAAATTCGTTTATTTTATTTCGTAGGCTACGAGCATTTAAGGATAGAACCTTCAAATTGTTTGTAATTGCGACACCTTCGCGAGCGCGGGGAAATTTGTGGAATTTACGTTGGGACCGTTCGATTTACGGCAGCCTGAAAAGAAGAGACAGTATTATGAAATAGTCTTCCTAAACGCGCAGCTCCAACTTCATTAAGATGAAGTCTATCTTCGAGGAACAAGTCCCTCCTGCCGTAGAAACTGTTCCAAAAATTTGCAAAATGCACTCCTTCCTGTTGGCAAAGAGACTTTAGGTTATTGTTAATATAGGTCGCCTTGCTGTAGAAATCGCTGCGTTGGATAATTCGAGGAAGTATACCTGTTAAAACAATCTTATTAGTTTTCTCCTTTAATCGCTCTAATAAGTCCCTGTACCTAGCCAGCAGTTCTTCCGATCTAGAATTTAAAACGTTATTAGTACCGACATGAATAACATACGGTGTGTCCTCGGTGGTACCGTCTGTAAAATGGTCAACACTATTAGTTATATCATCCACCCTTGCACCAGGGTAGCAGTAACGGCGCCTACGACGAGGGTTTCTCCCACAGAATTCCTCGAGCTGCCCTCGAACAATGGAATCGCCAACGAGTCGTATTTCCGGTTCATCAGCATCTTCGAAACCTAAAACAGAAAACTTATTGCTTGTAATTACTGGTAGACAGGTCTTTGCTTTTCTCAATGGGGCTCCAGTTCGCACTCGAACGAAGGGTTGGGAACTAGGGGAAGAGAGAGGGCTATTTATATTATTAGTAGAAACTGAGGCAGGAGGGGTCGTAACTGGAGTCTCAAGGGATTCTAATTTTGCCGTCAGGAGCATCACGCTTTCTTCAAGTCTCACCCTGGCCTCCCTCTCACGTTCCAACTCGTTCCTCAGCACTTCCATGCTTGAGCACCACCTGCAAATTAACTGATCATTATTATTAGCCATTGTAAACGCGTAAGCAGCAAATTTCCCTTCACAGCGACTGCAAATACTTGACGGGGGTGCCATGCTTTTAATTAGTTGAACAACAAAAAAACAAAAAACGAGCGTTTGGAAATTAATAAATTACAACGTAGGTCTACCGCGTGCTTATTGTGCCGTCACCTGCGAAAACCCGCAAAATTGTTATTGAAACGCAGAAACAGGTTCTTGTAACACAATTTTATGCTAAATGAATATATAATTAAGCTACCGACGAAAGAAATGCTAAAGAAAAAGTATTAAATGAAACTTATCTGGTCGCTGTTTACTGACTTAATCCTTTTTTTACGGTAGGTGACCCTTTTGGAGGTCAGGTAGTGTGTGAAGGAAAAATGAACCTTAAGAAACCTCGATTCTGATAGATTTGAAAAACAACAAAGGCAAACCAAGGGAATTTCAACCTTATGACTGCACGTTTTCTGATTGATTTGAAAACCAAACAAGGCAAGCCACGTTCAGTAACCTTGGTTTGGTCAAATAATATAGTACTGAATAACGTGAATAAATGAAATATATTCGTTAATGAATGATTAGTAGCACGAAGTAATTTAGTTAAGAATGCACGGAACGCTTTTTTTTTAAAACACTTCAACGAAAACCACTTATTCAATTGATAACACTCGACACTCGATAAAACACGTCTGTTCACAAGGAAAGACTGATCTGCTATATATATATATATATATATATATATATATATATATATATATACTCACATATATATGATATATATATACACCTACATATATATGATATATATATATATAAATATATATATATATGTTATAATGTGATGTTATAATGTTTCAGACCAACAAAGACCCTAGGATCCACTCATGGCTGGTCTACCTAACTATGTTCGTAATTGTGTATGTCCTCCGTGGTGGCGGAGGGGACCTACAATTTTACGTGGGTTCCAAACCACAAGAACATAAGAAATTTATTATAAAAACTGCCTGTACATTGGCAACGACCAATTTTTACAAAACTAAATAATTATCAATTTAAAACTAATTAATTATCGATTTAAAACTAAAGATAGAATCTCTGGATGCAGACGATCAAGTCATAATAGACTACTATCCAAAAATATGTTATACTCTATATCTATTTATAACCAACATGCAAATATATCAGATCCAAGAATCCAGTCAATTTCATTACGGTATCCATCAATACTAGTACCTTGCCAACGAAAAATAAGTCACGGTCCATATCGATTGCGGACCAAGTCAAAATTTACATATACA
>JAJOZX010002901.1:545000-572500 GCA_023014485.1 Bathynomus jamesi | reverse complement strand
TGTATATCAAAGATAATATAGCGAACGTTATAGAAGTAAAGCACACAATTCCAGAACCGATAGATTCGACTATAGCAGAACTTAAATTGAACGATTTCAAACTTCTTGTTGCGGTTATATATAGGCCCCCTAATCAAACAGCTGATACGGACGAAGCGTTATATCGTGAACTAAAGCGAATAATCGGTAGTAGCAGGCTTTAGTTATGGGTGACTTTAATTGCGCCAACGTAATTACGATACAATGCAGGGAGACGCGGAAGGTAATCGTTTAGTTAATTTTCTCGAGGATAGCTTTCTTATTCAAAAGGTTGGGGAACCTACGAGGTTGGACAGTATTTTAGATTTAGTAATAACTACGGATGATAGGCTAATTACTGATCTTCAAGTAATAGAACCGTTGGGCAATAGCGATCACAATATGGTAGAGTTTGTCCTCTCAGTAAGTCACTCGAAACCTAACTCGACTAAAATTCCTAACTTCCAGCACGCAGACTTTAGTAAATTTCGAAAAAATTGTCACACGTCAATTGGGAAAACGTGATGGGGAACTCCAACGCAAAACTAATGTGGGAATCGTTCGAAACAGTATTTAGGACTATAAATGAGGAATGTGTACCGTACAAAATTAAGCGTGCGAAAGTAAACAACAAGCCCTTGTGGTTTACTTCTAGAGTAGGAGACATTATAAAGAGTAGAGATAGGGCTTATAGGCTATATAAGTGCGATAAAGATAATCTGTTGTTACGAAACAACTACATATCTCTAAGGCGTGAAGCGAAAAGTGTAATAAAAAAGTCCAAGCGCGAATTTGAAATCTCCATAGCTCGTGACGGTAAAGAAAACCCCAAGCGATTCTTTCAATACGTCAATAGAAATCCAGTAAAAAGCGTCTTGGGGCCTTTGAAAAATGTAAACGGAGATCTAGTTTCTGAAAAAAGGAAATGGCTACCTTGCTAAACGAATTTTTTACGTCAGTTTTTACTATAGAAGATGTAACAATATCCCTACGGTCAGACATAATACCTTTTGATAATGGTAATATTTTGGATAATATAGTGGTTAGTGAAGGGGAGGTAACGCGCTATATTGATAAAATGAAAACGCGTAAATCACCGGGGCCGGATTCCATATATCCCATACAACTAAATGAATTAAAAGATAGCATTGTTGTGCCTCTAACAAAGATTTTTAATGCGTCTATTTCTCAGGGGTGCGTACCAGATAATTTCAAGTTAGCAAGAAAGGCGATAAAGGTGCGGCGGGAAATTATAGGCCAATCAGTTTAACGTCTGTTGTAGGTAAGCTACTGGAATCAATAATTAGGGATCGTACAGTCGAACACTTAGAATGCATAAGCTAGTTAGAAATACGCAGCACGGATTTAGGCGAAACAAATCTTGCTTAACTAATCTTTTAGAATTTTTCCAAAGCGTGGTTGACGTTTACGATAGACATCGGGCGGTTGATGTAGTGTATTTAGATTTTCAAAAAGCGTTTGACACCGTGCCGCACAAAAGAATCATTGAAAAAACTAAGGCTCATGGAATCAGGGGTGTAGTAATAAATTGGCTAGAAGAGTGGTTGCGAGGCAGGAAACAGAGGGTGGTCGTTGATGGAGCGGAGTCGTGTTGGGCTAATGTAGCGAGTGGCGTTCCTCAGGGTTCTGTATTGGGCCCCTTGCTTTTTCTTATATATATTAACGATTTAGATGTCGGCCTAGTCAGTACAGTTTCAAAGTTTGCGGATGACACGAAGCTGGGTGGTAGGGCGATTAATGACGAAGATAGAGGTAAAATTCAGGAAGATCTGAATAAAATCGTTGATTGGTCAGTCACATGGCAAATGAGATTTAACGTTGATAAGTGCAAAATTTTGCATATAGGTTCGCGTAACGGTAATTTTGCGTATAGTATGTCAGGGAAAGATTTAACAAGCGTAGAGCAGGAAAAAGATTTAGGAGTTATAGTCACTGGTGATTTAAAAGTAGCGAAACAAAGTACAGCAGCGGTCAATAAGGCGAACAAAGTGTTAGGTTTTATAGCTCGAAATTTTGAGTACAAATCGCGCGATATTATAGTTCTCTTTATAAATCATTAGTTAGACCCCATTTGGAGTACGCGGTCCAATTTTGGAATCCGTATATGCGCAAAGATATAGACAAAATCGAAAGAGTTCAAAGACGAGCAACTAAGATGATTCCGTCGCTTAGGTCAAAGTCGTACGAGGATAGGCTTAAGGAGTTAAAATTGACAACACTCGAGACTAGGAGGTTAAGGGGTGATCTAATCCAGGTTTTCAAAATTATGAATGGGTTCGATAACGTAGATAGAGATAGCTTTTTCGAAATATCTCAATATAATAGGACTAGAAATAACGGGTGTAAGTTGACAAGTAGAAGGTTCGAGACAGCAGTTGCGAAAAACTTTTTTACGCATAGAATAGTAAATAGCTGGAATAGTTTGCCGGTAGAAGTAATTAGTAGCACGTCTATAAACATGTTTAAAAATCGATTAGACGCATATGTTGATAGAAAGGGTATAGTTTAAGGTAGTAAAATTAAGGCTTTGTGGGATAGATCCCCAGCTCAACACAAGTGTTGTGGGATATAGGGAGGCAGCGTCTTGGGTTAGGGGATACTCTCTGTCCTTACACACCCCATTTAAAGAGATTCCTCTGCCGAGCGGTGCCCCCCATAGTACTGTGAGGTATTGAAAAACTCATGATCTTCACTTGCCCCACAAACACCTTTAAATGGGAGACCCAAAATGGTGCACACACATTTCTACATTACTGTACAGTCTTTACAGCCACACCTACACTTTTCCTCCTAAGTGTATATATTGTAATGTAAGTAAGGGTGTCAGGAAATGATTGCCCCCCCCCTGTACAGAAGAAACTGAAAGGAATAGAAAAAAACAGACAAAACCACGCGAAAGAGCGTTTAATTTTGAATAAAAAACACTTGTTTTAATATCGGGTGTTGCCCCCATTTGCAGGTCTGACGGCCATTAATCGACGGGGGTATGATCCCAGAAGTGTCTCAAAGAGATCGGTATCATGACTCATTTCTTCAAGGACTTCGTTGATCTTTGCAGTCATAATTTCTGTTGAATACCGATTCTGAATGGGTTGTTCCAGCATTAAGGACTCCACCCGATCCTTCATGATGGATCCGACATGTTCACAGACATTAAGATCGGGAGAATTGCCAGGCCATTCATTATTTCCAAAAAAATCAATGTTATTGTCCTTAAGCAGTTGTTGAGTCGCAAGTGCTTTCATACAAGGGGCTTTGTCGTGAAGAAAGGTTGCCTGTTCAACATCCAAAACACACTCGGGGTCTTTCAAAAACGGAATTACATGTTGGGCTAAAATTACATTTCGTAAATAAGGCCCATCCCAACTGGTTCCTCTTGGTTTGATAACCCAGATGAGCTTCCGAATAGAGAACATAATGAAAACACCCACACATGCTGGATTTTTTACTATTTCTCGATACTTCTGGTCGTCTGGGACTTCATCAGGAGTTGTTGCCCAAACCCGATCATTCTGAAAATTTGGTTTTCTGGAGACATAAACGAAGAATTCATCGCTGACAACCAAGTGAAGGAAATCGTCTTCCGTCCATTCCTCAAGATAATCACAAAACCATAGCCGATCTTCAATATTAAGATCACTCTTCCGTGGCTTAGCTATTTCATGCCAAGCACTCAAGCCTTGGCGAACTCGAAATTGATGCACAAGTTGCCGATTGACTATCTTACCACGACGGATAAGTATCTCTTTCGCTACCTCAGAGCAGCTCTTCTTTCGGCGCCGTGATGCAGCAAGCACAATGTCTTTCGATTCTTTAGATAATTTCTCCGGTCTTCCTCCTCGAAATTCTGTTTCACAATCTTCAGGATTCTTATTCCAATTCCTTTTGACAAAGTCTTCTGATCTTTTTAATCTCTCAGCCACCCAGTGTCGAGTTATGAAAGTTGCACCAGTTTCCTTTGCTTCACGAAATGTGACAGCTCGAATGCGGTCAAGAACTCGCTTTTTCTCTGAATCGTTCAAAATAGATGATGCCATGGTTTCTGTGGGGAAAAAAGTGGTAAGAATTAAAATCACAGGAATAGAATATAATGGTTTTTATTCAGATTTTAACGCTCTTTCAAGTGGTCTCGCCGGTTTTTATCTATCTCTTCTAGTTTTTGCTCTACAGGGGGAGGCAATCATTTCCTGACACCCGTATATGGTTGTAAATTATGACTTGGTCCGCAATCGATATGGACCGTGACTTGATGGATACCGTAATGAAATTGACTGGATTCTTTGGATCTGATATATTTGCATGTCCGTTATAAATAGATATAGAGTGTAACATATTTGTGGATAGTAGTCTATTATGACTTGATCCTCTGGATCCAGAGATTCTATCTTTAGTGTTAAATCGATAATTATTTAGTTTTATATTGATAATTATTTAGTTTCGTAAAAATTGGTTGTTGCCAATTTACCGGCAGTTTTTACATAAATTTCTTATGTTCTTGTGGTTCGGAACCCACGTAAAATTGTAGGTCCCTCCGCCACCACGGAGGACATACTCAATACACGATTACGAACACAGTTAGGTAGACCAGACATGAGTGGATCCTATGGTCTTTGTTGGTCTGAAACATTATAACATTATAACATTATATATATATATATATATATATATATATGTCTACATATATATATATACACACATATATATATATATATATATATATATATATATACATACAACTGCAAAGAACACGCAGTATATAACGTAAAGAACGACGCTTGTATAGGAGATATTCCGAGCAAGACGAGAGAGAAAACGGAACAAATGAAAAAATGAGGTAACCACCTGGGAATCGAACCCGGGATCTTCCGATTGCCGGTCAGACGCGATACCATTACACCATGGACCTCACTCTTCCAAATGCCGTAATTCTTCTACATACTCGCAGAAACCAATGCCCCAAGGGGGCACCTCCCGCATGCCGTAACATTATATACATTCAACTGCAAAGAACACGCAGTATAAATAACGTAAAGAACGACGCTTGTATAGGAGATATTCCGCGCAAGACGAGAGAGAGAAAACGGAACAAATGAAAAATGAGGTAACCACCTGGGAATCGAACCCGGGATCTTCCGATTGCCGGTCAGACGCGATACCATTACACCATGGACTCACTCTTCCAAATGCCGTAATTCTTCTACATACTCGCAGAAACCAATGCCCCAAGGGGGCACCTCCCGCATGCCGTAACATTATATACATTCAACTGCAAAGAACGCAGTATAAATAACGTAAAGAACGACGCTTGTATAGGAGATATTCCGCGCAAGACGAGAGAGAGAAAACGGAACAAATGAAAAAATGAGGTAACCACCTGGGAATCGAACCCGGATCTTCCGATTGCCGGTCAGACGCGATACCATTACACCATGGACCTCACTCTTCCAAATGCCGTAATTCTTCTACATACTCGCAGAAACCAATGCCCCAAGGGGCACCTCCCGCATGCCGTAACATTATATACATTCAACTGCAAAGAACACGCAGTATAAATAACGTAAAGAACGACGCTTGTATAGGAGATATTCCGCGCAAGACGAGAGAGAAACGGAACAAATGAAAAAATGAGGTAACCACATGGAATCGAACCCGGGATCTTCCGATTGCCGGTCAGACGCGATACTATTACACATGGACATCACTCTTCCAAATGCCGTAATTCTTCTACATACTCGCAGAAACCAATGCCCCAAGACGGCACTCCCGCATGCCGTAACATTATATACATTCAACTGCAAAGAACACGCAGTATAAATAACGTAAAGAACGACGCTTGTATAGGAGATATTCCGCGCAAGACGAGAGAGAGAAAACGGAACAAATGAAAAAATGAGGTAACCACCTGGGAATCGAACCTGGGATCTTCCGATTGCCGGTCAGACGCGATACCATTACACCCATGGACCTCACTCTTCCAAATGCCGTAATTCTTCTACATACTCGCAGAAACCAATGCCCCAAGGGGCACCTCCCGCATGCCGTAACATTATATACATTCAACTGCAAAGAACACGCAGTATAAATAACGTAAAGAACGACGCTTGTATAGGAGATATTCCGCGCAAGACGAGAGAGAGAAAACGGAACAAATGAAAAATGAGGTAACCACCTGGAATCGAACCTGGGATCTTCCGATTGCCGGTCAGACGCGATACCATTACACCATGGACCTCACTCTTCCAAATGCCGTAATTCTTCTACATACTCGCAGAAACCAATGCCCCAAGGGGGCACCTCCCGCATGCCGTAACATTATATACATTCAACTGCAAAGAACACGCAGTATAAATAACGTAAAGAACGACGCTTGTATAGGAGATATTCCGCGCAAGACGAGAGAGAGAAAACGGAACAAATGAAAAAAATGAGGTAACCACCTGGGAATCGAACCCGGGATCTTCGATTGCCGGTCAGACGCGATACCATTACACCATGGACCTCACTCTTCCAAATGCCGTAATTATTCTACATACTCGCAGAAACCAATGCCCCAAGGGGGCACCTCCCGCATGCCGTAACATTATATACATTCAACTGCAAAGAACACGCAGTATAAATACGTAAAGAACGACGCTTGTATAGGAGATATTCCGCGCAAGACGAGAGAGAGAAAACGGAACAAATGAAAAAATGAGGTAACCACCTGGGAATCGAACCCGGGATCTTCCGATTGCCGGTCAGACGCGATACCATTACACCATGGATCTCACTCTTCCAAATGCCGTAATTCTTCTACATACTCGCAGAAACCAATGCCCCAAGGGGGCACCTCCCGCATGCCGTAACATTATATAAATTCAACTGCAAAGAACACGCAGTATAAATAACGTAAAGAACGACGCTTGTATAGGAGATATTCCGCGCAAGACGAGAGAGAGAAAAACGGTATCGCGTCTGACCGGCAATCGGAAGATCCCGGGTTCGATTCCCAGGTGGTTACCTCATTTTTTCATTTGTTCCGTTTTCTCTCTCTCGTCTTGCGCGGAATATCTCCTATACAAGCGTCGTTCTTTACGTTATTTATACTGCGTGTTCTTTGCAGTTGAATGTATATAATGTTACGGCATGCGGGAGGTGCCCCCTTGGGGCATTGGTTTCTGCGAGTATGTAGAAGAATTACGGCATTTGGAAGAGTGAGGTCCATGGTGTAATGGTATCGCGTCTGACCGGCAATCGGAAGATCCCGGGTTCGATTCCCAGGTGGTTACCTCATTTTTTCATTTGTTCCGTTTTCTCTCTCTCGTCTTGCGCGGAATATCTCCTATACAAGCGTCGTTCTTTACGATATATATATATATACATATATGTATATATACATATCACATATATATATATATATATATGAAATATATATATATATATAATATATATATATATATACATATACATGAATATATATATATATATATATATATATACATATACATGAAATATATATAGATATGTATACATATATATGAAATATATATATATATATACATATATATATGAAATATTTATATATACATATATATATACATATATATATGAAATATATATATATATACATATACATGAAATATATATATATATACATATACATGAATATATATATATATATATATACATACAGTATATATGATGTGTGTATATATATATTATATATATATATATATATATATATATATATATACATACAGTATATATGATGTGTGTATATATATATATATATATATATATTTTATATATATATATACATATATATGATATATATATATATATATATATATATATATATATATGCAAATATATGATATATATATATATATATAGATATAATATATATATATATATATGCAAATATATGATATATATATATATATATATATATATATATATATATATACAATATATAAATAGATTCGACTATAGCAGAACTTAAATTGAACGATTTCAAACTTCTTGTTGCGGTTATATATAGGCCCCCAAATCAAACAGCTGATACGGACGAAGCGTTATATCGTGAACTAAGAGAATAATCGGTAGTGAGCAGGCTTTAGTTATGGGTGACTTAATTGCGCCAACGTGAATTACGATACAATGCAGGGAGACGCAGAAGGTAATCGTTTAGTTAATTTTCTCGAGGACAGCTTTCTTATTCAAAAGGTTGGGGAACCTACGAGGTTGGACAGTATTTTAGATTTAGTAATAACTACGGATGATAGGCTAATTACTGAGCTTCAAGTAATAGAACCGTTGAGCAATAGCGATCACAATATGGTAGAGTTTGTCCTCTCAGTAAGTCACTCGAACCAACTAACTCGACTAAAATTCCTAACTTCCAGCACGCAGACTTTAGTAAATTTCGAAATAAATTTTCACACGTCAATTGGGAAAATGTAATGGGGAACTCCAACGCAAAACTAATGTGGGAATCGTTCGTAACGGTATTTAGGACTATAAATGAGGAATGTGTACCGTACAAAATTAAGCGTGCGAAAGTAAACAACAAGCCCTTGTGGTTTACTTGTAGAGTAGGAGACATTATAAAGAGTAGAGATAGGGCTTATAGGCTATATAAGTGCGATAAAGATAATCTGTTGTTACGAAACAACTACATATCTCTAAGGCGTGAAGCTAAAAGTGTAATAAAAAGTCAAAACGCGAATTTGAAATCTCCATAGCTCGTGACGGTAAAGAAAACCCCAAGCGATTCTTTCAATACGTCAATAATATAAATCCAGTAAAAAGTGTCTTAGGTCCATTAAAAAATGTAAATGGAGATCTAGTCTCTGAAAACAAGGAAATGGCTACCTTGCTAAACGAATTTTTTACGTCAGTTTTTACTATAGAAGATGTAACGAATATCCCTACGGTCATAGACATAATACCTTTTGATAATGGTAATATTTTGGATAATATTGTCGTTAGTGAAGGGGAAGTAATGCGCTATATTGATAAAATGAAAACGCGTAAATCACCGGGTCCGGATTCCATATATCCCATACAACTAAAAATTAAAAGATAGCATTGTTGTGCCGCTAACAAAGATTTTTAATGCGTCTATTTCTCAGGGGTGCGTACCAGATAATTTCAAGTTAGCAAACGTAACACCTATCTTTAAGAAAGGCGATAAAGGTGCGGCGGGAAATTATAGGCCAATCAGTTTAACGTCTGTTGTAGGTAAGCTTTTGGAATCAATAATTAGGGATCGTATAGTCGAACACTTAGAATACCATAACTTGTTAGAAATACGCAGCACGGATTTAGGCGAAACAAATCTTGCTTAACTAATCTTTTAGAATTTTTCCAAAGCGTGGTTGACGATTACGATAGACATCGGGCGGTTGATGTAGTGTATTTAGATTTTCAAAAAGCGTTTGACACCGTGCCGCACAAAAGACTCATTGAAAAAACTAAGGCTCATGGAATCAGGGTGTAGTAATAAATTGGCTAGAAGAGTGTTGTTGCGAGGCAGGAAACAGAGGGTGGTCGTTGATGGAGCGGAGTCGTGCTGGGCTAATGTAGCGAGTGGCGTTCCTCAGGGTTCTGTATTGGGCCCCTTGCTTTTTCTTATATATTAACGATTTAGATGTCGGCCTAGTCAGTACAGTTTCAAAGTTTGCGGATGACACGAAGCTGGGTGGTAGGGCGATTAATGACGAAGATAGAGGTAAAATTCAGGAAGATCTGAATAAAATCGTTGATTGGTCAGTCACATGGCAAATGAGATTTAACGTTGATAAGTGCAAAATTTTGCATATAGGTTCGCGTAACGGTAAATTTGCGTATAGTATGTCAGGGAAAGATTTAACAAGCGTAGAGCAGGAAAAAGATTTAGGAGTTATAGTCACTGGTGATTTAAAAGTAGCGAAACAAAGTACAGCAGCGGTCAATAAGGCGAACAAAGTGTTAGGTTTTATAGCTCGAAATTTTGAGTACAAATCGCGCGATATTATAGTTCCACTTTATAAATCATTAGTTAGACCCCATTTGGAGTACGCGGTCCAATTTTGGAATCCGTATATGCGCAAAGATATAGACAAAATCGAAAGAGTTCAAAGACGAGCAACTAAGATGATTCCGTCGCTTAGGTCAAAGTCGTACGAGAATAGGCTTAAGGAGTTAAAATTGACAACACTCGAGACCAGGGTTAAGGGGTGATCTAATCCAGGTTTTCAAAATTATGAATGGGTTCGATAACGTAGAGAGAGATAGCTTTTTCGAAATATCTCAATATAATAGGACTAGAAATAACGGGTGTAAGTTGACAAGTAGAAGGTTCGAGACAGAAGTTGCGAAAAACTTTTTTACGCATAGAATAGTAAATAGCTGGAATAGTTTGCCGGTAGAAGTAATTAGTAGCACGTCTATAAACATGTTTAAAAATCGATTAGACGCATATGTTGATAGAAAGGGTATAGTTTAAGGTAGTAAAATTAAGGCTTTCTGGGGATAGATCCCCCAGCTCAACACAAGTGTTGTGGGATATAGGGAGGCAGCGTCTTGGGTTAGGGAATACTCTCTGTCCTTACACACCCCATTTAGAGAGATTCCTCTGCCGAGCGGTGCCCCCCATAGTACTGTGAGGTATTGAAAAATTCATGATCTTCACTTGCCCCACAAACACCTTTAAATGGGAGACCCAAAATGGGTGCACACACATTTCTACATTACTCTACAGTCTTTACAGCCACACCTACTCTTTTTCTCGTAAGTGTATATATTGTAATATATATGATTGTAAATTTTGACTTGGTCCGCTATCGATATGGACCGTGACTTGATGGATACCGTAATGAAATTGCCTGGATTCTTTGGATCCGATATATTTGCATGTCCTTTATAAATAGATATAGAGTGTAACATATTTGTGGATAGTAGTCTATTATGACTTGATCCTCTGGATCAGAGATTCTATCTTTAATTTTAAATCGATAATTAATTAGTTTTAAATTGATAATTATTTAGTTTCGTAAAAATTGGTCGTTGCCAATTTACCGGCAGTTTTTACATAAATTTCTTATGTTCTTGTGGTTCGGAACCCACGTAAAATTGTAGGTCCCCTCCGCCACCACGGAGGACATACACAATACACGAACACAGTTAGGTAGACCAGCCATGAGTGGATCCTAGGGTCTTTGTTGGTCTGAAACATTATAACATTATAACATTATATCAAAGCTATTGACTTCTGCTTAGGGAAACGGAGCTTACAGATGAACAAAAGGACCAACACAACGGCAAACATTTTCATTTATTTATTTGTACTTCAGACGTTTCGACAAATCTTTTGTCATCATCAGTGAATTAAGTCTTAATATATATATGGTATATATTATATATTATATTATATATATATCATATATATGATAGATATATACATACACATATATGATATATATATATATATATATATATATATATATATATATATATATATATATTATATACATATATATATATATTACACATATATATGAGATATATATATATATATATCATATATATGATATATATATATACCTTATGAACCTTATGTTGAGGTCAAGCTGGTGGCCCCACCTCTAGGTCTGGCCTGGTGGAGGAGCAAGTTGCTTTCTTGCGCTCTCCACCGTACATAGCCAGACACGCCCGGCTCATCTGGTACTGTCCTGAGCCAGGCATCCAGTCTTTTCTTGAAGACTTCAACTTTGACCCCCTTCATGTTTCTGAGGTCCTTAGGAAGCTGGTTGAAAAGTCTTGGCCCCCTGACAACCAAGCTATTTTCCTTCAGGGTTTAGGAGCTCCCTTTTCGGGCCTTTAATTTGGGAACACTACACATTCTGCCTTTCCTATTTTCCAGTGTTGTTTGAATGGTAATTGGGTTTAATTTTAGGTTGGTACCAGTTTTTCGATCATTTTCCATATGTAGATTATGATGTACCTCTCTCTTCTTCTTTCCAGTGAGTACAGATTTAGTTTACGTAGTCTTTCCCAGTAGTTGAGTTCTCTGCAGCCATCAATCTTGGCTGTGAAATGCCTTTGCTTTTCTTCTAGTTTATTAGTTTTTTCCTTTTTATATGGGGACGTCAAAACTGAGCAGTATCAAGTTTTGGTATAATCAGTGTTTTTAGCAGGGGAATCATTACTGTCCTGTCCTTTCTCTTGAACGTTCTTAGAACCTGTCCGGCGACTCTTTTTGCTTTATTTATCGCTATCTGATTTTGTGTTTCGAATTTCGCATCATCTGTCATTATTATCCCGAGATCAATCGCTTTCATGCTTCTTTGAATTTCCTCTCTATCTGGAGCATAATATGCAGTCTGTTTAAGTTCTTCTTTACTACCATATCTCAAGAGCTGAAATTTCTCGGCGTTGAATGACATGTTGTTGTCTTCTGACCATTTGTATATTTTGTTCGTGTCCCTCTGCAAGGCCTCCACGTCATATACATCTCTGATTTTTCTGTTGATCTTTGTATCGTCTGCAAAAGATGTTACTATACTATTGCTGTTTACTCCGCTGTCTATGTCTGTTAGCATGATAATGAACAGGAGTGGGGCCAGTACTGTCCCTTGTGGTACTGAGCTGCGTACTTCCGATTCTGATGATGATATACCTTGAATTTTGACGACCTGCAGACGATCACTAAGGAAGTTGTAGATTCATTTTCCCACTTTGCCTGTTTTTCCCATGTCTTTAATTTTATGTGCTATTATACCATGGTCACATTTATCGAAAGCTTTAGCAAAATCCGTGTATATAACATCGTAGTTGTCATTGCCTTCCAATGCATCTAGGATATTGTTGTAGTGCTCTATTAGTTGTGATAGGCATGATCTACCTGATCGGAATCCATGCTCATTTTCGTTGAATCTTTCCCGTGTCTCCAGGAAATCATAAATTTTCTCTCTAACTATTCTTTCAAATACTTTGGTGAGGTGGGACGTCAATGACACTGGTCTATAGTTCTTTGCTTGAGATCTGTCCCCTATTTTATATACAGGGACAAAGTTTGCTCTTTTCAAGATGCTCGGTATTTCCTCAGTGTCTAGGGATCTTCTCCATATCCAGTATAAAGGTGTAGCTATTTCATTTTTACAGTTTTTAATCAGTAATGCGTTCCAATTGTCCGGACCTGCAGCTGAATGTAGTTTCATTTGTCCTATAGCTCTCGCTACATCTTCTGGTGTAAAATCAAAGTCTGTTATATACTCTCCTTGCAATTCCTCTTCAAAGAATGCATTTATGTCAGGTATCGCTTTGTCACTTTTTGGGGTACTGAAAACTGATTCATATTGAGCTCTCAATCTATGAGATATTTCTTTTGGATCGTCGGTTAGTTCATTATTTCCCGTCCTTAAGGGCCCAATAGCGGCGCGCGTTTTTGTTTTCCTTTTTGCAAAGCTATAGAAGTATTTTGGATTTTCCTTTATTGCTTCTACCGCCTTTTCCTCTTCCCTCTCTGTATGGTCCTTAATCAGGGCTTGTATTTCCCTATCGATACCCTCCAGTTTTTCTTTTATTGCTTTCCTGTCATTATCTCCGCAGTTACCTAACTTCACCTCCACTCTCTTTCTTTTGCGGAATAGTCTTCTCTTTTGCCTTTCAAGCCAACTCCTCTTTCCTTTTGGCTGTGATTTCGGAGCATATTTTTCTAAAATTCTCAGCGTTTTTTCCTCCAAGGTTGTTAGCATTTCTTTAGTTGTTTTATTCTCGAAAATTGTTCTCCATTCTATTTGGGCCATGTGCGATCTGATTGCTTCCCAATTTATAGTCTTCGAGTTTAAGTTAAAGGCCCCGAATTTACTTCTTTCCACAATATGTGTATTGTCTTCTAATGCTGCCGTCATATTTGTTGATATCTCGATTAAGTTGTGGTCTGAGATAATGGTTGAGGTTATTTTTATATCAGCAATCAAGTTCGTGTTATTCGTGAATACCAGATCCAGGCAGTTATTTTTTCTGGTATTTTCTGTTATCTCCTGTGTCAGCATAAACTCATTTGTGAGAGCCATCAACATTTTTGCTTGTTCCTGGTCTTCTCTTGTGCCCCCTTTGTCCTGGTGAATATATATATATTCCTATTCACCTTTTTGTATTTCATAAATTGGAAGTTAAAGTCTCCGCAGATCATTATATTGGGGGATGGAGGGTTTATGGCTTTTATTAGCTTTCTTATGTCATCAATGGCCTCCGAGAATTTTTCGGTTGGGGTGCTTGGAGGTCTATAGATGACCATTACTATCAAGTTTAGTTTTTCTATTTTCACTGCTAGGAGTTCCACATAGCTGTTTGATTTACTTATTATCGTCTCTGTCATATGAAAATGAAAATGAAAAGGTTTATTGGCAGACTATAGTCCATATGACAAATATTATTAATACAATGACAGTTCATACACTAATGATAGAAATATATACAATTGATTAGAAATAATACTGCACTGTCGAAGTTATGTGGAGCTACAGACAGACGTTTTCGTACCAAGAAGTACATAGCTTAGAGGGTAAATGGCAGGACTCATGGATAGCTTGGATTATCGGGTTGGTTGATTTTTTAATTCTTTGCATTAGACTGTGTTGAGCACATCTTGTTACCTCCGGGAAGCTCAGGACATTGCGAGTAGCAAACATTTGCGAAGCTGAGCATCTCGGGGGTAATTTAGTAATTTATGCAAGAGTCTAAAAGACCTTTTGTCCAGCAAATTTAGGGTTCTGCCAGAACCTTTTTTATAATTCACCCAGAGTTGCTGACCGTATATATTACTGCAGAAAGTACGAAAGAGTGTCTTTAGCTTCACTTGTACAGAAACGAAAGTTCCTTATGGTCATATTCGCTTCAGCACACAGGCTTCGAGATTGTTTTCTTATATCCGAGTCATCACTCAAGGAGCTGGTAATAGTTTGACCCAAATACTTAAACTCTTGTACTTCCTCAATTACTTCACCGTTCATTTTAAACCTTATATCAGGTGGCTGATTACAGCTTTTAGGATGAAATTGCATAACCTTAGTTTTTGTAACATTAAAAAGAATATCATGTTTCTGCGAATACACTTCGCAGACATTTAGTAGCCGATCCAGACCTTTAACAGAGGGACTTATTAACACCATATCATCGGCATAAACTAAGTTATTTATCCTTGTGTTATCTATACAATATCCTCCTGTTGCCTCATTAAGTGAAGCAATTAATCCGTCAATATACACATTAAACAGCATAGAGGAGAGCAAGGAGCCTTGTCTCACCCCGCAAGAGGAGCCAAAACACTCGGATAGTACATTGCCCCACCTAACAGTACATAGATACACAGGTCAGTCGAGTTGGACCTTTTGAAGCCAAACTGATTAGATGTCCATAGGAAATCATTTAATCGGAGTAACAAGAGTTTTTCTAGTAGTTTCGAGAAGCAGGAAGCGACAGCAATAGGCCTGTAATTATTGCTGGACAGAATGTCTCCGTACTTATTTTTGACCAGGGGCAAGATATATACCCTCATGAACTCTGCAGGGATATAGCTATGAACAAGCATGGCTGATAGGAGCAATGATATATGCAGACATACTACGTCATTTGCATATTTTAAGTGCTCATTCGATAAGTCATCTACCCCTGACGCAGAACCAGTCTTTAACTCTTTAATTAACCTCTTTACTTCAGAAAATGATATCAAAATATTTTCCCTTGTCCCTCCCACAGTCGCTTCGCTGCAATCTATCTTAAGATTATCCCTACTCACACTACTAACAATGTTAGAGTAGTGGTTTTTCCACAACTTTGCAATTTCATCCTCCCCCGACACCCCATCGATTGTCGAAGGGAGGACATTTTTGACACCCGTTTGATTCTTAACAAATTTCCAAAATTTGTTATTATCGTTATTTATGCGAGTTTCACAGGCTTTTGATGCTCGAATAGACTCTTCTTCCTGTTTACATCGCCTTATGGCCGCCTTATACTGACCCCGACTTCTACACATATTTATGTATACTGGTCCTAATCTGGGTCTACCATGAAAGCACCACAAATCATAGGCGTCTTTCGATTCCCTCTTCAGGGGGGCAATAAAATCACTCCATCCAGGAATAACCTTAGTATGATAATTGTAAGATTTAATCAAGGGGCTTCCTGCTTCTCTTAACAGGGATATTATCTTACTATAATACCTATCTATGAGTTTACAGTGATAATCATTTGAGCAAGGATTATTACAGGCAACGTGCAAAATTTCTAAATTATTAAAGAGGTGACATGTTCTTTCTTTGTATTCTATTCTCTGCTGCATATTAACATTGGACCAATCGACGCGATTATTCTTACCTATTGAGTTTTTGTTAAGTCGTGTTGCGCATAAATTGGTAACGTTAATTAATATTTCTAATGGTCTATGATCAGAAAGAAGGAAATCATGCAAAATATGAACTCTAACAATTCGATCCTTTAGATTATTACTAGTGAGACAATGATCAATCCACCTGGTGGTACCACTCATATCGCTAACGTATGTAAAATTACCACTGGTTACCCCTAATACATCTACATCACTTATACTTAAATTGGCCGACTCGCACATGTTACCCAATTCTCCAAAAATTCCGAGTTCACATGTGCGTTCACATGTACCTTCCTGTACATATATAGCACAGCCACCTTTCCGTCTCGTCGTTCTATCCGCTCTTATTAAGTTGAAGCCCTCTATATTTATCTCTTTCTTATCAATACAATGTTCGCAGTTTTCACAATTTCCTTGGCAATCTTTAAGATGAGTTTCTGTGAGGCATGCGATGTCCGCTCTCGTTTCGTCCATAAATCCTTTCAGGTACGAAACCTTATTGAGTGATTGGTTTGGTCTTATTCCTTGAATATTAGCCAGGACAATTTTTATGTTCTCTGTTTTTCGTTGCCCCTTGTGCATTTCAAGTTCGTTTTCCTTCGATATCGCTTGATTCGTTGCTCTATGATCCTCCGAAAGAGATCCGTTTCCTCCTACTTGTATTGGTAGCTTCTTGCCCGGTAGCGATTTGGCTCGGGGGTTTCCAGCTTTGTCAACTGCATGTGGATGAATTTCGCATTCGTAAGGTGTCTGAGATGTTGAAAAAATTTTCTTGTTCGCTTATTGTGCTCCTATTGTTGTTCCTATTGTTATTTTTATTCCTATTGTCATTTAAAGTTTTTCCTTTGTTCGTTGAGTCCGTCGGGAGATGTTGATAGTAGCATTTATTCCCGAATTTGCAGGTTCCATATTTTGCGTAAGTTCTGCAAATGTCCGGGTGGTAGAATTTACATCCGTCTCCAAATTTACAATGACCATTATTATAAAAGAAATTTTATATTGGGGGATGTTCATATATACATTGCCCTCTTTTAAATCTGCAATTATCTTTTATATAATACCTGCATATAATTCCTTCCCCATATTTACTCTGGCTTTTGTTTTTTGCTCCTTATTGGGGGACAGTTTTACTTCGTTTACTTGACTGCCCTCTTGTCTTGTCCTATTTGTGCTATTTGTTCTAGTTGTGTTTGTGTCCTTCGTTGCCCTTATGCTGTGTGTTGGCTTTACACTCTTTGTCGCCTGTGTGTTTTCGGCCTCGTTTTGTGACGGTATTTGAATTTTTTCTATTTCGCCTTTCTCCGTTTCTTCCGTTTTCCACTGTTCTTTGTTTCCACTTTCCTCTTTCATTCTCTTCTCGTAGTCTCTTTCTGCTTTAAATACCGCAAAAGAGTTTAATTCGGTCAAGCAGTTCTCGCAGAAAATTTTTATCCCATTAAACTGCTTTGCGTTCGTTATAAGGGAGATTTTTTCATCTCCCCATTCTAGGCATTTAAAATCAAAAAGTAGCTGACAAAAATCGCACCTCATCGCCTCTGTCTGATCCGTTGCAGCTTTACAGATACCACAGAGTTGCAGGTATGCATTAATTTCCATGTTGGTGAAGTGACTCAAAAAGGGGGTATTATGGGAGGTATTGGGTGGGGGATGACTCAAGCTATGTGAGGGAAAGAATTTTCCGTTACTCCAGGGTAGGGGATGTGGCACGCTGTATACTTCTCACTGATTGGTCCTCTCGACTGTGGCTGCGGGGTATAATGGGGGATATTTGCGGGCACTTCAAAAACAAAACTTTCCTCACAAAGAGACTCGGAAAAAAACAAAAACAAATGCTGTATATATTAATTCACTTTGTTTTTATCTACATTTTTGGTATACGCCGCGATTTTTATTTTTTTAAAAAGAAATACCGCTATGCACTATCAATTCACTGACAATATCGGCACCGTTTAAAACTGATTAACTGCAGGATTTTTACTGTAATACCGCTTTTATTCGGACTTCGATCGAAACACGTGTAACCGCCACAACAACAAAACATATATATATATATAATATACACACACATATATATATATATATATATATATATGCATATATAACTGCAATGACCGCGCAGTATATAAATGAATAGAAACGACATAAGTGTTAAGGAACGTTTCTGCACAAGAGGAGGAGAGATAACGAATAAATGAAAAATGAGGCGAACCGCCCGGGAATCGAACCCAGGCCTTCCAATTGCCGGTTGGACGCTCTACCATTATGCTACGGCCCTCACTCAATCACAAATCGAAATTCTCCCACATAGGGCAGAAACCAATGCCCTGAGAGGGCACCCTCGCAAATCGTGAATATGCGCATATAACTGCAATGACCGCGCAGTATATAAATGAATAGAAACGACATAAGTGTTAAGGAACGTTTCTGCACAAGAGGAGGAGAGATAACGAATAAATGAAAAATGAGGCGAACCGCCCGGGAATCGAACCCAGGGCCTTCTAATTGCCGGTTGGACGCTATACCATTATGCTACGGCCCTCACTCAATCACAAATCGAAATTCTCCCACATAGGGCAGAAACCAATGCCCTGAGAGGGCACCCTCGCAAATCGTGAATATGCGCATATAACTGCAATGACCGCGCAGTATATAAATGAATAGAAACGACATAAGTGTTAAGGAACGTTTCTGCACAAGAGGAGGAGAGATAACGAATAAATGAAAAATGAGGCGAACCGCCCGGGAATCGAACCAGGGCCTTCCAATTGCCGGTTGGACGCTCTACCATTATGCTACGGACCTCACTCAATCACAAATCGAAATTCTCCCACATAGGGCACAAACCAATGCCCTGAGAGGGCACCCTCGCAAATCGTGAATATGCGCATATAACTGCAATGACCGCGCAGTATATAAATGAATAGAAACGACATAAGTGTTAAGGAACGTTTCTGCACAAGAGGAGGAGAGATAACGAATAAATGAAAAATGAGGCGAACCGCCGGGAATCGAACCCAGGGCCTTCCAATTGCCGGTTGGACGCTCTACCATTATGCTACGGACCTCACTCAATCACAAATCGAAATTCTCCCACATAGGGCAGAAACCAATGCCCTGAGAGGGCACCCTCGCAAATCGTGAATATGCGCATATAACTGCAATGACCGCGCAGTATATAAATGAATAGAAACGACATATGTGTTAAGGAACGTTTCTGCACAAGAGGAGGAGAGATAACGAATAAATGAAAAATGAGGCGAACCGCCCGGGAATCGAACCCAGGGCCTTCAAATTTCCGGTTGGACGCTCTACCATTATGCTACGGACCTCACTCAATCACAAATCGAAATTCTCCCACATAGGGCAGAAACCAATGCCCTGAGAGGGCACCCTCGCAAATCCTGAATCAGGGCATTGGTTTCTGCCCTATGTGGGAGAATTTCGATTTGTGATTGAGTGAGGTCCGTAGCATAATGGTAGAGCGTCCAACCGGCAATTGGAAGGCCCTGGGTTCGATTCCCGGGCGGTTCGCCTCATTTTTCATTTATTCGTTATCTCTCCTCCTCTTGTGCAGAAACGTTCCTTAACACTTATGTCGTTTCTATTCATTTATATACTGCGCGGTCATTGCAGTTATATGCGCATATTCACGATTTGCGAGGGTGCCCTCTCAGGGCATTGGTTTCTGCCCTATGTGGGAGAATTTCGATTTGTGCTTGAGTGAGGTCCGTAGCATAATGGTAGAGCGTCCAACCGGCAATTGGAAGGCCCTGGGTTCGATTCCCGGGCGGTTCGCCTCATTTTTCATTTATTCGTTATCTCTCCTCCTCTTGTGCAGAAACGTTCCTTAACACTTATGTCGTTTCTATTCATATATATATATATATATATGTGTGTGTGTGTGTGTGTGTGTATATGTATATGTATGTATGTATGCATGTGTATATATATGTATGTTACAGGGAATCTGTGCAACTGGGAATTTCGTAAAATCCTTAAAATGTTCAGAGATTTTATATAAGGTTAAGTCGTGATATTTTCGTTAAACCTCGGGGAAAATTATTGAATGCCCAGTTAATTGAATACCCGGTTAGATCAACTGTCCGCCCTTGACGACTGTTTAGGTTAATTCGTGATATTTTCGTTAAAACTAACGAAACTACCACGACTTAACTTTACATGAAATCCCTGAACATTTTAGGGATTTCATGAAATCTCTAGTTACACAGATTCCCTGTAACATACACATATATATAGGGGCAACGCTAGGCTTTTGTGGATACTCAGGCTCAAACCTTTCAAGCATATATATATATATATATATATATATATATATATATATATATATATATATATATATATATATGAAAAGAAGGATCAACACAACGGCAAACATTTTCATTTATTTGTACATCAGACGTTTCGACAATTTTTTGTCATCATCAGTGAGTTAAGTCTTAAAACCTTAAAACAAAATTGAAAAGTGAAAGTTACATCAATACAATATTAAAACCATTAAAATTAAAACCTTAAAGCAAAATGAAAATTGCATCAATACAAAATTAAAATCATTTAAATTTCATCACTATAAAAACTAAAATTAAATTAAATTTCATCACTATAAAAACTAAAATTAAATTACCTCAATAGGTAAATACACAATGTTTACATCCACCTCCATACTTGGCAAAGTCTAAGGGAATACTGGATGGTCAGAGGATTAGAAAGGGTATGTCTGTGAAAAACGGTTGGTTAGTTAAAAGAGTTGTAATTTGTAGGATGAGCTATTATTATTAAGGGAGGGTTTGTTTCTATAGATGTACAAAGATTCTAAAATTCGGAGTTCTGTACGGTTATTGGATCTAGTTAAAATTTCAAACTGAGTTTTGTGAAGGGGATGGTCGTTTTCATTACTATGGTTTCTAATTGCGGATTGTGGAGGGCTACTGAGGGGACGGTTGGTACGGACTGACAAGCCCAAATGTTGAGAAAGGCGCACCATTTGGGCTTGTCAGTCCGTACCAACCGTCCCCTCAGTAGCCCTCCACAATCCGCAATTAGAAACCATAGTAATGAAAACGACCATCCCCTTCACAAAACTCAGTTTGAAATTTTAACTAGATCCAATAACCGTACAGAACTCCGAATTTTAGAATCTTTGTACATCTATAGAAACAAACCCTCCCTTAATAATAATAGCTCATCCTACAAATTACAACTCTTTTAACTAACCAACCGTTTTTCACAGACATACCCTTTCTAATCCTCTGACCATCCAGTATTCCCTTAGACTTTGCCAAGTATGGAGGTGGATGTAAACATTGTGTATTTACCTATTGAGGTAATTTAATTTTAGTTTTTATAGTGATGAAATTTAATTTAATTTTAGTTTTTATAGTGATGAAATTTAAATGATTTTAATTTTGTATTGATGCAATTTTCATTTTGCTTTAAGGTTTTAATTTTAATGGTTTTAATATTGTATTGATGTAACTTTCACTTTTCAATTTTGTTTTAAGGTTTTAAGACTTAACTCACTGATGATGACAAAAGATTTGTCGAAACGTCTGATGTACAAATAAATGAAAATGTTTGCCGTTGTGTTGATCCTTCTTTTCATCTGTAAGCTCCGTTTCCCTAAGGAGAAGTCAATAGTTTTGATATATATATATATATATATATATATATATATATATATATACATATATATATACAGTGTGTGTTTGTGTGTATATATAGGAAATTTTCACCTGTTCCAGGAATAAGGAACGTAGTACATTCGGGCCCCTACACCGCGACAAGGTAGTACCTTATCGCGGTGTAGGTGCCCGAATGTACTACGTTCCTTATTCCCGGAACAAGTGGAAATTTCCTGTTTTTTAACCTCGAATGAGGGGGTTGGACGTGGGTAGTCGTTAAAAGTGCTAGCTATTCTAAAAGCCAGGACAGGCCTAGCAAGCCGCTGGTGGAGTTGCTCAGGCAAAATTTAATTGTTCGTGAAACCAATGATGAGCCTCAGAACCGGTCGAATTTCCGATATACGACTTGGCGCGGAAACGGGCTACGAGAAAGAAATAACCAATATAAAATTGCCATTATTAATGCAAGCACATTCACAGGTAAAGAGGAGGAAGTGGTTGAGTTGATGGAGGAAAGACAACTAGACATTCCGGAGTTTTGTGAGGTTAGATAACTTGGAGAGGGAATGAAAATTCTGCACAAAGATTATGTAATGATGTACAAAGGAAGACCGGGTGAAAAAAGATACGGAGTGGCGATCATTTTCAAACCCGAATTACACAAAAAAGTAATAGATGCAGTACTTGTTAATGAGAGAATAATAGTTATCACTTTAAGATTTAAAGACAAAGTGATGAGCATTATCCAGGTCTACGCACCCCATTAAGGGAGACCAGTGGAGGAAAAACCGGAATTTTTAGAAAATCTACAAGATGTATATGATAGGATGAGAGGCACGATCAAAATTGTTATGGGAGATTTGAACGCGCATGTGGGTCATCAGAGAGATAGATTAGAGTCTGTTGTTGGAGCTTTAGGGATAGGGGAAAGAAGTACGGACGGTGATAGACTGTTGGATTTTGCAGTGAGAAACGGCCTTGCAGTAATGAATAGCTGTTTTAGACACGATGAGAATAAAAAATGGACGTGGTACTGATGGAACAATATACTTCACCGATATACAAAGAAATCAATGATACATCTTTTGCTGTGTAATGATAAGAGAGTAGTTTTGAATGTGAAAAGTGTATCATCCGTTTCATTAGATGGAGATCGTAGATTAGTAATAGGCAAAATAAGATGGGTGTAAAGGATCCGAATCAGAAAACTTTTTAAAGAACGATGTAAAATAGAAAATTTAAAAGATGGAAATATATTAGAAAGTTTCAAACAAAAGATGATAGAAAAGTGGATGGAAGCTTCAGATACAGCTGAAAATGTTGAAGAAGGATGGAGAAAACTTAAGGAAGGGATTGAGCTGGTGGCAAGGGAAACAGTTGGAGTTAAGAAAATAAGTGGGGGGAGAAAGAAGAGGACTGTATGGTGGACGGAGGAGGTCAAGGAAGCCGTGAAAAGAAAAAAATGAGATGTTTCGCTTATGGATAAAAAAGAGAACGGAAGAGAGCAGACGCAACTATATCATTCAGAGACAATAAAACGACGATCTAAAGGAGAGGAATGGAAAAGAATTGGACAAGACCGACAGGAAGATATGAGAGGTACGAAAAAATTAATCTATGGAATGGCGAAAAAAATATAGAAAGGGAGATAATATTGAGGTTCATTCAATACTAAGTAAAGAAGGAGAGCCCCTAATTGACCCTATCGATGTGGAAGACAGATGGAAAGAATATTTTAACGAACTACTAAATGTAGTGAATGAGGTACCGCAGGAAGAAGAAAGAGATCCAGAAGTACGAGTACGGGAAGAACAAGACGAAGATCTGCAGATACGAGCACGGGAAGAAGAGTCGGATGAAGACCAACTTATTAGTATTACTGAGGTAAAAAATGCAATAAAAGAACTTAAAAACGGCAAGAGTCCTGGAATTGATGAGTATTAGTAATGAGTTCTATAAAACTGGAAAAGAACTTGCTAGATGGTTGACTGAGGTGTTTAACCAAGCATGGAATGAGGAATGTATACCATCTGAGTGGAATAAAGCAATAATATGCCGGTATACAAAAAAGGCGATGAACGAGACTCAAAATTATAGAGGAATTTCGCCTCTTAACTGCGCAAGCAAAATTTATGAAAGAATCCCAGAGAGGAGACTAAGATCGATGGTGGAGGAATCAATTGGAGAATGGCAGCATGGGTTCAGACCCAACAGAAGCACTATGGACTTGGTTTTTTCGTTGAAAATGATAACGGAGAAGAGTATAGAGTGGAATAAAAAGGCGTACATTGCTTTCATAGACCTAGAAAAAGTCTTTGACCGGGTACCAAGAAATAGATTATGGCAGGTGTTGGAAGATCCAATGTATAGATTAAGTAATAAACTGATAAGGGTCATTAAGGGCTGGTATGAAATATGCAGTAGCACAGTAAGATCAAATGAAGGAAGAGAAAATTGGTTCATTGTGGTAACAGGGGTGCGACAGGGAAGCGTGATTTCGCCACTATTGTTTATTCTCTATATGGATAGATGTTTGAAAAGAATTTGTACTCGGGAAGATAAAGAACACACTTTCGTATACGCAGACGATGCAGCAGTGATAACAAGAGATCTTGAGGAGTTACAGAGAGCGCTACAAAGATGGGATGAAATTATGAGTGATCATGGCATGAGGATCAACAGGGCGAAAACCGAAGTGATCGCACTATCAAGGAATAGAGAGAACATAAATATATACTGTAAATAGGGGAACACAGCTAAACCAGGCTAAGTTCAAATACTTATGAGTGATTGTACTCGTAAGTGAGCAAGTAAGTAGTGGAGAAGAGTTAAAAGAAAGAATTGGGAAGTTCTCGAGGAATGTGGGGATGCTTTATCCCATCCTGAGAGAAAAAATGTACCAACTGGGGTGAAAATTTTAATATACACCACGATTCTCCGCCCAATATTATTTTATGGGTCAGAGTGTTGGGCCTTGAACACTTCTCAAAAGGGTAGGATTGAAGCAGCGGAGATGTGAGTTTTGAGGTTGATAAGGAGAGTAACCTCGAAGGACAGAATTAGAAGTGAAACAATAAGGCAAGAACTTGGAGTGCAGTCAGTATTAACTTGTGTAGAGAAAAACCAACTAAGGTGGTACGGCCATATACGAAGAATGAGAGAGGAAAGGTACCCACTGCAATTTTATAATTGGACACCGGGAGGAAAGAGACCAGTGGGAAGACCAAGGAAAAGATGGAGAGATACCATACAAGAAGCTATCAGTGCCAGAGGAAGAACCATAGAAGATGTGGAGGAGAGTCAACTCCATCGGGATCGGTCGGCCTGGAGAACGTTCGTGGGGCTCGTTACCTGACAGGACATTCCTAACAGGGTGGATGGTGAGAAGGTGAGAATATATATATATATATATATACATATATATATTATATATATATATATATATATACAGTATAATTTGATACTTGTTTCACTCTGATATGTATTATGTACTGCGTGTTTATAAAGTCCCTATATATTTCAGTGAAAACGTAGCAAAAAGGGTCAAATTCAATAACAATTTAATAGAAGGCATACATTTAATGAATACGTAAGTATATGATTCTACATGAGCACCATCAGTATCTCTACAGAGTTCGAATCTGTCAGCAGCATTGCGGAACACATTTTGGAGCATGACAGGGGTTATTGTTATTGAATTTTACCCTTTTTGCTACGTTTTCACTGACATAGATTGGGAGTTTATAAACATCCTGTATGATAATTAGAATGTTTTTAACTGGCATAAATTTAGGAAATAAAACAGCCTTACCTTATTTATTTATACATGAATTCCAATCTTCTTGGTTCTAATGCAAATTCTTCAATTACTTTGTCGTGCAACATTTTATTTTTCTCTAGCGATATTACAATTTCATTCTCTATGGCAATTCTTGCTAAACTAGACAGCCTTTCCTCTGACATGGTATTCCGTAGGTACGTCTTTATTCTGTTAAGCGTTGAAAAACTTCTTTCCATTGACACACTGGTTACAGGGATTGTCAAAAGGAGCTGAATTAATTTGATCGTTTCAGGTAAAGCAGTTTAAGTCCAAGGTCAAGACAAAGCTTTAAAATTTCTTTTGCATGTTTGCACTGACAAAAATCGGAGTCCTGACAGATGTATTTTAATTCTGACATTAAAGCTTTTACATCAAATAGATTACTGTACTTATGTTAAAGTGCTTCTATTAATTTTTGGGGGAAATTTTCTTTATATGCTGCAAACATTAATGAATTGAACATCTCAAAAAATGAGAACTCCTGAATGCATTCAAATCGTTCCTTCAAGGCTGTTACAGTGGTATTCAGAATGCTAAAGTAAATTTCGGATCACTTGAAGATCAGGGCCCCCAGCCTTCTTTAGTTAGCTTTATAAGGCTAACTAACGAAAATATCACGACCAAACCTAACCAATCGTCAAGGGCGTACAGTTGACCATACGATTGGTTAGGTTAGGTCGTGATATTTTCGTTAGTTAGCCTTATAAGGCTAACTAAAGAAGGATGGGGGCCCTGATCTTCAGGTGATACTAAATTTCTTTAAAATCTGTCACTTTTACTCCGAGTCTCTTTGTAGGGAGAGGGGATCTTTTCGGTTTTAGGTCCAGCATTGGATTTTTTTCATATTTTTGGTATAGACGTAGATTTTTACGCTGATTCCATTTCCCAAATCCGTTTCTTGGAGAAATAAACACGAAAAATGTTATGTGCAAGTTTATTACGTTTACAGGTTTCCAGAACACAGAACGGAACACAAACCAAAGTTTGCTACTTGCCAAACTGCGCAATATGGTTCAGCATTTAGCGCACTAGATCTTTGCCTGCGTGAAGGCGACGCCAGAGAAACTCGCAGAGATACGAGTCGATCATGGAACGGTGCGTACCACACCGGCGCTTGTTACAGCGTTTGAGTTAGTTCCACGTCGACTCTATCCGTTGAGTGTGGGTACTTGTAGGTTATCTCCCCCCCACCAATTTTGACAGAATATTCTCGTTAAAACTAACGAAAATATCACGACTTAACCTAACCAATTATCAAGGGCGTACAGTTGATCTATTAGTAAATAGTAAATACTATTCCAGAAACAAACAATGTTATAATTAATAATAGATCAACTGTACGCCCTTGATAATTGTTTTAACGAAAATATGCTGTCAAAATTGGTGGGGGGGAGATAACCTACAAGTACCTGAGTGTGTGCTCCAGTTGAAGGGTCCACGAAGTTTTCGCTGTGATTCACTGTTTTGTGACTGAAGCTGTACCCTTCGAGCTGTTCGATGCGTTCATACGCAGGGTAGGTTAGGTTAGGTTAGGGTAGGGTAGGGTAGGGTAGGGTAGGGTAGGGTAGGTATAGGTGGATATTTGAATACAAGTTGTGGACCCTAACTTTTTTCGTGTTTATTTCTCCAAGAAACGGATTGCAGA
>JAJOZX010002901.1:535000-540000 GCA_023014485.1 Bathynomus jamesi | reverse complement strand
TGCATTTGTTGAATGGTATTTAGTAACTGAATTGTGTTGGCTACATCTATAAAATTGGAAACCCTGTTTACTGATGGTTTTGGCTCTCGTCATGTTCTTTTGAGGGTAGTGATAATGGCATTTTGCGTACTTGCATCTCCCGTATCTTGTATAAGTTTTGGAGATACTAAGGTGGTGGAACTTGCAGTTTTTTCCAAATTTATAATATTCATTTTTGTAATGGAAGTTACATAAAGTGAAATATGCATAGATGTATTGCCTGTCTCTGATCTGCCATGTCCTTTTGCATAATATTTGCATACGATATTCTCTACGTTTTTAGTTTTTATAGTCTTTTATCACTATCATCATTTGGTAATTTCATCACATCACAGACTGTACCTGTTTCTTTTCTTTCTTCTACAATAGTGTCTTATTTTTGTATTATATTTTCATTTGTTTCCCTCTCATCATACCGTTTTCGTTTGAGACATTCTGGTCATCTTTTCCTCCCTTTATTTTTCTCTATCGCATTCATATTCGTATTTTCCACTTCTTTAAATACTCAAACGAGTTTACAATCTCTTACATGCCAATTTTAAACTAAATACATTTGCGCTGTCTACCTTTCTCGTAATTCTATTGACTATCCAAAATTCTTCGACTACCTCGCTTCCAATGTGGAATACTTTTTATCCCACTCTCCTTTTGCTGAAATCCCTTTCTACATGATTTCAATATTCACCACGACCTTTGGCTTTCCTCCCATTTCACTAACATCCCTGGTGAACGAGCTTACACCTTTTCTAACCTGAAGGACCTAGAGCAGATTGTACAGCACCCTAGTTGTATCCCTGATCGCGTTGGAGATAGGCCCAGCATTCTGGATTTGTTTCTCACTTCTCATCCTTCTTAAAGGGTGACCACTCTCAACCCTCCAACTATCGTCTAATTGTTTTGATTTCTTGCCTTTCTAAAGATATTGAATGTATCTTTAATAGGAAGATTCTTAAACATCTTTCTTCTCACAGTCTTCTTTCAGATCAGTATGGGTACCGCAAGGCACACTTCACTGGCGATCTTCTTGTATCTCTCTCTGATTCTTGGTCAGCCAGACTCTGTACTGAACGGACGCATTTCCTGAGCTCTCTGATTTTGCATCTACTTTTATATATTGCTGAGAATTTTACTTTTGGATAGTTTTGGATTTTATATACTTGCGTTTAAATTTACGTTGTTATACTGTAGTTAAGTAATTGAATATTAGTGGTTTTTAGCGATTTAGAAGTTTTCATAGCGTGCCGGCTTAATTTAACTTATACCTGTGACGGTTTAAACTAATTTTTAACTGCACGATGCCGTCGCAGAAAGCGTCGTGTGTTAGGTGTAGGGTAAACCGGTGGTATTCGGAATTTAAGGATTATAACGGCGGTCCAATGGCGATTACCGATAGATCAGTTTGTTTCTTTTGCGAGTTCATGGAGGAATTAGTTGTCATAAAACGCAGTGTACATGAGGTAGCGGAAAGACTTGCAACGCTTGATGAGGGCAGGGGTAGGGCTACGGTTGACGGAAGCCGAACCAATACTAACGTTGAAGACGTTAGTAATTTGAAGGGTGAGGTGCGTAACCTAGTTTCTAGTTTAGGTAGCTTGTCGGGAAGGTTAGATAGAGTTGAGGAAGAAGTTAAGGTTAGTCCGAGAGTAGTAGATAGCGAGGGATTTAGAGAGGTTAAAGGTGGAGCTAGGCCGCGTACGTTAGGTGATAGGAATTCCCCCCTTATCGATGTTTCGAACCCTTTCGCCCATTTGGAAAGGGACGTGAATGAGGGGGAAACTACTTTAATCGGGGACTCTTTAGTGCGCCACATGGACAAAGAGTTCGTTGAACGGCATCCAACCAAGAGGAGGACGGTCTGTCTCCCAGGGGCCAGGGTTGACAGAGTTAGAGACGAAGTGGATAGGATCGACGTTGCCTCTCGTCACTCAATGTTGGTGACGATGGTAGTAGGCAACGACTCGTATAGGCCCGATACGAGAGTGCCTGACCTTTTTGAGAGATATAGGGGGTTAATTAGGTCCCTGAAGGCTAGGTCAGATAGGTCTTTAGTTCTAGGTATTACCCCTAGGCACGGGTTGGGTATTAGAATTACGTCAAAAACAATATTTTTGAATAACAAATTAGAAGAGATTTGTGCTGAGGAAAATGTACCCTTCGTAAAGCTGTGGTCCGAATGATATAGTTGCTATCACTGAAACTTGGTTGAATACCGTGACTCGGGACTTGTTGGGGGAAGTTGATATACCGGGTTTTAAACTCTCTACTAATAATAGGTTACATAGGTTTGGCGAAGGCGTTTTGCTGTACATTCGTAATTCCCTTAGGGTTATCGAGGTTAAGTTAGATTTTCCGGCAGCAATTAATGCGATGTGTGTTGAAGTTAGGGCGCGTAGTATTAGTTTTAATTTTGTTGTTGTTTATAGACCTCCCGTTCAACCCCTCGATACAGATACTAGATTTTACTCACTTTTTGGTAATTTTATTGACAATCGGAATAGTATAATTGTCGGAGACTTTAACTCCCCTAATGTTAATTACGAGAACTTTACTGGTAATGAGGAGGGTTTGAGATTGGTTGAGTTTATGGACGATAACTTTTTACGACAGATAGTTACCGAACCAACGCGCGGTGACAATATTTTAGATTTGGTGATGACGAACGGCGAGAATATAGTCGAAGGTTTAGAAGTAGGCGAGAGTTTAGGATGTAGTGATCATCAAATTCTTAGGTTTAAGTTATTGATAGAAAACACTCAGGATATCGATGCTGATAGGATGAGAGTAGTGGACTGGGATAACTTATTTATGGGCAATGACACAAATTTGCGTTGGGTGGCGTTTAAAGAAAGTTTTAGGAATATTGAAAGGGAGTTTATTCCTCGTAGGCCCAAGCGCGCTAGAAATCGTGGTAGGCCGAAGTGGTGGACTAGGGAAATAGGAGAGTTTATAAACGAGCGTAATAGAGCGTATAGACTTAGTAAGCGCAATGGCACGGCAGCTAACTTTAATAGATATATCGAGCTTAGACGTCAGGTTAAAAGATCAGTTAGGAATGCCAAGCGTAATTTAGAGATACTTATAGCTGCGGATAGTAAACATAATCCAAAAAAGTTTTTTCAATACGTAAATAATCGTAAGCCGGTAAAAGATAATGTAGGCCCTCTAGTGGATGTTAATGGCGCTTTGGCTTCTGACACTCAGGCGATTGCGGGTATTTTCAATAACTTTTTTGCGACAGTTTTTACCGTAGAAGACGTAAATAATGTCCCCGACGTGGACGATATCGTTCCATTTAGTTGCGAGACTATTTTGGATAAAATAACTGTTTACGAGGGTGAGATTGCGCATTATATCGATAGGCTAAAAGTTAGCAAGGCTCCAGGCCCTGACGCTTTTTATCCCAGACATTTGAAAGATTTGAAAGAAGTTATCGTAGGCCCCTTAACGAAAGTTTTTAATCAGTCACTCGAAACGGGGATTATTCCTGAAGACTTTAAATTAGCTAACGTCACGCCTATTTTAAAAAAAGGCGACCTCGCAGTAGTTAGCAATTATAGGCCCATTAGCTTAACGTCAATTGTCGGTAAACTTTTGGAATCCGTAGTTAGGGATCGTATCATCGATCACTTAGAAAGTAGATTTGATTAATAGTAGTCAGCATGGGTTTCGACGCCATAGGTCTTGTTTAACTAATTTGTTAGAATTTTATAACGGAATAGTGCGCGAATACGATAGGCATAGAGCAGCTGACGTTATTTATTTAGATTTTAAAAAGGCGTTTGATACAGTTCCGCATAGGAGACTAATTGCGAAGGTCAAAGCGCACGGTATACGCGGTCAGGTAGCTAACTGGTTAGAAGAATGGCTTCGTGCTAGGAGGCAGAGGGTCGTAGTTAATGGTAGTGAATCCGGGTGGTTAGATGTAGGTAGCGGTGTCCCACAGGGTTCAGTGTTAGGCCCATTGCTATTCGTAATTTACATTAACGACATAGATGTAGGATTGACTAGTAACGTGTCAATATTCGCGGACGATACTAAAATAGGCGGTAAGGTTGTTAACGAGGACGGTAGAAATAGGATCCAAGACGATGTAAATAGGATTATGGAGTGGACAGATAAGTGGCAGATGCAATTTAACGTAGACAAATGTAAAGTTTTGCATATAGGTTCTCGCAACAATAATTACACGTACACGATGGATGATAGGGAGTTAGCGAGCGTTGACGAGGAAGTAGATTTAGGCGTACGCGTATCTAAGGATTTAAAGATTAGGAACCAGTGCCTGGAGTCTTGCTCAAAAGCTAATAGGATGTTAGGCTTCATAGCGCGTAATTTCGAATTTAAATCGAAGGATATTATATTGCCCCCTTTACAAGTCCTTAGTCAGGCCTCATTTAGAATATGCAGTTCAGTTTTGGTGCCCGTACTTGCGTGAGGATATTGATAGGTTAGAAAGGGTTCAGCGTCGTGCCACGAAACTTATTCCGTCATTGCGCAACAAGCCTTACGAAGATAGGATTAAAGAGCTAGACCTGTATTCACTCGAAACTAGAAGATTAATGGGGGAGCTTATTGAAGTTTTCAAAATCCTTAATAACATCGATAACGTAAATTTTGACAAATTGTTCACTTTCGATAATTAATAGTAATACTCGTAATAACGGATTTAAGTTGCGAGGCAGACGTTTCATTACTAATATCGCTAAAAACTTCTTTACGTTTAAAGTAATTGATAAATGGAATAATCTTCCCGCGTCAGTCGTTCATTCTACCAGCGTTAATATGTTTAAGAACCGTCTTGACAGACATTTTAAAAGTATTAACGTTGTTTAATATATAAAAACAAGGTTAGCAACAGGAGCTCTGGTGGTGGTGCTCGAGGATGAGTCTGTTGACGATGAATGCCAGCTTGTGACATGCCAGCGTGTGATGCCAGCAAAAAAAAAAAAAAAAAAAATTTG
>JAJOZX010002901.1:527500-530000 GCA_023014485.1 Bathynomus jamesi | reverse complement strand
TACATACCAATACAATACAAAAGCACTGAAAATTTTATCAACGCAGGTGCTCAAATTGCTGTCCATCACAATTTACATAGCTTTGAAGTCTACCTTTCACACTTCGACAAACATTTTTGCAGAAGTTTCTTTGTGCATTAATTTCTTGAAATGCATCTCTGATGTAATTTTTCAAATCACCAACACTTCGTGGTTTTCGACTATAAACTTTGTCCTTGAGTACTCCCCAAAAGAAAAAATCCATTGGGTAAAGTCAGGTGAACGTGCAGGCCATTCAATTGGACCTCTTCGGCCGATCCATTTCTCGGGAAATGTTTCATCAAGATACTCACGGACTGCTCTTTGAATGATGTGGAGGGGCCCCATCTTGTGGAAATAGAGGTCATGTGAATTAGGCTGTTGTTGTAAGTGTGGAACAACTTCATTCATTAGAATTTCGAGATACTTATCACCTGTGACTGTTCCATCAACAAAATTGGTCCTAAAACACCAGAACTTGAAATACCACCCCAAACAGTGACACCAGGCTGGTTTAGTTGCTGCTCTAATGTTAAATGCATGTTCTCACTATACCAGTAAACACAATTATGTCGGTTAACATGACCTGATAATTTGAAAGAAGCCTCATCGGTCCACACAATGTTATCTAAAATTATTGGATTTCCTTCAATTTCGTTCAGCATGATTTCACTAATTGCAGCCGCCTGTCTGGGTCATCCTCCAATAAGCCATGAATTAGCCGTGGAAGATAAGCTTTCAATCCAATAGATTTCAGAATTCGTATAATAGAGGTTTGTGAAATGTCCAGTTCTGCTGAGGCTCTTCTGGTGGACTTTTTGGGACTGTGAACAAATGCTTCGGCAACAAGTTGCTTATTGTCCTCTGTGCAAACTGTTTTGGGTCGACCAGTTCTTGGAGCATTAAGAATTGAGCCAGTGCATCAAATTTGTCACGAATGCGGTAAATGGTTTGTCTCTTTGGGGCTTGAGTACCAAATGTTTCAACCCATTTTGTTCTAACAGTTTCAGTATTTTGAGATTTCCAATACTCTTTTAACACCCATTTTCTGGCATCAGTATTTAGATTATTTGCCATTATGGGTTCTCTGAACTATCTGAAAAGAAAAAAGATTAAATTTAAATAAATTTAGTTATAATATTTAATATAATATAACACAAACACCATAGTTATAATGAACACCATAGTTATAATATAATATAACACAAACCCTATTCACCCTACTGTCCACCTACTTTTGGTTCACCTGGTATATATTAATATATATATATATATATATATATATATAATATATATATATATATATATATATATTTAGGGTGATTCAAATATGGGGGTAAAAAATTTTTTTTATATTTTAATGTGTTCAACCCGTTAAATGGTTCATTTCAGCATAAAACCAACTATCCTAAAATATTTTAGCAAATTTTTAATTTTTAGGGGTTGCTACCAGCAATTAAAAATTGACAGAACGACTCAAATTGTCAAATTTTTCCACACCACCCAGGGGGTACAGTACAAGGCGCATTGCTTTTTTTAATGTGGAAAGCTCCCCCGTAGGTCCTACCATAACCACAAGCATGCATAATTAAACTAGCATGATATTTGAGACATTAGCTGTCCTTACTTCATCAATGTTTCTTTCTTTCTATCAGGGTAAACAGCCTGTAGTTTTTCACTACTTGTAGCAAGAATTGTTTTTGATCTTCATCATGTGTTAGTATTTTATTATATTCAGCCATTAATTTTACTCCTCTTTCCGCTATATCATTCACGACTTTCCACTGTTTGATAGATTTCTTAGCGGAGTTATACTCTTCATCATTATGCCATTCTTTAGCATCTTTGAGTAAAAATTTTGAACTAAATTCTGTTATTGTAAAGAATCTTTGAGTATTTGATGACAAAATCTTCTAATTTCTTCGTTGGAATAAGTGCAGGATCTAGAAAAGCCCGTTTTGCAGGAAGAGTTTCTGTTGTATTTTGCAAGGCCTTTACAATTTTGTTTTTCGTTTCAGTAGGCACTTCATCATCATAAAAGGCCAAGGCTACCAGTTCTTCTGATAGGTACCAGAGGTGACCTAACAGTTTTTTAATAGCAACAAATGCAATTGTGTCATTTATTTGTTTGTAGACTACAATATTCTGTAATAATTCCAGAGCAAGACGAGGAGCGCAAGATGGCACAGGAGCTGTAAACCATGCCTTTACATATAACCGAGAAGCAAATAGACAGATGTCTTTTAGTCCTTTTTTGTCTTTTACTGAAATTTTGAACTGAGATTTGAACATAAAAATTTTTAATGAATATGTAATTTTGGCCATCCACCTAGCCCGATGAAGTCCCGCTGGATGTTTAAATTTGATTCCACCTTTTGGTTCACCTCCCAAAAAAATAATTGTTAACTGCAATAGTTCTAGGTAATCATCTCTTGGTTGGAATGTATCTAGTTGATTTGTTGCAAATATAATTATGTCATCC
>JAJOZX010002901.1:190000-522500 GCA_023014485.1 Bathynomus jamesi | reverse complement strand
AATCGGTTACACGTATAAAGTAATTTAAAAAACGAACTTAGAGGACTTACAATTAATGAAAGTACATCTCACGATTTTAAAATTGAATTTTGACACACAATTAATTTCGACTACTAAAATTCATAGCCATATACTGTAGTAGTATGTCAATTTGACTATAATTTTCGTTTGATACCTTACAAATGGTACAATAACAATTTAAGGACAGTTACTCACGATTAATTGAACAAAAGAAAAATAAAAATACAAATTAAGAATAGAGATCAATTATGCATTTTAATGAGCTAACATAATTTTTTTATAATATTCTTAAAAATAAAAGTAAATCGAACCATAGATGAATTTCGACCAAGAATAAAAAAGTTATTGAAATGGAAGGGAAGCATTTCGAACAATCTTTTCTTTTAATAATTTCAGGTAAATTTTACATTAAAAATTATTTTTATATAATAAAAAAAAATATATTAAAAAGGTTTAATAATTTTTGCCTGTTAAGTAGAAAAATTATACTCTTTCGTTGAATGTTGATAGAATTTTGAATTATTTGATATTTTAGTCTGAAAACTTGTTTGCATATAGACAAATACATCTGTTTTATTGCGTAGAAATTTTATTAAAAATTAAATGACTGAAATTTAGGGTATGTGCGGTCATACGGGTAAATTTCCCGATCGTACAGAGCAGGATAAATTAGGTACATGATCGATTAATTGTTACACAACTATTATTATCACGTATACATTACAATGATTATCAAAGTCATTACAACCTTTGTACAAATAATAAATTACATAACTACATAACAAATCGGTGAATTTCCGTCTTACAAACAAAGAAAAAAGGTTAAACTAAAGACGCAAATCGGTCAATTCAGGTTGAATTTAATTCTCTTTTACAACAACAAAAAAGGTTGAATTAAATTCTTAAATTACATTTTCTTAAATTAAATTCTCTTAAATTACAAAGAAAAGTTGAATTCAATTGACTGCATTGAAAACTAACTTGGGGCTCGAAATAAAAATGACTTGGGACTCGGAATAAAAAATGACTTGGAATAAATCTCTCTGACTTGGAATAAATCTCTCTGACTTGGAATAAATCTCTCTGACTTGGAATAAATCTCTCTGACTTGGAATAAATCGCTCTGACTTCAAGTAAAACTCTGACTTGAGCTCTATCAAGTATTTTCTATAAAAATCTCTGGGGTGGTTGTCCATCTTGGCGCAACCTTCTGACTCGACCTCTTATCAAGTATTCTGAAACTAACTTGAAATTAACTAAAAATGGAAAATGACTGCACTTGACCTTTATCAAGTGGAGACGAATAACCTCTGTTTAGGTTGACCCTCTTGGTGCAACCTTCTGACTTGAAAACTGACTTCAAATAAAACTCTCTGACTTCAAATAAAACTCTCTGACTTCAAATAAAACTCTCTGACTTCGAATATAACTCTGACTTCGAATATAACTCTGACTTCGAATATAACTGAAATCTCTGGGGCGGTTGTCCCTCTTGGATGCAACCTTCTGAAACTGAAAACTGATTTGCAACTTATTTGCAAATAAAACTGACTCGAAACTACTTCGAGTATCTTTATAAATCTCTGGGGTTTGGTTGTCCCTTTTGGTTACAACCAACTGAAACTGTCTGAAACTGAAAATGGAACTTGAAACTGCTTCAAGTAACTCTATAACTCTATAAACTCTCTCTAAACTCTGTAAACTCTCTCTCTCTTAATTTGCAAGTCAATTCAATTCAGTAATTGAAAAAAAATTTGCAAACAAAAAATAAAAAAATGTAAACAATATTTCATTCTAATGTACACGAAGGTACGATACTATTATGTTTGATACATAAAATAAAATTATTCTATACTGAATATAACAGTGAAAATAACTGCGGCAATTGACTCTGCGACAATTGACTCTCTTTGAAATTAACTCTCTTGAAATTAACTCTGTTACAATTAACTCTGTTACAATTAACTCAGTTACAATTAACTCTCTTACAATTAACTCTCTGTTACAATTAACTCTCTGTTACAATTAACTTTTGTGACTTTTAACTTTTGTGACTTTTAACTTTTGTGACTTTTAACTTTTGTGAAAATTACTGTTTCACTAAAAAAAAATTTATCACTGGTGTCTGAAATGTTCAGTGTTTTTTGTAAATTCTGACTTAATATTCATTATTAACTGTTAATAATAGTGACTTTTTCAAATGTTTATAAATTACTTAAGAAAACAAAATGTACTTAACAAAATTTTCTATGGAGAAAATCCTTGAGACGTGTCCTGAAGACGTCTTGCTGGCTACTTGTTCCTGGATGAAAACTAGGCGTGAAGAACTTGGAGTCGTGACGCACCGGTTCAAGGGTGGATGTTACGAACTAGAAGTCGTGACACGCCGGTCAACTGGTTTTATCCTGATGCAGGGTAATTTCTATCTTGGCCAAAGAGTGGCCTCTTCTTAAAATCTTCTTCTTCTTAAAATAATCTTGTTATCCTGGTGCAGGGTAATTTCTATCTTGGCCAAAGAGTGGCCTCTTCTTAAAATAATATTCTTAAAATCTGTTAAGATCCTCTTCTTCTATGTCCCTATAGGGTGCTTCGACGTCGACGGGGCGTTCTTCATTTTTATCCTGGTAAAGGGTCTTCTTATCCTGGTAAAGGGTCTTCTTATCCTGGCAAGGGTCTGGGGTGTCTCGTATAGACGAGGCGTTCTTGGTTAAGGGGCAAGGGGCCTCTGCACCCTCCCCGCAGCGAGGCTGCTGTCCAAAGAAGAGTCTCGATGAGTCCTCTAATGAAGTCTTAAAAGAAGAGCCTTAAATGAAGTGCTAATCTGAAGTGGTGTATTTTTACAAATATACGTATAATATAACTTAAATGTTTGGGGGAGAACAGTTGAAGGTTAAATTTCCCCCCTTTTTAAACACATGATCAGATGTTTTAAAAGATTGCAAATTTTCAAATTAAAAAATAAAATAACAAAAACTAATTTGTATTTTTTCGCCGAGTCTTCATTTATGAAGGCGATATCATTTCGTAATAGTACATAAGTACAATTTTGAGTACATGACTGAGTACGTATTTAATTTTGGTTCATTACAATTACGATTACAATTATGGATTACAATTACCAATTAATTCATATTCACTTGTGTTTAATTACACTTCCATTTTGAAGTACATTCTTACATGATAAATTAAATCATTACATTTAATTACAGTTTCACTGAAGTACATTACAAGTTATTGTTAATTACAGTTTCATTAAAGTACATTACAAGTTATTGTTAATTTAAAGTATTACAGTTAATTACAATTAAACAGTTACTACAACTTTGTCTTGTTTTTACAGTGTTTCATATTAATAGACAATTAAGATGTTAGAAATATAATACAAAGTACATGGGCACATAACACACATGATATAACATAACGCATGATAATGTTATAAATTCGAATCAGAGCGAAAGGAGACTTTTCTTATCTTAGAAGCGTTCAATTCTGTCGGTCAGCGGAATTCGATCACTTAACCTCAGCATTTTTGAGTTCATCTCGGGAGGTCATATAATTAAAAATAAAAATGAAAAAAATAATACGAGAACGTATTTTTGCGTTTTCGAACGAAGGCATGAAGTTTCGCGTTGACACGAGTAAAAATGAATATTTAATAAAATTTATATTGGATAATGGTCAAGATAAGATATGAATGTAAGAATAAGTATGGTTGAATAATAATTATATTTATACTACATAACATATAAATAATGACTTCTATAGAGTGTTTAGTCCTTAGGGAAATAAATGACGGGAAAATGTGACGTCATAGTTATTGAATTTTTACATATAATTAGGAAAATTTACAAGAACGAATTAGAAACAAAGAGTGGGAAACGTAAAGAGAATAAAGTTATTTTATGACATCATAGTGTATAAGTCATTATTAGAAAAGATGAATTAGAGACAAAGAGTGGGTAGTAATGACTAAGAAGTACAACTACGGGTTCCAATCCTGTTACATGCAATGTGTATGCATAATCTAGGGTCGAGGGTGAGATGCAAGACAATTCATAATTAATTATAATAACTCTTATAACAAATGGAAAATGGATAATGGATACGACTAAACCATAGAAAGGGTAGATCGTAGGGTTGTGACACGAACAAAAATAGGAAGCTACAAGTAAAATTATTATCCAAACTCGCGTTAAGCGATTTTGGTTCTTATGTAAAAATGGACATTCGAACATAAAACTATTCGAACATAAGTTCTGCATGAAGACAATGAATCCATATAATGATGGTGTAGGAATTGTTCATTTTTTACATTTATATATATATATATATATACATTCAACTGCAAAGGATACGCAGTAAAATAACGTAAAGAACGACGCTTGTATAGGAGATATTCCGCGCAAGACGAGAGAGAGAAAACGGAACAAATGAAAAAATGAAGTACCACCTGGGAATCGAACCCGGGATCTTCCGATTGCGGTCAGACGCGATACCATTACACCATGGACTCCACTCTTCCAAATGCCGTAATTCTTCTACATACTCGCAGAAACCAATGCCCAAGGGGGCACCTCCCGCATGCCGTAACATTATATACATTCAACTGCAAAGGACACGCAGTATAAATAACGTAAAGAACGACGCTTGTATAGGAGATATTCCGCGCAAGACGAGAGAGAGAAAACGGAACAAATGAAAAAAATGAAGTACCACCTGGGAATCGAACCCGGGATCTTCCGATTGCCGGTCAGACGCGATACCATTACACCATGGACTCCACTCTTCCAAATGCCGTAATTCTTCTACATACTCGCAGAAACCAATGCCCCAAGGGGCACCTCCCGCATGCCGTAACATTATATACATTCAACTGCAAAGGACACGCAGTATAAATAACGTAAAGAACGACGCTTGTATAGGAGATATTCCGCGCAAGACGAGAGAGAGAAAACGGAACAAATGAAAAAATGAAGTACCACCTGGGAATCGAACCCGGGATCTTCCGATTGCCGGTCAGACGCGATACCATTACACCATGGACTCCACTCTTCCAAATGCCGTAATTCTTCTACATACTCGCAGAAAACCAATGCCCCAAGGGGGCACCTCCCGCATGCCGTAACATTATATACATTCAACTGCAAAGGACACGCAGTATAAATAACGTAAAGAACGACGCTTGTATAGGAGATATTCCGCGCAAGACGAGAGAGAGAAAACGGAACAAATGAAAAAATGAAGTACCACCTGGGAATCGAACCCGGGATCTTCCGATTGCCGGTCAGACGCGATACCATTACACCATGGACTCCACTCTTCCAAATGCCGTAATTCTTCTACATACTCGCAGAAACCAATGCCCAAGGGGGCACCTCCCGCATGCCGTAACATTATATACATTCAACTGCAAAGGACAACGCAGTATAAATAACGTAAAGAACGACGCTTGTATAGAAGATATTCCGCGCAAGACGAAGAGAGAAAACGGAACAAATGAAAAAATGAAGTACCACCTGGGAATCGAACCCGGGATCTTCCGATTGCCGGTCAGACGCGATACCATTACACCATGGACTCCACTCTTCCAAATGCCGTAATTCTTCTACATACTCGCAGAAACCAATGCCCCAAGGGGGCACCTCCCGCATGCCGTAACATTATATACATTCAACTGCAAAGGACACGCAGTATAAATAACGTAAAGAACGACGCTTGTATAGGAGATATTCCGCGCAAGACGAGAGAGAGAAAACGGAACAAATGAAAAAATGAAGTACCACCTGGGAATCGAACCGGGATCTTCCGATTGCCGGTCAGACGCGATACCATTAAACCATGGACTCCACTCTTCCAAATGCCGTAATTCTTCTACATACTCGCAGAAACCAATGCCCCAAGGGGGCACCTCCCGCATGCCGTAACATTATATACATTCAACTGCAAAGGACACGCAGTATAAATAACGTAAAGAACGACGCTTGTATAGGAGATATTCCGCGCAAGACGAGAGAGAGAAAACGGAACAAATGAAAAAATGAAGTACACCTGGGAATCGAACCCGGGATCTTCCGATTGCCGGTCAGACGCGATACCATTACACCATGGACTCCACTCTTCCAAATGCCGTAATTCTTCTACATACTCGCAGAAACCAATGCCCCAAGGGGGCATGCGGCATGCGGGAGGTGCCCCCTTGGGGCATTGGTTTCTGCGAGTATGTAGAAGAATTACGGCATTTGGAAGAGTGGAGTCCATGGTGTAATGGTATCGCGTCTGACCGGCAATCGGAAGATCCCGGGTTCGATTCCCAGGTGGTACTTCATTTTTTCATTTGTTCCGTTTTCTCTCTCTCGTCTTGCGCGGAATATCTCCTATACAAGCGTCGTTCTTTACGTTATTTATACTGCGTGTCCTTTGCAGTTGAATGTATATAATGTTACGGCATGCGGGAGGTGCCCCCTTGGGGCATTGGTTTCTGCGAGTATGTAGAAGAATTACGGCATTTGGAAGAGTGGAGTCCATGGTGTAATGGTATCGCGTCTGACCGGCAATCGGAAGATCCGGGTTCGATTCCCAGGTGGTACTTCATTTTTTCATTTGTTCCGTTTTCTCTCTCTCGTCTTGCGCGGAATATCTCCTATACAAGCGTCGTTCTTTACGTTATTTATACTGCGTGTCCTTTGCAGTTGAATGTATATAATGTTACGGCATGCGGGAGGTGCCCCCTTGGGGCATTGGTTTCTGCGAGTATGTAGAAGAATTACGGCATTTGGAAGAGTGGAGTCCATGGTGTAATGGTATCGCGTCTGACCGGCAATCGGAAGATCCCGGGTTCGATTCCCAGGTGGTACTTCATTTTTTCATTTGTTCCGTTTTCTCTCTCTCGTCTTGCGCGGAATATCTCCTATACAAGCGTCGTTCTTTACGTTATTTATACTGCGTGTCCTTTGCAGTTGAATGTATATAATGTTACGGCATGCGGGAGGTGCCCCCTTGGGGCATTGGTTTCTGCGAGTATGTAGAAGAATTACGGCATTTGGAAGAGTGGAGTCCATGGTGTAATGGTATCGCGTCTGACCGGCAATCGGAAGATCCCGGGTTCGATTCCCAGGTGGTACTTCATTTTTTCATTTGTTCCGTTTTCTCTCTCTCGTCTTGCGCGGAATATCTCCTATACAAGCGTCGTTCTTTACGTTATTTATACTGCGTGTCCTTTGCAGTTGAATGTATATAATGTTACGGCATGCGGGAGGTGCCCCCTTGGGGCATTGGTTTCTGCGAGTATGTAGAAGAATTACGGCATTTGGAAGAGTGGAGTCCATGGTGTAATGGTATCGCGTCTGACCGGCAATCGGAAGATCCCGGGTTCGATTCCCAGGTGGTACTTCATTTTTTCATTTGTTCCGTTTTCTCTCTCTCGTCTTGCGCGGAATATCTCCTATACAAGCGTCGTTCTTTACGTTATTTATACTGCGTGTCCTTTGCAGTTGAATGTATATAATGTTACGGCATGCGGGAGGTGCCCCCTTGGGGCATTGGTTTCTGCGAGTATGTAGAAGAATTACGGCATTTGGAAGAGTGGAGTCCATGGTGTAATGGTATCGCGTCTGACCGGCAATCGGAAGATCCCGGGTTCGATTCCCAGGTGGTACTTCATTTTTTCATTTGTTCCGTTTCTCTCTCTCGTCTTGCGCGGAATATCTCCTATACAAGCGTCGTTCTTTACGTTATTTATACTGCGTGTCCTTTGCAGTTGAATGTATATAATGTTACGGCATGCGGGAGGTGCCCTCTTGGGGCATTGGTTTCTGCGAGTATGTAGAAGAATTACGGCATTTGGAAGAGTGGAGTCCATGGTGTAATGGTATCGCGTCTGACCGGCAATCGGAAGATCCCGGGTTCGATTCCCAGGTGGTACTTCATTTTTTCATTTGTTCCGTTTTCTCTCTCTCGTCTTGCGCGGAATATCTCCTATACAAGCGTCGTTCTTTACGTTATTTATACTGCGTGTCCTATGCAGTTGAATGTATATAATGTTACGGCATGCGGGAGGTGCCCCTTGGGGCATTGGTTTCTGCGAGTATGTAGAAGAATTACGGCATTTGGAAGAGTGGAGTCCATGGTGTAATGGTATCGCGTCTGACCGGCAATCGGAAGATCCCGGGTTCGATTCCCAGGTGGTACTTCATTTTTTCATTTGTTCCGTTTCTCTCTCTCGTCTTGCGCGGAATATCTCCTATACAAGCGTCGTTCTTTACGTTATTTATACTGCGTGTCCTTTGCAGTTGAATGTATATAATGTTACGGCATGCGGGAGGTGCCCCCTTGGGGCATTGGTTTCTGCGAGTATGTAGAAGAATTACGGCATTTGGAAGAGTGGAGTCCATGGTGTAATGGTATCGCGTCTGACCGGCAATCGGAAGATCCCGGGTTCGATTCCCAGGTGGTACTTCATTTTTTCATTTGTTCCGTTTTCTCTCTCTCGTCTTGCGCGGAATATCTCCTATACAAGCGTCGTTCTTTACGTTATTTATACTGCGTGTCCTTTGCAGTTGAATGTATATAATGTTACGGCATGCGGGAGGTGCCCCTTGGGGCATTGGTTTCTGCGAGTATGTAGAAGAATTACGGCATTTGGAAGAGTGGAGTCCATGGTGTAATGGTATCGCGTCTGACCGGCAATCGGAAGATCCCGGGTTCGATTCCCAGGTGGTACTTCATTTTTTCATTTGTTCCGTTTTCTCTCTCTCGTCTTGCGCGGAATATCTCCTATACAAGCGTCGTTCTTTACGTTATTTATACTGCGTGTCCTTTGCAGTTGAATGTATATAATGTTACGGCATGCGGGAGGTGCCCCTTGGGGCATTGGTTTCTGCGAGTATGTAGAAGAATTACGGCATTTGGAAGAGTGGAGTCCATGGTGTAATGGTATCGCGTCTGACCGGCAATCGGAAGATCCCGGGTTCGATTCCCAGGTGGTACTTCATTTTTCATTTGTTCCGTTTTCTCTCTCTCGTCTTGCGCGGAATATCTCCTATACAAGCGTCGTTCTTTACGTTATTTATACTGCGTGTCCTTTGCAGTTGAATGTATATAATGTTACGGCATGCGGGAGGTGCCCCCTTGGGGCATTGGTTTCTGCGAGTATGTAGAAGAATTACGGCATTTGGAAGAGTGGAGTCCATGGTGTAATGGTATCGCGTCTGACCGGCAATCGGAAGATCCCGGGTTCGATTCCCAGGTGGTACTTCATTTTTTCATTTGTTCCGTTTTCTCTCTCTCGTCTTGCGCGGAATATCTCCTATACAAGCGTCGTTCTTTACGTTATTTATACTGCGTGTCCTTTGCAGTTGAATGTATATAATGTTACGGCATGCGGGAGGTGCCCCCTTGGGGCATTGGTTTCTGCGAGTATGTAGAAGAATTACGGCATTTGGAAGAGTGGAGTCCATGGTGTAATGGTATCGCGTCTGACCGGCAATCGGAAGATCCCGGGTTCGATTCCCAGGTGGTACTTCATTTTTTCATTTGTTCCGTTTTCTCTCTCTCGTCTTGCGCGGAATATCTCCTATACAAGCGTCGTTCTTTACGTTATTTATACTGCGTGTCCTTTGCAGTTGAATGTATATAATGTTACGGCATGCGGGAGGTGCCCCCTTGGGGCATTGGTTTCTGCGAGTATGTAGAAGAATTACGGCATTTGGAAGAGTGGAGTCCATGGTGTAATGGTATCGCGTCTGACCGGCAATCGGAAGATCCCGGGTTCGATTCCCAGGTGGTACTTCATTTTTTCATTTGTTCCGTTTTCTCTCTCTCGTCTTGCGCGGAATATCTCCTATACAAGCGTCGTTCTTTACGTTATTTATACTGCGTGTCCTTTGCAGTTGAATGTATATAATGTTACGGCATGCGGGAGGTGCCCCCTTGGGGCATTGGTTTCTGCGAGTATGTAGAAGAATTACGGCATTTGGAAGAGTGGAGTCCATGGTGTAATGGTATCGCGTCTGACCGGCAATCGGAAGATCCCGGGTTCGATTCCCAGGTGGTACTTCATTTTTTCATTTGTTCCGTTTTCTCTCTCTCGTCTTGCGCGGAATATCTCCTATACAAGCGTCGTTCTTTACGATATATATATATATATATATGTGTGTGTCATTGACGTCAGTCTCAGTGTCATTGACGTCCCACCTCACCAAAGTATTTGAAAGAATAGTTAGACAGAAATTTATGATTTCCTGGAGACACGGGAAAGATTCAACGAAAATCAGCATGGATTCCGATCAGGTAGATCATGCCTATCACAACTAATAGAGCACTACAACAATATCCTAGATGCATTGGAAGGCAATGACAACTACGATGTTATATACAGAGATTTTGCTAAAGCTTTCGATAAATGTGACCATGGTATAATAGGACATAAAATTTAAGACATGGGAATAACAGGCAAAGTGGGAAAATGGATCTACAACTTCCTTAGTGATCTTCTGCAGGTCGTCAAAATTCAAGGTATATCATCATCAGAATCGGAAGTACGCAGCTCGGTACCACAAGGGACAGTACTGGCCCCACTCCTGTTCATTATCATGCTAACAGACATAGACAGCGGAGTAAACAGCAATAGTATAGTAACATCCCTTGCAGACGATACAAAGATCAGCAGAAAAATCAGCGATGTACATGACGTGGAGGCCTTGCAGAGGGACACGAACAAAATATACAAATGGTCAGCAGACAACAACATGTCATTCAACGCCGAGAAATTTCAGCTCTTGAGATATGGTAGAAAAGAAGAACTTAAACAGACTGCATATTATGCTCCAGATAGAGAGGAAATTCAAAGAAGCATGAAAGCGATTGATCTCGGGATAATAATGACAGATGATGCGAAATTCGAAACACAAAATCAGATAGCGATAAATAAAGCAAAAAGATTCGCCGGACAGGTTCTAAGAACGTTCAAGAGAAGGGACAGGACAGTAATGATTCCCCTGCTAAAAACACTGATTATACCAAAACTTGAATACTGCTCAGTTTTGACGTCCCCATATAAAAAGGAAGAAACTAATAAACTAGAAGAAACGCAAAGGCATTTCACAGCCAAGATTGATGGCTGCAAAGAACTCAACTACTGAGAAAGACTACGTAAACTAAATCTGTACTCACTGGAAAGAAGAAGAGAGAGGTACATCATAATCTACATATGGAAAATGATCGAAAAACTGGTACCAAACCTAAAACTAAACCCAATTACCATTCAAACAACACTGGAAAATAGGAAAGGCAGAATGTGTAGTGTTCCCAAATTAAAAGCACGACAAGGGACCTCCTCAACCCTGAAGGAAAATAGCTTGGTTGTCAGGGGGCCAAGACTTTTCAACCAGCTTCCTAAGGACCTCAGAAATGTAACGGAGGTCAAAGTTGAAGTCTTCAAGAAAAGACTGGATGCCTGGCTCAGGACTGTACCAGATGAGCCGGGCGTGCCTGGCTATGTACGGTGGAGAGCGCAAGAAAGTAACTCGCTCCTCCACCAGGCCAGACCTAGAGGCGGGGCCACCAGCTTGACCTCCGTGTGAAGAGAGACCAACACACGAAACAACATAAGGTTCATAAGGTAAGGTATACGTGTGTGTATGTATATATATATATATATATAAGTTTATATGTATATGTATATATATATATATATAAGTTTATATGAATATATATATATATATATATATATATATATATATATATATATAAGTTTAGATATATATATATATATATATATATATATATATATATATATATATATATATATATATTTAGTGATGGACCGGATGTCAGTTTTTCAACATCTGTGGATGCGGATCTTTAATTTCAATATCCGCTGATGCGGATGCGGATATTTAGTTAATCTATCAATATAATATAGAATTATGAATATATGACATAATTTTTCAAATTTCGTGATATTACTATTACGGCAGGCAAAGCATAAGAATTAAAATTAATGCTAATGTTTTCATTATGATAAAAATAATAACTTTCTCAAGAGTTTCAGCCAAAGAAAATTCAATGAAACAAGTTTCATTCAATTTTCTATGTTACCAGGTTTTTATATTTTGTGGTTTATATATTTGTTTGTTCATTAATAATTTAATACTTTAAATGAAATGTGCATGACTGGGCCTTATAAGCTACTTTATAAGCTAATTTAATTGTAAATTGTATAATTTATTAGAGGTAATATTAGCATAACATCCGCAGTCAGAAGTGCGGATGCGGATATCCGGTCCACAGCTAAATTATATATATATATATATATATATATATATATATAATATGAAAATTATTTCACGAAAGTAACACGTGAAAAATATTTATGATGAATAAAACCACAAAGAAAAGGAAAAACAGATTGGTGCTCAAGCGCTTTCGTCTAATGACATCCTCAGGAACACTGAAGTACATAAAAGGGTTACAGCCTATATATAGGTTACAGAAAAAAAAAATATATATATATATGCAATAAACGAAGAAGTAAAAATAAAAATTAAAAATTAAAGGATTATCAGAGAGGCATACAGATTTGTAAGGAAAAATATCGATTTTTAGCACAAGATCAAATGAATTATTTCCAACCAATGTTATAAGAAAGAAAAAAAAAATTATACTGGAAATCTGCCCGGGATTTAACACTGCCTTTTATGGTTAAGGTTCGATGTATATAAAAATAAAATGAAAATTAAAAGTTAATAGAGTAGCATACAAGTTTACCAAAGATTTAGCGTTCTGCCCTTCTTATCTAAATCTGTTCTGAAGGAATTCAAAACAACAGGATCGAGTTGAAAAAGACCTTTGCTTATGTTGAAGTTATTTGTAAGTTGGATAATGGCAGATTCAATAATATTTCTATTAACAATGTTGCTAGAGTGAAATAAAACTGAAGCATTATTCCAATCAATACAGTGGGATAACTCTGACAAATGGACAAAAACGGCACTGGACAACTGCCCTGTTCTAACGGAATATTGATGCTGTTTTATACGTGTGTGCAAATCCTTTCCCGTCTGACCTATGTAAAAGGAATCACATTGTTTACAACCAATTTTATAGATAATGCCTGAATTATTGGTAGGGCTATTTTTTACTGATATTTTTCACAATATTGTTATATGAAAATACTACATTAATATCCAAAAGTTTAAGTACATTAGCAATGCCTAAAAAGCCTGGGAAAAATGGGAGTACTAAAAGATTTTTTGACAAAGTACGAGTGTTATTATTGACACGATAGAAAGTTCGTTTTGCCTTGTTGAGACAAGATTCCATAAACGCAGATGGATAACACAGATCACTTCCAATACCGTTGATTTTTTCTAATTCGGCATCGATGTATTCCGGACTGGCGATCCTAAGGGCGCGGAGAAACATTGAAGAAAAAATGGCCTTCTTAGTGGGGGTGTCATGTCCCCAGTAAAAGTGTACGTAGGACAAATTGTTTGTTGTTTTCCGATAGATACTAAACTTAAAACCTGGGCTTTCCCTATGTACACGCACATCCAAAAATGGGATTGAATTGTCTTGTTCCACTTCTAAAGTAAACTTAATGGAGGGGACTTGATCATTTAACTGAAGGAGGAAGTTTTCCAGGTCACGATTCATGGGCCAGATACACAAAATATAGTCGACGTACCGCAACCAAGGGATGCCAACCCCCAGGATTCTCGGAATGTAAGTAATTTCGAAAAACTCCATATAAATATTGGAGAGGATGGGCGATAAGGGGTTGCCCATGGCCATCCCAAAAACTTGTTGATAATACTCGTTATTGAAAGTGAATTTACAGTCTTTGATGCAAAGCTTAATAAGTTCCAAAACAATGTGTGAAGGTAGTGGCAGGTCATACTTATGTAATTCTTGGGAGAGAAAGTCAAGCATATCGTCAATCGGCACTTTTGTAAACAATGAACAAACGTCAAAACTGATCAATCTATCGTTAGTTTCAGTACGTGCATTATTCAATTTTTCAGTAAGATCCATGGAATTTTTTACATGTGAATCAGAGATAGTTCCGAGAATGGGGGACAAGACTTTGACAAGCCATTTGGAGAGTTTATAAGTAATAGAGCCCACCGAGCTAATAATAGGGCGCATAGGGTTGCCAGGTTTGTGGGTTTTAATAAGACCGTAAAGGTAGGGCAGAGAAGGTGAAGTGGACATGAAAAGCGGAATTAAGTCCTTATGATCTTTGAGAATGCGTTTCAAGCCACTATTAAATGATTTGATGACGTCATCCTGCGGGTTCTTCCTAAGTTTGCTGTATGTGACGGGGTCCTGGAGAAGCTCGTTCATCTTTCTGATGTAGTCCACTTTGTCCATAATAACTATGGTGTTAGCCTTGTCTGCTATAGTGGCTTGAAACGCATTCTCAAAGATCATAAGGACTTAATTCCGCTTTTCATGTCCACTTCACCTTCTCTGCCCTACCTTTACGGTCTTATTAAAACCAACAAACCTGGCAACCCTATGTGCCCTATTATTAGCTCGGTGGGCTCTATTACTTATAAACTCTCCAAATGGCTTGTCAAAGTCTTGTCCCCCATTCTCGGAACTATCTCTGATTCACATGTAAAAAATTCCATGGATCTTACTGAAAAATTGAATAATGCACTTACTGAAACTAACGATAGATTGATCAGTTTTGACGTTTGTTCATTGTTTACAAAAGTGCCGATTGACGATATGCTTGACTTTCTCTCCCAAGAATTACATAAGTATGACCTGCCACTACCTTCACACATTGTTTTGGAACTTATTAAACTTTGCATCAAAGACTTTAAATTCACTTTCAATAACGAGTATTATCAACAAGTTTTTGGGATGGCCATGGGCAACCCCTTATCGCCCCTCCTCTCCAATATTTATATGGAGTTTTTCGAAATTACTTACATTCCGAGAATCCTGGGGGTTGGCATCCCTTGGTTGCGGTACGTCGACGATATTTTGTGTATCTGGCCCATGAATCGTGACCTGGATAACTTCCTCCTTCAGTTAAATGATCAAGTCCCCTCCATTAAGTTTACTTTAGAAGTGGAACAAGACAATTCAATCCCATTTTTTGATGTGCGTGTACATAAGGAAAGCCCAGGTTTTAAGTTTAGTATCTATCGGAAAAAAAAAAACAATTTGTCCTACGTACACTTTTACTCGGGACATGACACCCCCACTAAGAAGGCCATTTTTTCTTCAATGTTTCTCCGCGCCCTTAGGATCGCCAGTCCGGAATACATCGATGCCGAATTAGAAAAAATCAACGGTATTGGAAGTGATCTGTGTTATCCATCTGCGTTTATGGAATCTTGTCTCAACAAGGCAAAACGAACTTTCCATCGTGTCAATAATAACACTCGTACTTTGTCAAAAAATCTTTTAGTACTTCCATTTTTCCCAGGCTTTTTAGGCATTGCTAATGTACTTAAACTTTTGGATATTAATGTAGTATTTTCATATAACAATATTGTGAAAAATATCATAGTAAAAAATAGCCCTACCAATAATTCAGGCATTATCTATAAAATTGGTTGTAAACAATGTGATTCCTTTTACATAGGTCAGACGGGAAAGGATTTGCACACACGCATAAAACAGCATCAATATTCCGTTAGAACAGGGCAGTTGTCCAGTGCCCTTTTTGTCCATTTGTCAGAGTTATCCCACTGTATTGATTGGAATAATGCTTCAGTTTTATTTCACTCTAGCAACATTGTTAATAGAAATATTCTTGAATCTGCCATTATCCAACTTACAAATAACTTCAACATAAGCAAAGGTCTTTTTCAACTCGATCCTGTTGTTTTGAATTCCTTCAGAACAGATTTAGATAAGAAGGGCAGAACGCTAAATCTTTGGTAAACTTGTATGCTACTCTATTAACTTTTAATTTTAATTTTATTTTTATATACATCGATCCTTAACCATAAAAGGCAGTGTTAAAACCCAGGCAGATTTCCATATAATCCTTTAATTTTTATTTTTTATTTTTATTTCTTCGTTTATTGTATATATATATATATATATTTTTTTTTTTTTCTGTAACCTATATATAGGCTGTAACCCTTTTATTTACTTCAGTGTTCCTGAGGATGTCATTAGACGAAAGCGCTTCAGCACCAATCTGTGTTTCCTTTCCTTCGTGGTTTTATTCTTCATATATATATATATATATATATATATATGTATATATGTATTGCTGATGTGGTATCGATCTGCGAAAGAAATTTTATTTTAATAATAGGTGCGATTTCTTATTCAAAAGAAATAATAAATTGTTGAAGAAAAAAGACAAAAGATATTTTTAAATACAGCATCATATTTTTGAAAGTCAAGTCAAGTTATACACGTAATACACACGTAATACGTAGAGAATTAGATACACTGAAATAACGACGAAGAATGATATTTTCCGAAACGTTTATGAGCTGGACGCTGTTTCGAAACCCCCCAGATGAATGACAGTCCAGGATTTTACCAAAATGGCTGAAACCAAAGTTTAATTGCTTCTCCAAAGTTTAGATTCAAACACTAATTTTGATTTCGATTAAGATTGTAGAGATTTAGAAGAAAGAGAAAGAGAGAGAGAGAGAGAGAGAGAGGAGTTACAAGGAGTTACAAGGAAAAGAAGTACCTCAAAAGGCCTTGCAGCTCATACTGAGGAGGTACCAATGGCAACGGGTGCCAGGGAAAAAATCGTACATCCTCAAATAGTGTGCTAGATTCGGTCTAACCTTTTCTTGAACTGATCCACAGAGGAACTGTTCACAACATCTGAAGGTAGCCTGTTCTACGTGTCACAGATCTTATAGGTAAAGTAATTCCCACACACACTAGTCCTAAACCGTTTCAAATACAACTTCCAACCATTGTTGCGAGTTGAGTTATGATTTAAATTAAACATGCTTCTAAAATCGACATCGTTGAACCCGTGTAAGAGCTTGAAAACCTCGATGAATTGACCGCGCAGCCTCCAAGTTTCCAGCTAAAGCAAATTCAGGGCACATAAGCGTCGATTGTAGCCCATATGCCTAAATGCAGGTATTAACTTTGTGGAGCTAGCCAGGACTCGCTCCAGCCTCTCAATATCTTTCCTGAGGGTGGGCGACCAGAACTGCACAGCATACTCCAGGTGCGGCCTAACCAGGGAATTGTACAGAGAGAGCACAATCTCCTTGTTCCGAAATCGAAATTGCCTCCTGATATAACCCAACAACTTCTGGGCTTTCTTTTCCACCTCTACGCACTGTTTGGTAAACTTAAGGTCGCTGCTAATTACCTCACCCAAGTCCTTTTCCTAAACAGTGGCCTCGATATTACTCCCCAGCATGGAGTAGTCCGACTTGGGAGTGGCGTAGCCAATGTGCTTCACCTTGAACTTACCCAAATTAAACGGCATTTGCCATTTTTCGGACCACTCTCCGATCCTACGTAGGTCCGCACGCAGTTTTCTCGATCGCTTCGGGCGTTCCAACATTGGCTCCAAACTTGGTATCATCATCGAATTTGGCGATCCTACTGACGATGCCAGTGTCGATATCAATTATGTAAATGCTAAACAACATTGGCCACAAAACGGAACCCTGAGGAACCCCGCTAGTGACCGAGGCCAAACCCGAGCTAGCTCCTTTAATTACAATCCTCTGCTGCCTATTCTTCAGCCAGTTTCCAATCCAGCTACCTACTTCCCCACCGATACCCAGCGCGCGGGCTTTGACCATTAGCAAGCGGTAAGGTACCTTATCAAAGGCTTTCTGAAAGTCGTGATAAAGTATATCAATCGCCCTACTCTTATCGTACTCACTTCACATGATGTGGAAAAATTCAAGCAGGTTGGTGAGACACGACCTATGCCGTCTAAACCCATGTTGGGAGTTCCCAAGCAACTTGTAGGAATCCAAATGGTCAACAATCTTATCCGCTATTATCCCCTCTAATAATTTACCTACAACCGAAGTGAGACTAATGGAACGATAATTCCTTGGACTTTCGTGATCCCCTTTCTTAAAGATAGGGATCACGTTGGCTTCCCTCCAGTCACCAGGCACCTGGCCCGTCTCCAACGATCTGTTGAAGACTGTAACGACGTGAAGAGCCACCTGGTCGCGCACCTCCCGCAACACTCTGGGGAGGAACTGATCTGACCCAGGAGCCTTAAACGCGCTCAGTTTGTCTATTCTATTGGCAACGCCTGTCACAGTACATCGAACACTATCCAGGCCAGCACCTTCGTGCCGCCTGACGCCTGGCTCGGGGATGACGCAGGTGTCCTCCCTGGTGAACACTCCCGCAGGGGTCCTTTAACGGACCTATCATGCTTCTAATGGGTTTTCTTCTATTAACATAACTGATGAATTCCTTAGGGTTCCCCTTGTACAGGCTTGCCACCCGGAGTTCTTCGTTATGATGTTTGGCTAGTCTAACCTTCGCCTTCACTCCCCTGCACAGGCAGACATGCAGCTCAGTGTTCTCATGGGAACGATTGGCCTTCGCCCTTCTATACGCAGCTTTCCTATTTCGGATAGCCGAAGCGATGTCACGACTGAACCACTTAGGCTCCGTTGAAGCAGGCTGACCGGTTTTGAGGGTATGGCAGCAGACTGCAGCACCATAAACTGGTTCCGGAATGCACTCCACACTACCTCAACATCGGCGCCGACCTCTAATCCCATCTCAACTACGCTATCCCCGAGGCTAACAAAGTCTGCCCGCCGGAGATCGAGCTTATTGCCTTACGCTTCCACCAAGGGACGCAGACACAGAACCTAATCAGACCGTGATCACTCCCGCCCAACGATTCGTCAACGGTGAGGCCAGTGACGAGGTTGTCTTCAGTCGTGAATACTAAGTCTAGAACGCTTTCGCCTCGTGTAGGACCATTGACCCACTGAGACAGGAAGTTCTCATCAGCAAAGTCAAGTAATCTCCTCCCTTCGGCATCAGTAGTTCTGTCTTCCCAGTTTATGCCGCGACAGTTGAAGTCTCCTAAAACTACACACACCCTGTCCCTTAGCAGGGTACGGAGTTCGGTGTACAGGGATGTATCCTCCTCGAGGAGGAGATGCGGAGGTCTGTACACCAAGATTAACCTATAGTTCGTCCCTCCCAGGATCAGATCGACGCTAAGCAGCTCCCTTTCCGAGCGGAACTAGCAGTCAATCGGACTCAACGCGTCCCTCACGTATCTTAGTACCCCTCCCTCCTCCCTACGGGTGCGGTCCTTGTGAAATATTCTATATTCGGGAATCTCGGACTCCCCAACGTAGTCCCTATGATCGGTATGAATCCAGGACTCGGTGATAGCAATGATATCCTGGTCTTCTGATGCTAAGAGCGCCTGTAGGTCGCAGAACGTATTCCTAATCGACCTAGTATTAAAAAGCACTGCACGGAGGGAGACTTCTCTATTCTGACTGCACCCTAGCACGATCCGTTTCCCAAACAGCCAGGGCTGTCGGGAGTTGAAGAACCCCTAACCAACGAGGGGCAACTTCCGCAGGAGGCTGAGCCCCTCCAATAGGCCGGGCTTGACCTCACCATACGGTATAGGTGCCGGTCGAGCGTGGACACATCTCTCTGCTAAAGGCCCCACCTACCCTGAAACGCGTCAAAGGGGTCAACAAACCTCACGCCCAGTGGGACGCACAAGTCTTGCACCCCCTCGTTGATGCCAATGACCTTACTGTGCGCCTGGTCACTGGCACTCATCCGGGATAAAATACCCATCAACATTCCCCTGTCTGTTTAAAATTTTAGATCGCCGCAAGTGACATGATCTCGTGACGATCCCTTCCGTAGAGCCTACCCTACCGCCTTTGAGGAACAGTTCGTTGCCACCAGTGTGGGCAACGATCGCAGTCCTGCGACTAGGCACGTGCAGCATCTCTAACTCCTTCCTTAAGTGCGCCGTTCCACGCCCGGGTAAGCACCTTAACTCCTTCCTGTCCCTGTTTGCAGAAGCAAAGTACTTCTCCTGGCCCCTGATCTGTGAGTCCCCAAACAAAATGGTGTCTTCCTCCTTCGCGCACAGGAGACTAAAGCGGTTGGAGGTCCTGACAGCGGCAACCGGGGTCTCAGGTTTCGGCTTCGCAGCCTTCCTGCCCGAGCTCTTTCGATACCCCTCGCCACCCGTAGACCCAGCGCACCTACAGCACCCGACCCACCCCGACTGGCAGCTATATCCTTTGGCTTCTTTGGGCCATCAGTAGGCCCCTTCCCACCCTTTTTCTTTATCGGTTCCTTCCTACCCTTCTCTATCAGCACCTTCTTTGCGCCCTCCCCTCCCTCCACCTTGCGGCGCGGTTCCGTGCATTCCACGTTGGTCGCTGGCGATTCCTGACACTAATTTTCTATCCAGGCCCCACGGTTGCACCTCTACCCTTTCTCCGTGGTCTCCAGCTCTGTCCAATCGGCTGCTGGACCGCCTTTCTCGTGCGACTATCCTATTATTAAGCTCCAACAGGCCGATCTGGACGACTTGAGCCGCCGGACCCTCTCCTCTAGCTTCTCGTACAACTGCATGAGTTCGCAAAAGCAGCACATGCTGGAGTGGTTGGCCTTACTGAAGAACTCAGGAAGAAGGCGCTGCCCCTGCAAGGTGGGAAAGTCCTGACCAAACTCGCTATTGAACTGAAATACTATGCCACTTGCCTAGTAGTCTTCCGGAGGCGTTACGACGATGCTACCTACAAAAAGCCAAGCGAAGAAGACGCATATAGCAAAGCCATCGAGGAGGTACTGGCACTGGTCAACGAAAACATCTCCGGAAGGACGTGTTTTCCCTTGAAAGACCTCCACGAGGAAGTATGCCGACGAAAGAAGTAGTTGGAGGACTCCAGCGACATCAATCGCACAAGACTGAAAGAGATCGTTCTCGAGAGGTTCCCAGTTCTGAAAGAGGAATCGGGTTGGTTTCAGGAGGGAGGTGATGCTGGTCACCATCCCCACGATGAAGGATCTCGTCATCCCTCACGACCAAGTCCTTCTCTGATGTCTACACAGCTCTTGCGAAAACAGCTCTCATTTGTCGCCATGAAATAGCGCGGTATCGCAGCAACGACAATCATGTGTTCTCTGTTGAAAAACATGGATTTCAAGAACAATGCCAGGAGGTATCAGTCACGGATGCCCTCAAGTTCCTCATACCAATGATCATGTACGGGCCATCCTCTGAGGAGAACTTCGAAGAAAAGTAGGCAACTCTCAGCATTGCTCAGCTTGTTTCCTTCCGCGCCACCAAGATAACGAAGGCAGCCAATGGAACGGAGACTCCCTTACCGGTGTATCTTGGACTTTACGTTCATTCGCTGTTCAGGAGCAGCCAACTGGTGGACGAGTTATACAGACTCGGGCTTTCTGTGAACTATCGTCGCGTGCTGTACCTGAAGAAGAAGATGGGCCAGGCTGTGATGAAGCAGTTCGCCGACGAAGTTGTTTCTCCGCCCGGACTTCGTCGGGAACTTTTTACCGTTGGAGCAGTTAACAATATCGACTATAATCCATCCACAACGACCTCTACAGGATCATTCCAGGGTGTTAAAAAAAGGCTGGGTAGAAATAACCACATATATTTCCAAATAAATATAGAATAAAAATAACAACCCTCGTTTCTAACCAACTAGTGAAGTTGGGTTTCCCTAATTAATAAAAAGAAGAAAGAAAAAGTTTCTGAGAAAAAGAAAAACGGAGCTCTTTGTTAATCTTCGAAAATTTTGACTGCTGAATGAAGTGGGCTAGTTTTTCGTAAAAAAATTCTTTTAGTTCCCCAACTAACCGGGCAACTTAAAGTAACCTTAAACCTCAATATTAACCACTGCAATTAAACTAAAACCCTGTTTAACTAAATAGTGGCCTATTTCTATAATTACTGTGTCTATTTAAAATAAACTTAGCCTTAATATTGCACCTAAATAAAACTAATCTCTCTCAAAAAATAAAATAATTTTTCAATAAATTTTTCAATATGGCGCCCCCGGGTGGGCACGAACCACCAACCTTTCGGTTAACTTCCGAAAGGTTGGTAGTTCGTGCCCACCCGGGGGCGCCATATTGAAAAAATTATTGAAAAATTATTTTATTTTTTGAGAGAGATTAGTTTTATTTAGATGCAATATTAAGGCTAAGTTTATTTTAAATAGACACAGTAATTATAGAAATAATAATGGCCCATTTAGACACTGTCAACATAGCTACAGACTTTTAAAAAAAATCTCTTAGTTCCCCAACTAACCGGGCAACTTAAAGTAACCTTAAACCTCAATATTAACCACTGCAATTAAACTAAAACCCTGTTTAACTAAATAGTGGCCTACCAGAACTAGGTGTAATTAACTTAATTAAAATACATAACTAAGGTAAGAGATTAAAACTAGGTACCTAGAAGAAACTCGAACCGGGCTACAACAGCCCTAACTGAATAATTAAATGGCTGTTATAGCCCTATTAAAACTTAAAGGCAATATAGCCCTAACTTAACTTCAGTAAAAACCTTCAAAACCTTAAACCTTCAAAACCTTAAACCTTCAAAACCTTAAACTTTTAAAAACAAAAACTCAAGGGCAATACAGCCCTAGCCTAACTTAAACTGCAAAACCTAGGTCTGGGAAATAGCCCCTATAAATAAATAACTTAGCAGTGTGTCAAATAGTAACTTAAAACTTAACAAATAAAATTCAAATCTGGAAACTAAATGAAACTTATGGATTAGTTAGAAACAGAAAGGGTAACGTTCAACTGGCAACTTCATGTTTGGTAAGTCTAAATTAATTTTCACGAATTTAGTTTGACCATAGTTAGTAATCTGGCTGCCGACCAAATTTTAACCTTAAAACCACTGCAGCCTACAGTGAAAAAGTCTGTAACTATGTTGACAGTGTCTAAATGGGCCATTATTATTTCTATAATTACTGTGTATTTAAAATAAACTTAGCCTTAATATTGCACCTAAATAAAAATAATCTCTCTCAAAAAATAAAATAATTTTTCAATATGGCGCCCCCGGGTGGGCAGTCGAGAAGTTGGTTACCCTTTTTTGTTTTATTTCTGATACAATAGTTTTAAATCCAGTGAATTAAATTTTTTACATAATCTGAAAATTTAATTATAAATATCATTGATAATATCATTTATAATATTAAACCTAAAAAATGGCTAATGAAACTGAAGCCACTCCAGGAAAAAGTATGGAGACACTATCATCATGGTTGGGAAGTGATGTGGAAGCACTTGAAACTAGTAAATTGGTAAAAAAGAGGAGAGCAATCAGAGCCTCAGCTACTAAACTTTTAGCTACAATCAAAGAGAAATTGGATGATTGGACTGAGGAACAAAAAAATTCATATGCTCGGCTTTTGTCCTCACAACTGGACAAGTTACAAAATTTAGATGAGGAAATCCTTAGTAGTATGTTTGTTCCGAAGGCTTCTCAGAGGCTAAACAAGAAAAACTAGATGAAAAAAACAGTTATTACCAAATTGAAATAGATCAAATGGTACAAGCATTAACAACTAAAAAAGAAAATAATGCCGAAGCCAAACCTAAACCAAGAATAGGTACTAAAATTCCTGAGCTTCAAATATTACCATTTGATGGAAATCCCTCTAAATTTCAAAACTTTAAGACCTCATTCAGAAACATTTATGATAACATAGGTCTTTCTGAACAAGAGAAATTTGCCTACCTAAAACAACATTTGAGTGGAAACCCTGCCATTCAAATAAACTGCATGCAAGAGAGTAAAACATCTTATGAAGAAGCATGGCAGCAGTTGGAGGGCTGTTATGCAACACCAGGCCAAATTAAATTCTCCATAATAAAATCACTTTTAACCAAATCCAAAATAACCAAAGATTTTAAATCACTTCATGACTTTCAAGCAGATATGCACTCTACCATAAATTTAATGCAAACTCAAAAATTAGAATTAGAAGATATACTCTTGTATGTATATTATAATAAACTAAGTCAAGAAACTCAGGAATTTTTAAGAACTTGTGGTTTTAAACTCTATGACCACTTTGATAAATTTAAAGAAGCCATTGCTGAAGCTACCAAAACCTTAGCTAATGTTAATTTTGATCTAAGTCAAAGTGAATTAACCACCTTAATACCTAAACAAAAAAGAAACTTCTCTCCAGAACCAGCCAGAAAACCATGGTATTCTGGCCAAACTACAGCTACTCTGGCAGTTTCCACCCAAAGACAATCCTCAAGAAGAGCTCAACATACTGACCAGAGAGAACTTTACTGCAAATTGTGTAAGAAAAACTCACACAGAATCTCAAAATGTGATTCTTTCCCTGAAAGTTGGGATAAACTGAAAAAACTTGCTAAATTAAATTATTGTACTAAATGCACCTCATCTAAACACCAAGCCAAAGAATGCCCCATTTCTTTCCAACCCTGTTCATTTTGTAGGTTTTCTAACCATTTATCCTTCCTTTGTACCAAACAAAAAGGAAAACCAGAGGAAGATAAGAAAACCAAAACCAGTACTGAAGTAGCTATCCAAAAAGAAAACTCAAAACAAGGGAAACAAGTTACTAACTTATTAAGTTTAAAAAACACTGATCAAGAAGTGGCATTAATTCCTTCCATGCAGATGAGAATAAGAAACTCAGAAAAATCGATTAAATGCAGAGCACTTTTGGATAATTGTAGTCAAGCCAGCTACATTACCAATGAACTTGTGAAAAAATTGAATCTTCCAACTAAACACTACGATGAATCCATAACCATAACAGGATTTATAGCCAACAAGAAACAACCAAATTATGAAGTAGCTATAATTAAATTGGAGGATTCTAGAAACCCTGGAAACTACCAAGAAATAGAAGCCATCATAATTGATGATATTAATATTAAATATGAAGTTCAGGGATTACTGAAACTTCAAACTTATTTAAAATCCTTAAATTATCAGCTTGCAGATCACTTTGAAGCTGATGAAGTGCCGACTTCATGTTAATTTTTGGGGCTGCAACCCACAAACTTTTTGCCCTCAGCACTCATCAGATTCATACTGCCTCTTGTTATAAATCTCCCTATGGAATACTTTTATTGGGTTTCCCTTCAGATTACTACCCTGAAAAAGAAAAAGAACCAATAAGAGATCAGATCAGCTTCTGTATTACCAACCCTCTACTTACTAGTACAACTTCTAATGAAGATCTAGAAAAAATTGAACACCAGATTGCACAATTTAGCAAACTAGAAAACTTGGGTATTTCTGGGGATGAACCATTTTCAAACAAAGAAAAAGATCTGATTGCAAACTTCGAAAAGGAAGTTAAAATAGAAGATGAAAGATTGTCTGTTAAGGTACCATGGAATGACCAAAAAGATAAAATTTCACCAAACTTTAACTATGCTATTAGCAGGTTAAAGTCCACTTGCAAAAAATTAAAAAAAGATAACTTAATGCAACCTTATTCAGACATCCTTGAACAACAATTCCAGGAAGGAATAATAGAAGAAGTAGCCTAACAGAAAGCTTAAAACAAGAAGGAAATTTTTTACCTCATTTTCCAGTAGTTCGCCCTGGAGTACAAACAACTAAAGTTAGGATTGTAGTAGATCCCTCGGGTAAAAGCAAACCAGAAGAAATAACAGTAAATGATGCTACTGAGGACTGCCCTTCACTCCTACCTCATTTAGCAAAATTGTGCATAAATTAAGGCATGGTAAATATTTGATGATTGGAGACATTCAAAAAGCATATTTACAACTTAAATATCAAACAGAATTTGACTGCAATACCCACAAAATTCTGTGGTTAAAAGATACCCAATTGGCTCCAAATGACGACAACCTGATCTGCTATAAATATAAGAGAGTTACCTTTGGCAACAAAAGCAGTCCATTTTTACTACAACAATCTCTCCAACACATTTTTAATGAACAACAAAACCAAGTGGCAGACTACCTAGCTAACCGCTTTTACATGGACAATGCTTTAATTAATGCCAACAATCTCTCAGAACTCAAAGACCTTTACAATTATAGTGTAAACACCTTAATCGATTATAATTTGAAGCTATATGAATGGGCCTCCAATCACTCAGAACTTCAAGGACTATTTGAAAAACATGACATAGCCTCCTCAGAAGATAAAGAAAACATAAAACTATTAGGATATGGTTGGAACACAAATGCTGATACACTCCATCTAAAAACTGTAAACTTGAACTCAGAAGCCAAAACTAAAAGAGAAATACTAAGTTCTGTGCAATCATTGTTTGATCCAATTGGATTTGTTGCACCCTTAGTGTTTAAATTAAAACTCTTCATGCAGAAGGTAGTATCTACCAAAAAAGATTGGGATGAATATCTAGAACCTGAAATGCTGGGTGAATGGAAAAAACTTTGCAAAGAAATAAACAAAGTGGAATTTCTGAATTTTCCTAGACAAGCTTTTGAAAATTCCAAACCTCTCATGGAAAATCTTCAACTCCACATCTTTTGTGATGCCAGCCAAGAAGGGTATGCAGTAAGTTGCTATCTAGTTGGAAATGGAAAATCCGAACTAATTTACGCTAAATCAAGAGTCAACCCCAAATCAAAAAATTGGACCATTTGTAACTTGGAATTAATGGCAATCTGCCTAGGAACCAAAGTCCTAGAATACCTTAAAGAAACCTACCTAGAAGAAAACTCAGAAAACCAAAAGTTCTTCAAAACAATAATTTGGACAGACTCACAGGTGGCTTTAAATTGGATTGCTCAAAAATCTCTAAAAATGAAATCCATCTTTGTAAAAAACAGAGTGAAAGACATTCAGGAAGCAACAAGAAACTTAAACCATCACCTGGAATTCAGACATGTAGCAGGAGAAGACAACCCAGCAGACCTACTCACCAGAACAATATCTTTCAAGAAATTTCAAAAACTTCTTCCCTTTTACCAACATGGTCCCACATTTTTGAGAAATGAAATTGAATGGCCAACCAACTTAATTTTTAACACCCACCAAGAAACCTTACAGACAACAATAAATGTGTCTCAAACAACTTGTAAAGAAATAAATGAAAAAACTCCCTTGTTAAACATGGAAAAATTCTCTAACAGGAAAAAACTGGTCAGAATCACTGCCTATGTTCTACGGTTCATAGAAAACTTAAAGTACTTCCGCACTCACAAATATAACCCCAAATGTAACCTAACAATGGAAGAACAAATTGCTGTTTTGGAGAAAAATCATACAGCTTACAAAACTAAGGCCACAAACTACTGGATAAAATTAGTCCAGCAACAACATTTCTCAAAAGAAAAAGAAATAATCAACAAACTAAATAAAGGAGAAAAAGTTGAGGACCTAACAAAGCTGCAAAAGAATCTAAAACTCTTCATTGACAAAGAAGGGTTAGTCAGAACAATGGGGAGATATAAATATGCAACCAACCTTAACTATTCTGCTAGGTATCCTGTACTACTGCCTGAAAATTCTCATTTAACAACGTTAATCATAACTGAATGTCATGCAAAAGCCAGTCATGCAACCTTAGCTACCACATGCAATTTCCTCAGACAGGAATTCTGGATCCCCAAAATAAGGCAAGTAGTTAAAAAGGTTCTGAAACAATGTCTGTTTTGCCAAAAATACTTTGCCATGGCTTATGAAGTGCCTACTACTGGACCATTAGTAACGGAACGTTTAAGCTATGAAAAACCCTTTGAAAAAACTGCCCTTGACTATGCTGGTCCAATTTCTGTCCAGGATGAGAATAACCAATTCATGAAAGTCTACTTATTATTGTTCACTTGCTGCGCCACCAGATTCACCAGCCTTCACATCTGCACTGACCTTTCTGCTAAAACCTTTTTAAGAGAACTCTACCATTTGTCCTTAAACTACTCCCTTCCAAAGTTTTGATTTCAGACAATCAATCCACCTTCAAAAGATCTGAAGATTACCTTAAACATTGGTTCCAAAATGTTCTTGTGTCTCAGTACCTCTCTGATCATGGTATCCAGTGGAAATTTACAGCAGCCTATTCACCCAGAACCTTAGGAATAGCTGAAAGAATGGTGGGTTTAGTCAAAAGAGCCCTCTATACCTCCCTAAAAGGAAGAAAAATCCCTTTAACTGAACTAAAAACAATTGTTCTTGAAATAATGAATACAATTAATTCAAGACCACTCACTTATGTTAACTCAAATGAAGATCCCTCCTCTGACCTACTAACTCCTTTCAAGTTGCTTTTTGGGTATGACAATACCAAATTCAACTTTTTAACCACTAATGATACCCAAGAAGCTGTTAATGAAGGTGATCAGGTGGATGCTGATTATATGACAGCAACAGAGGACAAAGAAAGAAAGAAAATACTGGATTACTTTCATAAGGGAGTTAAACAATCTAAAGAAATCAAAAAAAGATGGCGATATGAATATTTGAGTAGTTTGAGAGAAAAGAATACCAACAACACAAACAACCAGTAAGTAAAGAACCTAAAGTAGGAGAACTGTGCCTCTTAGATGAAAATTCTATGAATCCCAAATACTTCTGGAAGATTGCTGTAATTGAAACATTACACCCAGATGAAGATGGCATAATCAGGCATGTAACTGTAAAAACACCCAATGGTCATCTCTCCAGAAGACATATATCGGTTATACCCACTTGAAATAACTGATAAACCGAATATTGACCTGGAAGAACTTGAAAATTCCTCCACAGAATCAGGAACTGTAGATTATCCTGACACTACTACTGCCGCTACTCAACCCCGACCACAAAGACAAGCTGCAGTTAGATTTCGGGAAGAACTGCAAAGAAAAATACAGAGTGGATCTTTGTGAAGACCACAAATTGAAAATTGTAAATAATTGTAAATAGCTATAACTTAAGACTAACGTTCTACAGAAAAGACGCTTTCATTTTCATATTTCACCTAAAAGGAACTTTTCTGTAGAGCATGTCATTTTCATTCATCACAAAAAAAAAAAAAAAAAAAATTCCCAAGAATATAATTCTAAGTAAATTTTTTCCCCTTGGGGGAATGTTAAAAAAAGGTTGGGTAGAAATAACCACATATATTTCCAAATAAATATAGAATAAAAATAACAACCCTCGTTTCTAACCAACTAGTGAAGTTGGGTTTCCCTAATTAATAAAAAGAAAAAAGAAAAAGTTTCTGAGAAAAAGAAAAACGGAGCTCTTTGTTAATCTTCGAAAATTTTGACTGCTGAATGAAGTGGGCTAGTTTTTCGTAAAAAAATTCTCTTAGTTCCCCAACTAACCGGGCAACTTAAAGTAACCTTAAACCTCAATATTAACCACTGCAATTAAACTAAAACCCTGTTTAACTAAATAGTGGCCTACCAGAACTAGGTGTAATTAACTTAATTAAAATACATAACTAAGGTAAGAGATTAAAACTAGGTACCTAGAAGAAACTCGAACCGGGCTACAACAGCCCTAACTGAATAATTAAATGGCTGTTATAGCCCTATTAAAACTTAAAGGCAATATAGCCCTAACTTAACTTGAGTAAAAACCTTCAAAACCTTAAACCTTCAAAACCTTAAACCTTTAAAAACAAAAACTTAAGGGCAATACAGCCCTAGCCTAACTTAAATAGCCCCTATAAATAAATAACTTAGCAGTGTGTCAAATAGTAACTTAAAACTTAACAAATAAAATTCAAATCTGGAAACTAAATGAAACTTATGGATTAGTTAGAAACAGAAAGGGTAACGTTCAACTGGCAACTTCATGTTTGGTAAGTCTAAATTAATTTTCATGAATTTAGTTTGACCATAGTTAGTAATCTGGCTGCCGACCAAATTTTAACCTTAAAACCACTGCAGCCTACAGTGAGAAAGTCTGTAGCTATGTTGACAGTGTCTAAATGGGCCATTATTATTTCTATAATTACTGTGTCTATTTAAAATAAACTTAGCCTTAATATTGCACCTAAATAAAACTAATCTCTCTCAAAAAATAAAATAATTTTTCAATAAATTTTTCAATACAGGGCATTGCTATCTCATTGTTCCAAGCACGTGCTGCTACGGGTGACGGAGAAAAGAGGGCTTCACCCATTCCTCAAAGCGGCCATGGGAAATTCTCCCTTCCGGATAAATATACCACCATCCCTCCGTTGACTGCCGACCTCAGGTGTCCTCTCCCAGAAGGGTCGATGCAACTGTCGTGGAAATAAACTCCGTCTATTAGTGTGGGTTTTATTGTCACAGCTCGATGCAACGATGAACAGACCAAAGAAGAATAGTGGGCGGCGACTGTCGCTTCTGGACTCGATAAGGAAGGACAAGAAGGAAGTGCAACGTGGTCAGCTCATCAGGCCACTCACTGTGATGAAGCAGTGCCATGCGGGCTGGTTCTGTTTCCCCTTTCCAGTCAGTCATCAACGGACCCTGCGATGATCCTTCATGCCATGAGACTAGTCAGCAGTAGTGTTGAGTACCTCAATCCCGACCAAATTCCTGTGATCAATGGAGACCAGCCGATCTTCGCAATAATGAAGAAACTCCAATGGTCCCATTCCGAGAGTGGGAAATATGGTAGTGGTGCTCGGCGGGTTCCACACTGAGAAACAAGGGTTGAAAGCAATTGGCGACCTACTGGATGAATCTGGATGGTCTGCGACCCTGGTGGAAGCAGGCATTTCAACACTAGGGACAGCCGATGCCCTTCTCAAAGCAACTCTTGTCACGAAGTCAAGGTATGCCCACCAAGTCACATACGTGGCCTTGAGGAAGCTTCTACAAGAAACACACGAGAGAACGGACCCGGCGTTGAGGAAGGGAGTGTGTTGCCTCAATGAAGAAGTCTCCCACGTTCGGTTTCTGGGTGTTCATCTTGAAAGTGCAGGCAATCCTCTTCATGTTCATCCGCGCGCATCGAGAGGGCAACTTCCCGCTCTACGTGGAAAGCCTGCAAGCCCTTGGACCTACCTCCTTCGCACTGAATCATTTTAACTATACAACGTGGGTTCCCATCCACGTTCAAAGCGTGAAGGGGTTGCCGGAGCAGACACTTGAGGCGTTCATGGAGGGGAGCTTCATCGTCAAAAGATCTCCGAAACGATTTTCATCCATTGCCATCTACTGGGCCACGAACAACTTAACAAGATATTGAAGGGAATGAGCAGCGTGATTGGGCTAACTCAAGATCTCCAGTCGCTCGCCAAATGGTCGTTCTGCGGGCCTCTTATGAATCAACTAATCCTGGACTTTGAAGACCACAGCGACAAAACCACTGAAGACGCTGATTTCTTCCACCACGACGAGGGCCGAAAGTATCAACAGAACTTTCTCACGGATGTGAGAAACCTGGTGGTCACCACCCGAAGCCGAGAAAGCCTTTTCCTGGAGGCCAGTGAAAACCTCACGAACTTGGAAAGACGAGTCAGCGAGGAAAAGGATGTCGCAGCGATCGAAGAAAGAGGGAAAGAGCAGTACGATTTGTTCGTAAAGGACGTGATCATCAACAAAACTACTTCTCTCGACGTCCCAATCAAAAACAACTCTTTCCAGATCTTCAAAGCCAAAAAGCGTCGGGAGATCCAGCAACGGAAGGATCCGCTGCTTAAAGAAAACATCATTCTCTTCAGTAGGATGTACACTACATCGCAACAACAGAGCGGAAGAGGGACCTGGACACTTTCTTTTCTCATGACTCCTATTCATTACCAGAGCTGTGCGCGCTAACTGATAAATATAGCGCCGCTAACGCTAACGCTAATGCAAATAAATTCTAGCGCCGCTAACGCTAACAGTTTTTAAAATTAGCGGCGTTAACGCTAACGCTAATTTTTATGAAATGTATAGGTAAGTACTATTTTTTAATAATAATAATTATGCATTTATATATTTATATATGTGTTCGCTATTTGTTATTATCTTTTATAGTGTCAAATGGGAACAAAATTATATCTTTAAAATGATTATTTATTGGAAAGAAATTGTCCTCCTTTACATACTCAGTTCAGGAAACTGTTTGCTATTATACATTCTGCGTTCAGCATTATGCACAAAAAGCAACGTAATATAGAAAATACCATTCTAAGACTATTCATTTTGATTTATATTAGCGCTTAGCGGTTAGCGCCTAACATTGCCTAAAAATGTAGCGGCGCTATCTGTTCCGCTAATTATTTTGAAAAATAGCGCCGCTAATGGATGCGCTAATAATAAACTAGCGTCGCTAATTAGCGCCGCTGGCACAGCTCTGTTCATTATCCCTGTTCACTGCCTCGAGAAAGAAGCAGAAACCGTGGCAGATGGGTTGGTAGAATGGCTTACGGCGTACGACTGTGTGGTAAAAGACGACGGGTATCTTATTCATCTTTGGTCCCCCGAGGAGCAGGAACCTTCGAAGAATTCACTCAAGGGTGCTTCTTCAAACACCTTCAGCTAGAGCTGAGGAAAGTGCAGTGGCTCGACATCATCTGGGACACGTATCAAGAGCTTTCCATCAAGTGAGGAACACGGGATGATCGTGGACACGGCGTTCGCCTGAAAGTGGGGTCAAAGGTGAGAATTCCGAAGAAGTGGTCTGACTTTCTCCGCGACAGTACCAGCAAAACGGAACTTTTCCGATATCTTGAGAACGAAGCTATGCAGAGAGTCCACTCCTCAGGAGTCCTGTACATCACTCTGGCTGGCGGAAAGACTGTCGGTCATCGACTACGGGATCGGGAAGACACGAAGAATCATCAGCATCAGAGAACTGATGGATGCTCTCGGACCTGAGCGAAGTGCAGCTCTTCCCCTCTTTGTGTTCCTCACTGGTTGCGACTCCACATCGGCTTTGAAGGGACGATCGAAAGGGATGTGCTTCAAAGCCTGGGAAAAGTGTCCGAAAAATGTCACAGACGCAGTGGTTGATCTGAGGAGTCAACCATTTGAACAACCTGAATTGGACTCCTGGCAGTTCAAGGCCTTGGAGGAATTCTTTGTCCAAGGAGGGGCGAAGAAGATTTTTTGCCAACGAAACCAAAACGGAAAATTATTCCACTCACCATCTCAGAATGTGCTGTACCAGCACTACCGGAGAGCGGTGTACCAGGCAAGCGTATGGACATCTGCCCGTGACCCAACAAGCAAAGACCCTGATCCATATCTTTATGGCTGGAGGAAAGAAGAGAATAAACTCATTGTAGAATGGGTCACGAATCCCACAGAAGTCGCAGCGATGTGCCAGGAGTTCGTGAAATGCGAATGCAAAAAAGCATGTTTCGGTGCATGCAGTTTTAGGAAGCAAGGTTAGGAAGCAAGGTCTCACTTGTACTGCACTCTGCAATTGTCAGTGTGGTAGCTCATAATTTTTCAGATGGGCAGTCAGCAGGAGATTGATTTTTCTTTGTCTGTATAACTGTATATGTTCTTTTCTTTTTATTTTTTTTACAATCTATCCAACCACATTACGTTCTTTAAATATTCATTTTGTCATAAAATAATAAGTTATAAACTATATTATATATATATATATATATATATATATAATATATTATATATATATATATATTATTCTTAAGATAAACAGTAAAGCAAAAATGGATTGAAATATGTATAATAGTTTTTTATTTTAGAGTGTTTGCAGTGTAGTTTGTAGTATTTTGTAGCTGTTTCCTCTTATGTCATATTCCTGCTCTAAAAATAAGTATGTGCTGCGGAAATATATGATATATGATAGATATGACCATTTTTTTATCTGCCACCCCCCTAGAAGAAATGAACCCCCAGCGGTTCCCAACAGAGCTTCACTTCTACCATCCTTCCAAATCGAAAGGGGGAGTTCCAAGGAACAACAGATACCCCTCTAGCTAAACTCTTACAAGCCGAGTAAATCATATTGAGGAAACACCCTGTCCATATCACCCACTACTTCTGCTACAATAATTAAAAAATGCAGTAGTTTAATAATAGGGACCTCTCCGAATGGAGCAAAAGGTCTTTCAGACTTCCTCTTTTCATTGTAACTCCTTCCTCTTTTATTTGTAACCCCTTCCTCTCTCTCTCTCTCTCTCTCTCTCTCTCTCTCTCTCTCTCCTAGTTTTTTAAAGCTAGGTCAATTAAGAATAAGTTTTGCGAGCTACAGGCGCTCTTAGCATCAGAATATCAGGATATCGTTGCTATCACCGAGTCCTGGATTCATACTGATCGTCGGGACTACGTTTGGGAGTTCGAGATTCCAGGTTATAGAATGTTTCACAAGTCCCGCACCCGTGGGGAGGGGGGGGTACTAATATACGTTAGGGACACGTTGAGTCCGGTTGACTGCCAGTTTCGATCGAAACGGGAGCTGCTTGGCGTCGATCTGAAACTGGGAGTGACGAACTATAGGTTAATCTTGGTGTACAGACCGCCGCATCTCCTCCTCGAGGAGGATACATCCCTGTACACCGAACTCCGTAGCCTGCTATGGGACAGGGTGTGTGTACTTTTAGGAGACTTCAACTGTCGCGGCATAGACTGGGAACACAGGATTGCTGATGCCGAAGGGAGGAGGCTAGTTGACTGACCTCAACGTTGACGAATCGTTAGGCGGGAGTGATCACGTTCTGATTAGGTTCTGTGTGTGCGTCCCTTGGGGGAAGCGTAGTAACCAGGGGGGCATTAAGCTTGATCTACGGCGGGCGGACTTTGTTGGCCTCGGGGATAGCGTAGGTGAGATGGGGTTAGAAGTCGGCAGCGATGTTGAAGTAGTGTGGAGTGCATTTCGCGACCAGTTTATGGTGCCACAGTCTGCTGCCATCCCCTCAAAACCGGTCACCTCTGCTTCAACGCAGCCTAAGTGGTTCAGTCGGGACATCGCTTCGGCTATCCGAAATAGGAAAGCTGCGTATAGGAGGGCGAAGGCCAATCGTTAACATGAGAACACTGAGGTGTATGTCAGCCTGTGCAGGGAAGTGAAGGCGAAGGTTAGGCTAACCAAACGTAACGAAGAACTCCGGGTGGCAAACCTCTGCAAGGCGAACCCTAAGGAATTCTTCAGTTATGTTAATAGTAGAAAGCCCATTAGAAGCATGATAGGCCCGTTAAAGGACCCCAGCGGCGCGCTGCGGAACTCCAAAGCGGACATCGCTAATGTGCTAAATGAGTACTTTGCAGGAGTGTTCAACAGGGAGGACACCCGCGTCATCTCCGAGCCAAGCGTCAGGAACTATGGTGCTCTCTTAGATAGTGTTCGATGTACCGCGACAGACGTTGCCGATAGAATAGACAAACTAAACGCGTTTAAGGCTCCTGGGCCAGAGCAGTTCCTCCCCAGAGTGTTGCGGGAGGTGCGCGACCAGGTGGCTCCCCACCTGGCTACAATCTTCAACAAATCGTTGGAGACGGGCCAGGTGCCTGGTGACTGGAGGGAACCCAACGTGACCCTATCTTTAAGAAAAGGGATCACGAAAGTCGAGGAAACTATCGTCCCATTAGTCTCACTTTGGTCGTAAGTAAATTATTAGAGGGGATAATAGCGGATACGATTGTTGACCACTTGGATTCCTACAAGCTGCTTGGGGACTCCCAACATGGGTTTAGACGGCATAGGTCGTGTCTCACCAACCTGCTCGAGTTTCTCTACGTCATGTGGAGTGAGTACGATACGTGTAGGGCGATTGATATACTTTATCTTGACTTTCAGAGAGCGTTTGACAAGGCACCTAGTAGTATGCCTGCAAAATGGACTGGTGCAGAGCAATTGCAATGTTGATCAAATAAGTGTTAGTGCTACACCCCTTGTTGTAAGGTTGCCAACCCACCTCCCATAGTGCCACCCCCACCACCCACCAGGGTGCCTCCCCAAAAAAAAGAAAGGAAAAAAGGGGAGAATCTCCCCAGCTGCAACAAGCTGGGGGATTCCACCTAGCCTAAGAAAGAGAGAAGAGACTTTGGGGGAGAAGTGGGACGGCCTCAACCCACAAAGGGGTATACCTAGCTTAGGAAGGTATGAGAGGAAGAGAGAGAGAGAACATCCTTACACCTGGACATCCAGAGGCATAATAACGCTCTCGGCTTCAGCACTGGGCTTAGAAAGGTCTTTCAGCCAGTTGGCTTACGGAACCAGTTGGCGCACACAAACGCACATACACTTCCCGACTATATATACGCCCATAGATCCCCTATTATTACACACACACACACACACACACACACCACACACACATATATATATATATATATATATATATATACATACTGTATATGTATATGTGTATATATATATATATATATAAACAGATGCATGTAAAGCCCCAATAGCAAAATATATACGAGCAGAACCACCACAAAAAGAATACACCACCACAACACCACAACCACCAATCGTCTAATTATAGCTTACCATCACCTAACCAAACCCACCTTACTCACGGCTTTTACTTACCAGCTCCTGATAGACCGACAAGGTCTCTAAATATGACCCAATTAATAGACAAAGCTATTAAGCATAAACGTTTATGGGGCCAGGGGTTAGACCGACAAAGTCTCAAAAAAAGGGCAACGCTAATAGTTTTTCTAGTAAACTTCTCATGGTAGAAAACCACCACGAGGCCATTTTGACGTTTGGCAGGCATTTTTTTAAACAAAAAATCGAATAAGATAAACTAGGTTTAATGCCAATGAAAATTTATCTTTAATATACAATTTTATCTTTAAACTATAACATAAAAAGGGTGCTCTTCCAATACGTGCTCTACCGTAAAATGTACATTCCAATATGTGCTAACTAACGAAAATATCACGACCTAACCTAACCAATCGTTAGGTCAATTGTACGCCCTTGACGATTGGTTAGGTTAGGTCGTGATATTTTCGTTAGTTAGCACATATTGGAATGTAAATTTTACGGTAGAGCACGTATTGGAAGAGCACCCATAAAAAGATTAATATAATTTTAAAACAAAAGATAAAATAAATTAGTGGTAACTATTTCATTTTTCGCATTTATCCCCATCATGTTTAAAGATTAGAATGCGCTATTTAATTAATTTGTATATATTTATTGGAGACGAGATGTTCCAAAACAGTAATTTGTTGAAACATGCCATTAAAATATTTTTCACCGTGATTTTACGATATAGTGTTTAGATGGCAGTCAGTGTGTTTATATATATACACACACACACACATATATATATATATATATATATATATATATATATATATATATATATTAGGGTGTCTCATTAATACATAGAATTTTTTTTTTTTTCGATTTTCTCTTGCTCGCGAATGCTGCCCCGATTTCAATAGGCATAGAGGTTCTAAAAATCGAAAAATGATGGGAATCGAACAGTATTTAGAGGTCGCTCAAGTTTAACACTTTCTTGTAGCTATTTAGAAAAAAAAAGAAATTTCTATCATTCTCTTATTCTCTTTATTTCTGAACAAAAATGAAAATAAACGAAATGCACCTTTCATTAATTGAAATAAGCGCGTATAAATGGATTGTTTTCATCATCAATCTGTCCTACACTACTTGATTTTACTCTTCAAGCTCTCCTTCGTCTTGACGGGGATCAACTTCTGGTGAGCCCGAACCACCTTGAGGACGAATTGCTTCTGCTTCTCATCACGCGTGATGGTGGAATTGAATCTTTTCATCAAAGCGATACCACGCTCGGCGGCGTCATTGACCACCTTCAGGGCTTTCACCCTCTTTTGCGCCGTGATCCAATCCTGGTCATTGATCCAATCCTCTGGATCTTTTATGAGGAAGGTGGGAGACTCAGATTCTGGAAGGATCGCGCGGAAGAAGACTTCTTTTGTTCTCCGGGTGACGAAGAGCTCGATGGATTGCTGTGGATTGAAGTTCTTCGGATCGATCCGCTTGAGTCCTTTCTTCGTGGCGGGAGATTGAAGTCGTTGGACCATCTTTAGCTTCGTGTCCTTTGGAATGCGGTCGTCAAAGAAACCAAGCCCCAGGAGATCCTCTGAGAGGTACCACAGGTGCCTTTTCAAGGCCATGGATGCCGTGTGGCTGACTTCCTTGTCAGGGTAGGCCTCGAGTAGGCGAAGGAACTCTAGGTCGTTCAGTGGAGCTCGATTCGAGACCATTGCCTCATTCCACTGCTTCACGTACGCGAGGGAGATGAACAAACACAGCCGCCGAAGTCCTCCTTCTTCCCTGGCTGTCAGGTCCAGTTGGTGACGGAACATGAAAATCTTGAGGGCATAGATGGCTTTGGCCATCCATCTGGCGTGGTGATAGGCCCCAGGCTGACGAAATCCCCCCTGGACCTGACCGCCAAGGAAGCGGTAGGAAAGGATGAGGAGTTCACGGTAGTCTTCTCGGGGATGTGTGCCGTGGGAAAGCGTCTGCTGCAGGTATTTCTTCATGGAAGACGCTTGATTTGCCCAGTTGTCAGTTGTTGTGGGATTGCTTTCGTCACCGATGGACAAGAATGACCCTTTGTCAATGGAGGCCCACCGCTGTTGAAATCTTTTGAAGAGGAGAATGTCAGGGGAAGAGGACGGCCCCAGACATCGCACGAAGACATCCTTGAGTAAGATCTCCAAGACGTGGTGACGGCAAGCCAACCACAACATGGGACGGCCAAACTCCTGCTCAATGCGAACGCAAGCACCTTGGATCATCCTAGCGTTCACAGCTGTGGTGTCGAATCCCAGTCCAATGATTTGCTCGGAAATGCCAAAAGCCTGGACTTCCTGGAGTACGGCTGCAGCGTGTTCTTTTCCAGTGCCGTCCACCGCAACGGGTACACCAAGAAGCTCCTCGACTCCATCGCCCGTCACCACAACAGCAATCCGGTCAACCTCCTTCTTCTCCTTGGCGATATCTTCCAACAGTTTCCCATCCCAGTGCAAGACTAAAGGACCAGAAGCTTCGAACTTTCGGGTCAACTCTTCTCCCATCTCCTTTCGGATCTTGTTCCGTGTTCGATGAACAGTTGCTGGCGAGATTACCAGGTCATCCAGGTCATGACCCAAACTCTGAGCTGCTGCTGCAAAGGACGACGTTGCTTGTCTCACGGACATGTTGTCGCGATCCCAAGCAGCGATGAGATTCGGGTCCGTGAGGGCATTCATTCGCCTTTTCTTTTGAGTCTGGGCCTTGCTGGTGCTGGGCGCTTGGTACGTCTCGTCGTCATCATCCTCGTCTTCCGTGTTCATTTCAGTGCTGCTACCATCCACCTCCAAGATCGCTACCTCCATGAGCTGTGTCACCCCAGCATCCCATTTACTCTTCCTAGCCGTGGCTGCAAGATCCCTCTTCCGCTTCACAGCTTTCTTCTTCGCTGTCTTCTGGTCCACCCCCGCAAGACTTGACGACATCCTGTCTTCCCTCTGCGAGGTGAGAAAATCCTTGTCCTCCTGAGGGACCTTGGAGGAGGATAGCGCGGAGGAGTGAGCCACGTCAAACACGTCTTCCAAATCCGACTTGAACATCCCCTCCTTGTACCGGTAACCCTCTTGCGGCTTTGTCCTGTTCTTCTTGAGTGCGTCGTAGGTATCGATCAACTTCGCCAGCTTCTCCCCTGCGTACTTCTTGGTGGTAGTTGGTATGTTGGCCTTCTCCCAGATGGGCCAGATGGTTTCCACCACCAGGCGAATGCTCTCCGATTTGGTCTTCCTTCCCTCTTGGTCTTGGTGGTGGTGGAAGTAAAGGAGCAGGCATTGCTCCTTCGATGGAAGTCGTGGACAAACAATCGCTGCAATTGGGGCCTTGTCCAGCAACCACAACTGGTTTCCTGCTCTAGTAACCATCACCTGCGAAAGAGAAGAAAATCTTGTATAAGTGAAACAGAAGTGGCGAACTTGAGTGACCCCTAAAAATCCTCCTACAGCTGTCAAATTTTGTGATAACAATCCTTTATAAAGGTGTAATACGGGCAAGCGTCGCCCCGACCCGAAATCCTCCATTCGTATATTTGAGACACCCTATATATATATATATATATATGCAGTATATATCGAGGCATTCCACAAGGCTAGTTGCCATAATGCCACAAGACTAGTTGCCAGATTGTGCTACGCACCGAATTAATTCTGTTATTTACACGTACAAGAATAATTCGAACTAACGAAATACCATACTTATTTTACATTAAATTCTCCCAAACTATAAAATTCAGCACTTTAAACTAAAACAAATTTATTACGTAGAATATTCATTATAGTATTAGTCGGGCATGCCCACTAAATATGGCATGTATCACAAACTTGCCAAAAACTTCCAATACTCATTTACAAAACAATTTAAGCGTAGAGAGTGAATAGCATTTTATAAAGGTGGGTTGTTTTTCAAGAATCGAACATAGACCAACTCCTCTGTGGACTTATTTACACGCACAAGAATAATTCGAACGAACGAAATAACATACAGTATTTTACATCAAATTCTCCCAAACTATAAAATTCAGCATTTTAAACTAAAACAAATATATTACTTAGAATATTCATTATAGTTTCAGTAGGGCACGCCCAACAAATATCGTTTTCTAAGCGTATTTATAAAAAACGGAATTTATGGTATAACTCACTTAATTGCAGCTTCTACAATTCAGTATATAAAATTAATATAGTTTTATTCTCTGATAATATGCAAAAGGTTGCCTACTAATATAAAGATACTTGCACTATCAATCATATTAATATTTAATACATTATAAACGGCTGTTTCCTTTTATATTAGGATCCCTAAATGTTAAATAATATTTCATAGGAAAAACTTAAATAAAGTTTATTAGAAAACAACCTCGCCTTATGAAATGCTTTTGCTGTTTCCGAAATTCCCTTAAATATGTACACTGAAAAACTCTCTCTCTCTCTCTCTCTCTCTCTCTCTCTCTCTCTCTCTCTCTCTCTCTCTCCATCTCTCTCTCTTTCTCTCTCTCTCTTTTTCTTTCTCTCTCTCTTTCTCTCTCTCTTAACCCTCAGGAAAGATATTGAGAGGCTGGAGCGAGTGCAGGCGAGGGCCACAAAGTTAATCCCTTCCGTTAGGCATATGGGCTTACGCGCCCTGAACTTGTTTTCGCTGGAAACTCGGAGGCTGCGCGGTCAATTCATCGAGGTTTTCAAGCTCTTACGCGAGTTCAACGATATCGATTTTAGAAGCATGTTTAGTTTAAATGATAAACCAACTCGCAATAATGGTTGGAAGTTGGATTTGAAACGGTTTAGGACTAGTGTGTGTGGGAATTACTTTACGTATAAGATCTGTGACACTTGGAACAGGTTACCTTCAGAAGTTGTGAACAGTTCCTCTGTGGATGACTTCAAGAAAAGGTTAGACCAAATCTTGCACATTATTTGAGGGTGTAGAAAATTTTCCCTGGCACTGGTGCCATTGGTACCTCCTCGGTATGGGCCGCAAGGCCTTTTGAGGTACTTCTTTTCCTTGTAACTCCTTGTAACTCTCTTTCTCTCTCTCTCTCTCTCTCTCTCTCTCTTTCTCGCTCTCTCTTTCTCTCTTTCTCTCTCTCTCTCTCTCTTTCTCTCTCTGTCTCTCTCTTCGGAGTAATATTGTTGCCCCTGATTTGGAAAAGGACACAGGTGTGCTAATTAGCAGCGACCTTAAGTTTACTAAACAGTGCATAGAGTGGAAAAGAAAGCCCAGAAGTTGTTGGGTTATATAAGGAGGCAATTTTGATTTCGGAAAAAGGAGATTGTGCTCTCTCTGTACAATTCCCTGGTTCGGCCGCACCTGGAGTATCCTGTGCAGTTCTGGACGCCCACATTCAAGAAAGATATTGAGAGGCTGGAGCGAGTCCTGGCGAAGGCCACAAAGTTAATCCCTTCTGTTAGGCATATGGGCTATAATCGACGCTTACTCGCCCTGAATTTGTTTTCGCTGGAAACTCGGAGGCTGCGCGGTCAACTCATCGAGGTTTTCAAGTTCTTACGCGGGATCAACAAAGTCGATTTTAGAAGCATGTTTAGTTTAAATGATAACCCAACTAGCAACAATGATTGGAAGTTGGATTTGAAACGGTTTAGGACTAGTGTGTGTGGGAATTACTTTACGTATAAGATCTGTGACACGTCTAACAGGCTACCTTCAGAAGTTGTGAACAGTTCTTCTGTGGATCTGTTCAAGAAAAGGTTAGACCAAATCTTGCACACTATTTGAGGGTGACAGAATTTTTCCCTGGCACCCGTTGCCATTCGTACCTCCTTGGTATGGGCCGCAAGGCCTTTTGAGGCACTACTTTTCCTTGTAACTCCTTGTAACTCTCTCTTTCTCTCTCTCTCTGTCATGCGCAGAGTTGACTATCGTAGAAAAGGCTACGCACCACCCACTGTGTGTCCAATCAGGAAGGCAGCGAGCTCGTGATTGGCTTTCTAATCTCTGGGCACAAATGAGTGTTGCACCACATAAAAATGGGACCCACGAGCAGATCGTACCATAAGAGCTGCTATTTCTACCTGTGAATAACACGTTATACCATCAAGCATGGACACTTCCAGTCTGACACATCAGCTTTACTGCTTCCAGCAATTGTTTGAAGACGGGGACCTCTCTGCAGGGGCTACGCTCCATCTTTTGGCAGCGGCCGATGGTGGAAACCTTCTCTCCATACAAAACGTTGCAGAAATTTGTGACGGCGAGGAAGAACCAGCAGAAACATCCTCATTTGAAATGTGAGTAATTACGTAATAATTTCGTTTGTGCTTAACCCTTACAAGTGTTAGTTAATTTATAAAAAGCAATCATAAACGAAATGAAAGGATATCTGCCCAGGGGTTCGAGACTCTGCGACGGGGTTTAGTACCCCAGCTAATCTTCCTTCCTGAGAATGTCATTTAGACAGTGAATTTTATTATGTGATTAAGGTATCCTTTGAAAGTAAAATTTTATTACGCGTTTGTTTCCCTGTACATGCTAACTTAAAAATTTATAGTAAGTTCTACGGGCTGGTTTTTAGAATTACTAAAACTTTAAAGGTAGGGAATTGATGCGTTCCTGGGTTCGTCACCCGGTGCTGACAGACGATGCGTAGCACATCCAGCTAATCTTCCGTTTGAGTCCAGTTAGGCTAGTTGCTTTGTGTTTATTATTTGATCGGGGTACCCTATCCTAAATTTAATTTTCTCTTATTATAACTCTCTCTTCATATATATATATATGGAAGTGTATGTTAACAACCCGGTTAGGCCAGCTGCTTGCTGTTGATTATTTGATCCAGGCGCCCTAATCGGCATTTTATCATATTGTAACTCCTTGTAACTCTCTCGTCCCATATATGCATCGTGGTGTCCTGACATATAAGTGCATGTTTACTACAGGTTACTGTGCTAGGCTTTCTGTAATTAATGTATTCTATTAAGTATTTAGAGAGTGAATTTTTGTTTATCAAATAATTACGTGTTAACATTTATTTAAAATAACATGTGTCCTCAATTTTATATAAATATATATATGTGTATATATATATATATTAGTGGTGGACCGGATGTCAGTTTTTCAACATCTGCGGATGCGGATTTTTTTTTCAATATCCGCGGATGCGGATATTTAGTTAATCTATCAATATAATATAGAATTATGAATATATGACATAATTTTTTCAAATTTCGTGATCTTACTATTATGGCAGGCAATGCATAAGAATTAAAATTAATATTAATGTTTTCATTATGATAAAAATAATAACTTTCTCAAGAGTTTCAGCCACAGAAAATTCAATGAAACAAGTTTCAATCAATTTTCTGTTTCCAGGTATTTATATTTTTGAGGTTTATATATTTGTTTGTTCATTAATAATTAATACTTTACATGAAATGTGTATGACTGGGCCTTATAAGCTACTTTATAATCTAATTTAATTGTAAATTGCATAATTTATTAGGGGAAATATCCGCATAACATCCGCAGTCAGAAGTGCGGATGCGGACGTTAAAAATGATGCGGATATCCGGTCCACCACTAATATATATATATATATATGGAACGAATGGATTTTAATTAAAGAAGATTCACTGTGGATGAATCGTTTAATATCTGACAGGTGCTCGATACCCTGTGACGGTGTTACTCATCCAATATGATCATTATTAGAAAAATGTATGAGCTGTCAAAATCATTTTCTGTCTATATCCGTATCCTTTCTCCTTATAGTTCCGATGCGGAACTCGATCGTGTTATAGCTACTTTTCGTGACAACTTTGAAGAAAAGAAAATAGTCGACGACGATTTGGAGGTTTTATAGCGCAGTCAACCAGGTGACCTGAATACGGAGGTTGAAGTATTAGCTCACATCCGGTCCAACGATTGCCAGGTCGTCGGGGAAGTAATGTAAGCATTTTTTCTTTTGAATAAGAACAAGACTGTATTTTCATCATTTTAGTAAATGATAGAAATCATGTTTTATAAATTAGTACAATTCAGCTTACAGATTTAGCATCCAATAAATAAGCTACAGACCACAAGACCAACATTATTGGGGACATCTTATATTTTTCAGAATATAGTTACAATTATATATATATATATGCGTAAAACTTTACACAGTACATCGAGTGCGCACAAATGGGAACATTTTTTTATCTGCACGCATACCAATTCATCATTCAGCTCACTGTTTCACAAATCGAATAATTTTAAAACATTTATAAACCCCTTTCCACGTGACATGTACAGGAGAAAGAAAGACAATACATCCCGGAAGTATTACTAAAATATCCTTGGAATCGGTGGAGATTCCATTCAATTTCAGGGATATGCAACTGTTCGAGAAATTTTTTCAATAACAGGGTCACTCCAGGGATGAGTCCCCAGTGAATTAAAACATACATTCTTTCCCTATTTTTAAAGTATATTGAAAACATGAATCCTTTCGCCACCAACAATGTCGGTGTTGACAATAATTACCCGCATTTTCTCGTAATTGGTAATTTCAATGTTTTATTCTTCGCAAACACACCGATAAATTTGGAGCGTGTGATTCGGTCACTGTTCAATACTCTCTGAAGTGTATTCGCATCCATTTTAAAAGTCAGTGACTATGTTCCTGAAGCGGTAAACCTCAATTAGGGCTTGTGAATCGAGGTATACTATTACACTAATAGGCGCGTCTATCGGGTTGGTGAATTCCAATCTGACTGAGATGTTCCCACTTTGTTGTGAACTTAAGTGTGTATTTACACTAGCAGATAAATTGGGTTTGATATCAAACGAGTAAAAGTTAAATTGATCGATGAATTCTTTCTGCGTTATCCCAATTCCGAGGTCATCACAAGCATCTGCAATATGGGCCAGATTACTATAAGCTCTCGCGTAAAGCGGGAACACAGCGTCTGATGAGTAGTCCGTATCCATAGACCAGCCCAACGCAACGCCATTGACGTATAGAGCTATATTTTTAAGGCCGAAATTCTCGAATTTAAAGGCGTTCTTTTCATATTTTCCATTCGTCGAAGCGTGATCTTGCATTCCAATTAATAACCTTTTAGGTAGAACTCCCAGGGCCACGGTTTCTATCTGCTTTGAGGCCAACGCTGCGGGCACTGTGTTTAGTTTGATCTGTACTCCGTTAATTGGGGATTTTACTGTTACGTGTAGTAAATTTTTCTCAATTTCACGCCCTCTTCTTGGACAGGTCCCAGATTTATGCAGATCTCAGGATTCGTGCAGGTGAGCTTTAATTTCATATCCATCCCATTCATAAGCAGTTATTCCTGGAATGTGAAGTCTGTATGCAGACGTCCATAGCATTCATATATCTTCTTTTGAGAATTTTTAAATTTATCCTTTATACTACTTTTGTCTTTAGGCTGATAATAGCCCTCGGCAGTTAAAAAGGTATCCTTCGCTTCTTTTGAAAAGTTGAGGACATTTTGCACATAGGCTCGTAGATGATAATAACCCGTTCCTGCCGAAATGTTGAACTGGTTTAAATACACCTCACACTGACTGAATATGGAGTGCAGAAAGTTGGCTTCAGGGAATGCAGAATAATTATCATCGCAGTCCGTTCCATCTGAATGCGCTATACGTAGTTTAGCATATATGTGCATGCAGCTCGGATCAAAAAAGTAAGAGCCTGAGCTGGGTATCACGAATTCTATAGGGGCACTCGGGGAACTAATTGTGTTTAATGGGTTAATTGTAATAAAGTCACTGTGCTCAATAAAACTTGTGTTGGGGCATATCAAAGAGGGACAGCTCCGATTTACAACATTGTGAGCTAAACGGATGGATGAAGCGTGCCATGACGAGTCAGAAATAGTGCCACCTCTCTCGACAAGTAGTAATCAGCCTATGATTCGTGAGAGCAATGTCCTCAGCTTATATCATTTAAAAAATGATCAACCATAGGTTTCATTCGTTTAGAAGACTTCTTCTTTTTTGATGTCCTTTTAAGTTTAACGCCACGTGTTGGTAACGCCTTCTTCCAGACAGCCCTCTTCTACTTCTCGCCACCACGCATTTCTCTCTGCATATTTGATGATTTCGTCCCGTGTACGTTTTAAATGTTTTTAGAGCTTCTTTAGGTTTAGCCCCGGCCATTATATCTTCTACCGCGTTAAAACCTGATTGTAACGCTTTCCTCCCGAGGTATCTGGCGCTCCTCTTCAGCAGTGGTACAACCGTGTGTAGTATGGTCGAAAAAATGGATCCAAGCCCACTCCCACGCTATCTCACCCCTCGATAGACTGTGAAAGGCTTTCGGGTCATTATAACTGAGTGCGACGAAAGTGTAGCTTCACTGTTAAGCTCCCATCACCGAATGGGAAATTTTTTCCCTCAATCGTTCTTATATATATTGAGGTATTGGTTAATAGATTAGTCGCAACATTCACCTAATGGGGTTTGTCATATGTAATACTCAAGCTCTTCCCTCTATGGTTGGGAATGTGTGCAATGCGCAGCAGACGCGCCTGGGTACCCCCAATAAATTGATGCTCCACGATATTGCTGTAAATATAGCACATGTCTGGGGATGGATAGCCAACAGCCAATTTCTCCAATTTCAACTGATACATTAAGTTGGACAAATCATGTTGTGTAGCGTGAAAGGTATCTCTTTGGAACGCTGCTCCATATCGGCCCTCGGTTATAATTTAATTTGGAACAATCCTTTGTCTTTAATATTTGTATTGTCCTGTGATTTTAGGGTCAGAGCATGTGCAGGGGTTTCTTTGTTTACGATTTCCTATACTAAATCAGCCGTAAGATTTGAGCTTTTTAAACTTCCGTTTAAGTCTCTCACAACATCCTCAGCCGCACCATAACGTCCCGGGCCTAGTATTACTACTGTAGTGTAATACAGGGCCTCCCCTCTCCGGGCGTCACGCATGGTTTCATCCCTAATTACCCCTGCCTTTTCATATTCATCACGATCTCGAAGAACCGTAAAAACGGGTTCTTTATAATCAATACTTAAGAAGCTGATGGATAGCTGAATTTCGCATAACCTCATCTCATACAAATCACGCTCCAATTCAATGGGCCCATGGAGTTCTGTTACAAAGTTGCCTAGTCTGTTGTTAGGATGTACAGACAGAGAAGAAGAGGACGGGAGTGACATAGAAGTGGTTGGGCGCCATGTTGTATACTATTTAAGCCTCATTATTGCAGCAGCTTTTATATAGGTGTTGAAGCTTTCTGGGTACCCAAGCCATTTCACCAGATACATATTTCTCTTTCCTGAACTTTTGCTGCCTAAAATGTTTTCGATTTTAAACACATTTTTTTCCTAAATTAAATGTCACTTTCTGCAGCTCCTCGCGGTAAAAGCCTCCTGCGATTTCTTCCCCATTCAAATCTTCAACGTAATACATCATTATCTCGCCTTTAGGTGTCATAGCCCTAACTTTAAAAATCTCACGTGTCCAGACTTGTTCAAATCCATTCGCGAATTTATTTCCCGAACGTGATAGCCTTACATAATCATTGATTATGTAAAGTGTGGTAGTGCTCTACGAATATCTCTTCTCACCTCACACTCTCTGTGCGTACCTCTTTCTAAAACCTCGTTAGGTGTCCCAATCGCGCGATGATGTGAAAGGTTATATGACGAGGACAATGATCCCAGAATGTTTATAAATCTGTATGTGTTTTTATCTGTAAAATAGCAATGCATGCGTTCCTTCATGGTACGTCGAACTCTTTCAGCTAAAGAGGCCTTATGTATACAATTGCTAGTGTAGTAACTGATATTAAACTCTGCCAACATGTTCAGAAACGCTCGGCCTATAAATTCTTTCCCCGTGTCCGTACAAAAATAGCCTGTAACCCCCTTTTCTTTCAACATCAGCGTTTTGGTAGCTTTAGCAACTGTTTCAGGCGATTTATTTTTTAGAGGAATTAGCCACATATCTAGAGATTACATCTATAATGAATAGGATGTAGCGATAGTCATCATTATATACTGAATATCTTTGCATGTCTGTTAAATCCGCTTGCCAAATAGAGTCAATCGAAGCCGCTGTTGTCCTGGTTGTTTTAAACCTTTTTCTCACCGGCATATGAAGTGTAGAAGCATCCTGCTCCCGCAAAAACTTCTCAATATTTTTTTCCCTACTTCATCATTGTACACACCTCTGTACAGTCTATCAACACCGCCATAGAAGGCTGGGTTGGAAATTTCATAATAGCGTTTTCTTAATATGTTATCCATTTGCATATTTTAGAGACACATGGATAGGGTTGGCCGTTGTTGTTTGGTCTCTTCTTTCTTCTCTTCAGAGATGCTACCATTCGGGGTGATAGCGTACTCAGTTGTGGCGCATGCGAGACTTGCTCCAAGTCTTTTAACCTGTTCAGATTTCCTATCAATGTTTTGGGAACATTTATTTGTTGTAGTCTTGCTTTAATATGTTTCCACCATGATAGTGAGGGCCTTTCCCACTTTCTCACAGATCATGGACAATGTCGGCGATATTCGATCCCTGTACCCTTGTTACTTCAACAATGACCTTGCTTGTATCGGTCCACTGTATGATGGGGTCCTCACTCAATAGATTATAAAGACTTAAACCTTTATTCCTCAATTTACAGTATGTGAGAGATTATTTTTAATACATGCTCAATGTGCTTCGTTCCGTTATTCTTTGGTTGCTCGTCTCTAACGTCGGCCTCAGGTCCTATGCGACCATGATCATCGTTGCTCGCGCTGTGCCTAATAACCACGGGGATTTTTATCGGATTCTTATAATCTTCGTACTCATGAAGAAATTTCTGCAGGGCCTCTTGGTATAAGATCCTTTTCTCATCAGGTGGCTTTTCACTGTTTAATAGGTCTATCAATTCGCTTTCCATTCTTTTAAGACTGCTTTTACAGGGTTCTAGAACCGTGTCTGGACTCTTTGAACTTTGTAGTGAAGCATACACCTCGTTCGGAATCACTACCATTTTCTTCATTAAATGAATCTAGTCAGTAAAGGTCCCAAAAACTGAAAATAAGATGTGGAGGAATGATCCCCGTCTTTGTACAATAATTCGCTTTTTCTTTCCACATTTTTACTTTTACGAGCGAGCGTACGTATTATGTTCTTCTTACGACGTAGGCGAGCCTTCTGAGGGGGTTTCATTGGTACATTACATTTTATAACATTAAGGCAGATTTCACAGATGCATCTTAAAAAGTTGGAGTCGATGTTTTTAACAAACATCTGCTGCAATGCCCGGGCAATCGATGATAGATTTTTATTAATTCACGGTATTTCTTTAGCCTATTTGTCATTCTGGAATATACACCGTTTCAGGCTCGTTTGGGAATATATTCGTTCTTAGAATCATCCTAAATGTGTTTCGCGGGTGAAGGTCACAAAGCAAATATCCGTAACGCTAACTTGTAGCTTCTTTATAAACTTCCAAAAACTCCTTACGCCGATTCGGGAACATTTGATTGGCTAATACCCCAATTTGTGACACATCTCTACGTTGTGCGAATAAGACTAAATATTGTGTATTTAACGACACATCTACAGATCTACAGAAGCTAAGGCTAACAAAGACCCTAAGATCCACTCTAAGGTTAGCCCGAGAGAAAGGAAAGAGTAGCGGGTTAAGAGAAGAGAAGAGAATAAGGGGTTAAGTAAGAGCAACACCTATCACTCATGGGTTAACATTCATTCAGAAAAAGAGGAAAAGTGTCTCACCATCATCATCCGCCGGCCACTGCCGACAAGTCAGAAAAATAGTCGGAGAGAATAGGAGAGGGGTGAAAGATGAAAAGAAGTAAAATAAGAACGCTTACAAACCATGCAAACACAGTCTTAACTCACTGTCATACCATGCAAACTACAAACATGCAAGAAAAGAGTTAGAGACATGCAAAGTAAGGAGAGGATAAGAAGGAAAAAAAAAAAAAAAAAGTAGGTAAAGTTAAACAAAAAGTGGGTTAGTTTACGCTTTGAGCTACATCTACATTCGTGTTAGTCTAATTTTTTTTTTTTTTTTAATAATTTTATTGCTGGCATCACACGCTGGCATGTCACAAGCTGGCATTCATCGTCAACAGACTCATCCTCGAGCACCACCACCAGAGCTTCTGTTGCTAACTTTGTTGTTTTTTAAATTAAACAACGTTAATACCTTTAAAATGTCTGTCAAGACGGTTCTTAAACATATTAACGCTGGTAGAATGAACGACTGACGCGGGAAGATTATTCCATTTATTCCATGTATCTATTTTTAAAAAATAGATTCTGATTGATGACGAATATGCTTATGTTAAGATGGTGGGAGAACACCGTAAATGTCTCGGCAAACGTTTTATCCATTTCAAACATGAGATCGTCAGTTACAATGACTGTATGCTCATTTTCAGTGCTGGGCAGCGCAAACGAAAATTCACTTGCGCAAACCCAAACCCATACCTTGCGCAAACTTCTCGAAACTTGCGCTTGCGCAAACGCAAACGCAAAATATTTATATATACAGGGTTTTCCCAAAAAAATAGGTGCGGTTTTTTTTGGGACACCCTGTATAAAATTAAATTTATAGTAAATCAAATCAAATCAAATCAAAAGACTTTATTAACAGACACACGATCCATAGATATATCAATAAAGAATAGATACAAAATTACAATGTTAAATAAATAATAATAAAAAAAAGAAATTACAATATTACAAAAAAAAACACTTCAAAGCTCTTCAGCACTTGACACTTCAAAGCTCCTCAGAGTCCTCCTCCAACTCCATCGTGAGCAGGTCCATGTTGCCCTTCAGGAACACAAACCTCTCAAAGTTCTCAGAGGTCAGGCTGGACCTCTTGGGCTTCATGATGTCAGACTCCTGGGAGAACACCCTCTCCACAGCTGCAGAGCTGGGGATGGCCGTGTTGTACTTCAGAAAGACCTCAACCCAGGCGGCGCGGTACAGGGCGGGGAACATCCCCTGCTCCAGCTCCTTGCTGGTCTTCTCCTTTTCAGAGCACCAAGCATGTAGCTCCTTCCTCACCTTGGTGGAGAGGCGGTTGGCGCTCTCCATTGGGGTCCTCAACTCCTAGAAACAACACAAAAATTACTAATTTACTTAAAAGTTGAATTACTTTCTAAGTTTCTTAGATAAGTGAAAAATATTTTAATTAATATTTATTTTATATTTCATATTACTCTCATGTGGACATGACAATCCAAACCTACAGAGTTATACAGTAAATTTTTTAAAAATAATAATTATTTGAAATTAAATATTTAATAATTTATAATCTACATATTCTAAATCTATCACCTTGAAAAAGTCATCCTCCTCATCCTCCTCTTCACCATTGCTGTCTGTGGTCTCTATGGCGGCCTGCTCCTTGACCTCATCCAGCAGCTTAGACCTCACCATATCAAACTTGTTAGGGTTGAGGTGGCGGACCACAAGTAACTTGAAGTGGGGGTGGATCGCGGTAGCCATCAGCAGGTCCATCTCATTGAAGAGGGCGGAGAACCTGGCCTTGAAACCCTTAGGTTTCTTCTCTTCACTGAGAGGGTTCTCCAGGAGGTAGTCCACCAGCGGCTGGGCGTACTTGAAGTTTTTGCTCCTCTTGGCCTCCAGCTTGTTCCTAATTTAATAGAATTATTTATGTGGACAGGACAACTAAACCAATAAACTTGCCAGAGTTTAATTTAATGAATAATGAAATCTATTATTTTGTTATAAATTAAACAACAACGTTTTTAGTATTTAAAAATAAGTTAAGGTTGTCACCTGAGGACATAGAGGGTGGGAAGCAGGACCCCCATGTAGGCCTCATTCTCAGACTGCAGTTTGTCCAGGCTGGTCACCACGGGCTTCATGGCAGTGAGGTACTCTGTCATGACATCCTTGTCCGTCTGGTTGAAGCTGGCCATGTTGTTGTCCATGCAGATAATGTTGATCTGGGCCATCTTGGTGTTGAGCACCTCGTTCAGGACCTCCATGGAGTCATAGAGGGAGTTCCACCGGGTGATGTTGGGTCTTCAGCTTCCTGCCCACCTCCCTTTTGATGGTGGCCGCGATGGTTGGCTTTCTGTTCTGTTTGTTCCACAGAGCTTGGGCCTTGGCTTTCACCTACATGAATATAGATAAAAAATTAATATTATTCAAAAACAAAATGTTTATAAAATAATAAAAATATATTATTGAGTACTGACAAGTCTTAAATGATTAAACAAGTGCTTTATTTAATAATATTTAAGAATTATTATATATTAATGACCTTGGTGAAGCAGGGACGGTTACCCGTTGACCAACTAGGGACTTTCTCCACATCAACTATCGCCAACAAGTTGAGTGTGTGGGCAGCACATCTGCGGTGTTTAGGCAGGTTGCAGGTGTCCCGTGCTCCTCCTCGATGAGTTGGGCCAGGTCAACAGGCTGAACCTCCTCCCTTTCCTCTGTGTCGTCTTCCTCGACGGAGTCCTGGTCAGAGTCCTCCTGGGCGGGATCCTCGGTAGAGTCGGACTCGCCAAACATCTTGAAGGCCTTCACGAAGTTGGCTCCGTTGTCTGTGGTTGTACTGATGACCTGTACAATCAGTTCAAATTGTTATTTGTACATATTTAATAATTGAATAATAAATTAATTTACCATATGATAACATCGCTTCAGTCTTAAAAATTAAAATGTTTAAATATTTGTATGTCTAATTATTTGTTGACTGTTGTAAAACATGTAAAAGATGGTTATGGTTAAGTACTTGCTTTCATGCTTTGTTTTTTGCTCACCTTGGCCTCAATATCAAACTTCTGGTGGACGTCCTGCATGGTGTTGCCAAGGACGTCATAGGTGTGCGCCACAGGCACCTCCCTGCAGGTTAGGACGGCCTTCTTCCTCTTGAGGTTGGAGGGCTCTATCCAGTAGGCAGTCATGCCCAGGAAGGAGCGGGTGTGGGCTGTCCAGGAGTCAGCTGTGGTGGCCACATAGTTGACCTCGTCCAGGATGGAGGTGAGCTCTGTCTTCCCTGCCTCGGCCTTCTTCTTGAGGTTCCTGGTGAAAAATGGGGACTTTGTGGTTTTGGTGGGCAACATCTCTTCAACCATGAACCTGTGGAGAAGTTGAAAATTAAATTAATTTTGAACATTTTCAATAAATGTATTTTAAAACATAAGTTACAAAAAAGATTAGGTATGATTGTAAGGAGTCTTTATCTTATCTTTACAATGAATTTTTATTTTCATATCATATAAATATTTGATATATTTAATAAATTATTTAAATTATTCTATTATTAGTGTATAAAATTAAGATTTATAATTATTATTTATTTACCTGTGCAAAAGGTCCTGGGCCTTGCTATTGTTGAAGGCGGCAGATCCAGCAAAGGAGGACTCTATGCTGGCCTGGCGCATTCTCTTGGAGCCAGAGTCCTTGGTGTCGCCAGAGAGGGACCGGCCGCGCTTGGACCCACCAGTGATGGCAGCGAGGAGGTCTTTGCTCTGGTTGGGGTGAACCTTGAAAAAAAAAATTATAAATTATATTGTAATGACAGTGATATACAACAGAAGTGTTTGAATTGAGACAAAGTATAATTTATTATTTAATATTTAATTATATTTTAATAAATAATAATTTCTAAAGTTAACTACTTATCAAGTTTTTTAAAATTTTAAATTTATAAATAAACTTAAACTCACATGCTGGTAGTGGCTCTTGAGGGTGTACATGCTGATGGTGTTGAAGCTGACCTTGGCCTTGCACCTCTTACAGATGATGCTGCCCCTGTAGACCACCCTGCCCCTCTCAACCACCCTCTCCTTGCTGGTCAAAGGTCCAGAGAAGGTGTCCAGGTGGGGCCAGGGGTTGTTGAGGTCCTCTTCCTCCTGGTGAGGCTCTGAGCCATGGCTGGTCACGCTGCCGGCCGGGCTGGGGGCAGAGGTGGGGCTGGACAGAGACTGGTGTCTGAGGCTGTCCATGGTTCACTAGTTATAGACAGTAGTTATGACTTATGAAGTTTCTAGAAGTTACTAGAGTAGTTAGTAGTTTGAACTCTGAAATAAAATTAAAATCAACTAATCAAACAAACGTGTTTCACTAGCGTTGTTGGTATACTGAGTGCTCACTGCTGTCTGGCGGCGCCACCTGTCTGGCAGTCACGTGTTTATGAGCTAAATCCACTATTTTTAATATTTGTTTTTTTTCATGTTTGCGCACAAGTTTGCGTTTGCGCAAGTACTTGCGCAAACGCAAATGCGCAACCGAAATCACACTTGCGAAATTGCGCAATTTGCGTTTTGCGCAAGTGTTTGCGCAAGTGCCCAGCACTGCTCATTTTCCTTTAATGAATTAACGTCATATACGTCTTTGTGGAACAAAATATCATCTTGGTACTCGTTCAACACTCACTGGTACGTCGAATAGCACCATATTACTTTATGTGCAAATTTTGAGAACATCTCCTCCTTATCTTTAATGATTTTAAGCATAAACACAGTTTTACCACATCCTGTAGGACCAGATATAATACATGTGGATTGGCTTGTGAACCTGAATTTTTCTACAGATTCCATCTCTAACACGTCACACTCCTAAGTGGAACATTTACAAACTATAACAAAATTTAAGTTTTACTCTTTATATTCTTATATTCTACAATCTTGTTTTTCTTCTCCCACAGAACCGTGAATGACGATGAGGTACAGCACCCCATCATCGATATTACAGACGACCCCGATGAGAGTGTAGTAGTGGTTACAGACTCCAACCCCGCTCACGAACCCTCACCGGCGACACCTCCACCACGTTGCAGTTCTAAGCGGAGGCACGATGATGAAGAGCCTTCCACGTCAGGTATAAAACGTGCCAGGAAAGCACCGGTTGCCAGAACCCCAGTAATAGAGCCCCAGCCCTCTACGTCTTACGACACAACCTCCACACTAGCTCCCTCCTCAATTAAATTTGTACCCCCTTATTCCTGTTCAATTTCGGGTACATCCTCCACACCAGCAGCTTCTCGTGCTGTAGAGGAAGGTATACAGTAATATTGGAATTGGTGGGCACCGCTAACTCCACCCCGCCCTGACTAGAAATCGGTACGTTGTCAGGGTTGACTCTGGAACCCTGTATAACAACGGTATTGAACCCGGACTGCGGCGCGCAGTTGATCGTATTGTGGAGTTTGCCCTTCAGAACTAAGACGAACGTGAAGTCCGGACGAGGTTCTCCTTCGGGTTTGGGTCAGTTGACGGGGATATAGATTATGTTTGGGTAGTAATACCATTCAGACGCTTGGCCGATGTAGATATAGAATATATCTTCGGGGTATAATGAAGGCCTCTCAAAGTAGTACAGCCTTCAATATGGACAACTTCATGGTAGATATTGACAGAGTATTCCGTGTTGCGGGTCATAGTGCCACACCTTGTACTCTTAATTTCAATTCTCTGGTTATTTACCGAAATCATATAAACGCCGATCGTGGTTGCGGCTTTATAGCAATAGTCTTAGCTCATATGTTCAATGTGCCAAATACCTGTGTGAACAAAATTTGGTTGCCTACGATTGTGCAGCATGCTCGTAAGCTGGCTTTAGATTGCAAGCTTGAGTTTGAGTGTAATATGGGCCATGTAGAGCTGAGAAGGGTAAAGCAGGAAATGAATGTTCGTATAGTTGTATTTGGAATGGATGAACGTCGTAGGACTGTGCATATTTTTAAAAGCTGTGTGAGAGATCGTGCAAGACCCCTACATATTTTAGGATTGTCAGGATTAACGTATCTCGCCATCTGTAATACAAGGGCTCTTTACGCTAGTTTTCATAAAAGTCGAAAATATGGACGGCATCATGATTTGTGTGAGGGATGTCTCGAGTTTACGGGTGAGAAAGTGAAGCATTGTAAGGAATGTCACATGGTATGTGAGCAGTGTAAAAGCTCCACATGCGAAAGTCGTGTAGTTGAAGCTGAGAAGAGGGAATGTAATGCGTGCAGACGTACATTTTCCAATAATAAATGCTTTGGGTTCCATAAGTCAATTGGCACTTGCAGGAAAATGAGAATCTGTGAATGTTGCATGTTTCATATGATGGATAATTGGGGGAAATTCACGCATAAATGTGATGAAATTCACTGTCCGACATGCCATGAAAAATATAAGGCGGACGGAGTAAAGCATGTACAGTATGTTATAGGTGAAACATGCTAAACCTAAAAATAAACCTTGTATAACGGTGTACTACGCTATAGAATCTTACACAAACTCTGAAACGAAAGAGGTTATCCCACATCTACTCGTAGGCCAGACTATCTGCGATGAGTGCATGGAGGTTGAGTGTGATGAGTGTCACAAATGCGGTAAACGGACAAACGTTTTAAAAACGATTGCACACGACTGCCCTCTGAAACTCTTTGTTTCCTATATTGTCAAGTTAGTGGACAAGTTCCAAAAAATGACTGTATATTCTTGCCCATAACAGCCAAATTTTGAGACTCAGTTCCTTTATAAGGAACTCCTTGAACACAAGTCATCAGGGGTATTTACAAGCGACCCCTGTAAACAAACTTATACAAGTGCAGATAAGGGGTAATGTTCAGTTTAAAGACACTTTATTAGTCACACCTTGTAAACTAGCCAACCTACCCAAAGTGATGGGTGTAGCCGCCGAAGTTTCAAAAGGGTATTTCCGTTACGTTACACTTTCCTCACTAGCGACACATTAAATTACATAGGACTACCTCTCCCAAAATAATACTTTAACTACACCAACATGAGTGATAGTGAGTGTGAAGATTTTGACCACTACTACAACAGTTTTAATGAAGCTAATCCTTACAATATAGCCGATGAATGTGAGCGTTATTGCGTGAATGATGTGCGCGTACTTAGATTATATTTCCAGGGCTTTAGAAGGATGTACATAGGCCGTTTCAACTGCGAACCGCTGCATGTTTCAACCACAATCGCATCCTTGTGCTTTACGGCGTTCAAGAACAATTTCATGCCTAAAGACACACTAACCATCAGTCACAGAAACAACCCTCGTAGTTATGGGAACAAGGCTATTTACTGGCTCATACACATACAGCAACAGACCGGAGGATACATAAAACACGCCCGCAACACGGGGGAAGTACCCATTAAGGTCAATGGTTGTGTTTTTTGGGTTGATGGTCTAAACGAAGACCGTGCCACTGGTGAGAAGACTGTGTACTCCTTTACGGGTTGCTGGTGGCATGGATGCCTACGTCCTGAGTGTGGAATCGTAAGAGATATCCACGGTAGATCTCCTGCCGACAGTCTTGTATGGATCCGCACCCGCGACCAGCTTATAGGCTCCTAGTTCACTCACAAGATCTTGTGGGAGCGTATGATTCACAGATGGAAACAGATGGACAGTATCGCGAAGAAACAAACACCATCAAGCGTTCAATGGTGTTGGATCTTCTCCGATGCGGTGAGAGCTTGTTCGGAGAGCGTACGAACCCATTCAAGCTATACTTTCCGCCTACGGTGGGCGTGAAACTCCATTACTACGACTTCTGTTCTTTATATCCATACGTGATGAAGAACAATCCGTACCCCGTAGGTGCACCTGAAAAAATGGTGGGACCTCACCTGCCGCCCATCGAGGTGTTCTCAACAAATTTGAATAAGTACTATTTCGGTCTTTTATTCGTAGACGTTCTCCCACCTCGCGATTTGTGGATGCCTATCTTACCCGTCGTTATAGATCACAAGCTCATGCTTCCCCTGTGCGTGAAGTGCGCAGAGGAGAATAATGGGTCCTGTAATCACAACCAACCAACGAAAGATCAGAGGGATATATACAAGTCCTGAGCTGTCCCTAGCCGTCCGCCATGGTTACAGAATACTGAAGATATATGAGCTGTGGAGGTTTCATAAGATACCCAACATTTTCACGTCGTATATAAATACTTTTTGAAAGATAAGGTTGAAGCATCAGGTTACCCCCGAGGGATTGAGACCGAGGGTGATAAATCTGCGTATATTCAGCGTTACCGTGACCGTGAAGGGATACAACTTGACCGGGCCCAAATTGTTAAGAACCCTAGCAAGTGTTTTAGTGCAAAGTTATGCCTAAATAGTCTTTGGGGCAAGTTTGCACAGAATACAGGCAAGGGGAACGTACATCTAACCCAAAGTTATAACGAGGTGTGGGATTATGCGAATACCCCCGATAAAGAGGTTATGGAGATCGTGACTGTTGGTAACACTTACGTAATAAAGTACATCACCGAATTGGCTACAGATACCTCACGTGCTACAAACATACCTGTAGCCATCTTCACAACGGCATACGCACGCATCAAGCTCTGGGGACTACTGCACTCTCTTGGGCGGAGGGTGATGTACGCTGACACAGATAGCGTAATATTCACAGAGAGGGAGGGTGAATACATGCCGCCTATTGGGGAATTCCTTGGAGAGTTGACTGACGAGATCAAGGATGAGTATGGTGATGGTGCATACGCTTACTCCTTTGTATCAACATAGCCAAAAACGTATGGGGTGCGGGTGAGGGTGTTGGAAGTGCTGAAATATATCGTGAAGTCGAAGGGCTTCACGCTTAACCTGGCAACCCGACGGATCCTTAACTTTGACTCGTTGAAGGAGCTAGTGTGTTTAAAAGATGAGGGTGACCCACCACCCCAACTGAATCACACACGGCTATCTTTCGCAGCCAAAATATATCCCAACATATACACAACAAGCTAACATTCTAGTTAATCACTACGCAAAGATAAGTCACTTAAACAGAGAAAACAACCAGAAACACGCAGAGAGACAAACAGCCAGACACAAGAACACCTACAGACTCGACACAACCATTACACCCTTCAATACAGAGCAGACCACCAACATCATCAAAAGCATTAAGAATTCGAAGGCTACTGGACCAGACAACATATCTAACATACACCTTAAATACTTGGGCCCACAGGGAATACTAGCTCTCACAAACATCAGCACATATTCATACCAACACTGTATTATTCCTGACATATGGAAACCGGGTAAATTTATTGCACTACTCAAACCAAACAAAAATCCAACAGAACCAGCTTCCTATAGACCCATTACTTTACTATGCACACCTTCCAAAGTAACAGAAAGACTAATCTTACAAATCACCAACCCACACATACCACTATCGCCTACTCAACATGGATTCAGACCTCACCACTCAACCACGACATTACTCACTAACCTCACGCAGTACATCATGGATGGCATCAACTCCAGACGACCAGCTCGACGTACACTATTAGCAACAATAGACATTAGTAAAGCATTTGATGCTATCCCACACTTCCCTTTCATAAACAAATTACTCAACACAAACATGCACAATAATACCAAAACGTGGCTGAGCAACTATCTTTCAGGAAGATACTCACATGTCACATTTAATGGCAAGTCACCCAAAAACGAGCTTTTTCCGAACGGGGTCCCTCAAGGCTCTGTTCTCTCACCAACACTCTTCAACTTATACATGCATGACATTCCAACACCCATAGATAACAAGCTTACCTTATCATCATATGCAGATGACATCACTATAACATCCACCCACAACAACATTGACACCGCTACAAATAACCTACAAACATACATAAACAGTATATAAGACTGGCTCACACACAATAGACTCAAAGTAGCGCCCACAAAATTAACCATCACCTTGCTTACAAGCAACACAAAAGAACACCAGATAACTTCACAGCTTACACTAGACAACACAAACATTCCACGCACTCACAGGACCGAAATACTTGGGGTCACATACAACACATCATTATCTTTTGCAAACCACATTCAGGACATTAAAGACAAATGTACGTCAAGACTTAACAGGTACAAACTTTGGACACCGGCAGTAAACAACATCACTCATATAAAAACAATATATTCGCTCAGTTATGAACTCTGCTAGCCCATGCTGGGCACCCATTATCTCAAACACACACACAAACACCTGACAGACAATACAAAACAATGCACTTTGTATCATTACCGGATGCACTCAAACAACACCAATAGAACACCTGCACACAGAAACAAAAATACTGAAAGTTAGGGAACATTTAGACATGAGGGGAACACAATTCATGGCAGCAGCGACAACTAACCCACAACTCCCTTGCCACTACATGTACAATCATGCACCAACACCTCGCACCATTAAGGTAACACCAGAGAGACATTATAACCAAATATTCCATTCCATACCACGCACCACAGACATCACACAGTACAGAAAACACACACACACACACACCTAACCCACAGAGCACTGACACGACTCAGTCCGAATGCGGTCCTAGGTGCGAAGCCACCACCCTTTGACAGGTCAGAGACCAGCCTGAGCAGATCGAATCGAGTTAACTTAGCACGATTCCGATGTGGACATCACCCCAACTTACAGACATATAAACACAGACTAGACAACTCCACAGACGACACCTGCGACCTGTTCCAGGACACACGACAAACAATTGAACACACTATGACAGACTGTACCACTCTAGCACAGCACAGAACACAACACAACATCACTAGTGCGCTGAAACTCTGGTCCACTCCGGAGAAGGCGATCGGTTACCTGCGTGCTGCCTGCTTCCTCGATCAGGGTGGGCTGATTGGCTAACCAACAACAACAACAACAACTGACTGTAGGAACCCACAATTTTCGGGCACAGAAACTGTGTTGTGTAAAGGAACTTAGGGGCAAAAACTTGTGTCGTAACACCTATAGGAAACGTTACCAGGTGCCTGGCACCTATGATACCGTACCCTTTGGGTACCATAGTACCTGAATGTTATATATGTCTATTGTTAACGATATGTTTATTTATTCTGTGTATTTGAATATGTAAATGTTTCAATTAGGGTTTCATTTTCTCCTTTTTCTGTGTGTGTGTCTGTGTGTGTGTGTGTGTGTGTGTGTGTGTGTGTGTGTGTGTGTGTGTGTACAGGAAAAATCCAAAGCTCCGCTCACTGTAAGATCAATCAAATGGTCACGTGACTCATGCTACAACCTTGGGATATCTCTATCCCTGTGTGTTTAGTTGGACGCTGCAAGCCCTAGATCTCAGACGTATATTTGAAGAATTCTCACGTAGACGAAAAATAGTGATGGCGACTTTTGATATTTCGTGGTCGACGTTTATGAAGTGGTATTCGGTAAAGTCGGAAGACGTGGTGAATACTGAAAGACGGCCTAGCCCCCGCTCCTTTGAGACTTTTAAGGCTTCACTGAACCGTGCGAAACTTGAGGAACAAGATGTTCAAATACTCTATGGATATTCTGGCGAGAGCATTGCCGGATTTCGCGGTACAAACGATGTAATGGACTACGTTGTAGAGCTAAACTGTATAAAAGCGTACATATACCGTGAGGTGAAAGAAACAAGGCGTGCAGAAGAGAAGCAACGGGTATGGGTAGTGAGTTTTGTTGATGAGTGATGTGACAGGCGGTATTATTTCATGCTGCATCATACCGAGTATGCGTAACCTGTGGCTGAAAATGTAAACCTTGTCATCATGGACAAACTAAAGTACTTTTACCACTACATTCATATATATCATGACGAGGTTCGCAGTGAGGTTGTGGCTAAAGGCCTGTGTGAGTTTTTAATAGAACTTAGAGATGAGTATCAATTGTTAACAAAAAAGATAAAGACGGGCACATGTTTCTCTCAAATACTGCCCCGGATTGTTAATATGTTTAGTTTGTGGAAATGAACGTCTAGTGCGCATTCCGATAAAACATTAAAATCGATATTGCCTCATGTATCGGAAAAATTGCCCGGTATAATTGGTACAAGTACTCGTATGATTCTTTGGAACAAACCCGTACACGAAACATTAACGCTTGGTATGACTCACTCCTCCACACCTGTCTCCGAGCCAAACTGCGCACCGGTTGCTCATAGGCATCTCAGAGCTTGACCCGAGTGGTTGTGCACTCTCACAATAGAAAACGAGGGAGCTTCCTTTGAGCAGCATTCTCAATGCCGTATACGACGTGTTCGTGAAGAAGTCATTGCGTGTGTTCAGACGTAAAACCGGTGTCATTAACTATGTACTTGAAACGACTTGTAGACAAGCAAACTCTAGTAAAGGTAATGTTGTTATTTAAGTGTTGAGGAGATGAATAGTCTTCCTGATAGTTGAGAAGTGGGGTGAGGGTCGTTATAAAATACCTGCAGGCACAAGAAGAGAACAGATTAGTGATACCCCCTCATATACCATTGTTTGTACATTGTGTATAAATAACGATCAGCCATGCATTGATATACGACTGATGTGGAACAATGCATCTGATAATAACGTTCTTGTCCCCACGCGAAACCGCTTCATCCTCGAGAGAATGTTCGAAATCGTTAGTTTCCGCAAACTGAAACCCATATTAGATGCACGTGTTACGGATATGGTTTATTTTGAATAAGAATACACCTCTCTACACGACGGGTTTACCGAATGTAGGAATGAACATGGCGACATTGGTCTAGAGCTGGATGCTTATTTAAAAGGTTTAGACACTTCGAAATATCATGAACTTTGGTACAAAGGACTTTAGCGGTACAGGGCAGAGCTCGCCTACACTGTTCACCTTGAAGAGTTGCGTCTTTATATAATGAGCAACTGTCGTTACGACTTAGAAAATTATTTCAATTGCCGCTATGCATTGTGAAGAAGAGTTCACGATTGAAAAGCTCTTATCGGTAAGAAAAAACCCTCGATTGGAAAGGAGTGTTTATAAACTTCAATTTAATAATGATATTGTGGCTAACGACGCCCTCTTTGTGCGTGCCTTTGATAGTATTCTGTCCGTGTTTAAGGATAACTTGCCAACCAATTGTAAGGTGGGCACACAAATTGTGAACGAAATGAAGGCCCTTTATATCGAGTATAGGCAACCGCACACATTGAGTGGTGAAATAATGCTGTTGTATTTATTGTATAGTACAAAGCAACAATGATGTAAATGCAGACTCGATCACGTGTGAGTTTAGTATTTTAGTTAAGCGCGGTAAAACATAAAGTATATGTATTTTGATTTTATATAAGATTTGCTGTTTATATATATATATATTAATGGGTATATAGTTTTATCCTGTACTATTATTATTTTTTGTAATTTTGGTGTTTACACATATATATATATATATATTAATGGGTATATAGTTTTATCCTGTACTATTATCATTTTTATGTAATTTTGGTATATATATATATATATATATATGATATATAGAGAGAGAGAGAGAGAGAGAGAGAGAGAGAGAGAGAGAGAGAGAGAGAGATATTTGTATATATATATATATATATATATAAGGGCGTATTTGCTCGTACATATATTAAATGGTTATATAGTTTTATCCTCTATTAATATTATTATTTAAGAATGTGTATATATCCTTCCTTTAATGTGTGTATTTTTTCTGTATATTATTTTTGCATGTATATTTATTTCCTATATATTTCATGAATTATTTCCCTTAACTCGTCTAAATAAACAGAATGATGTGATGGTGTTTTAGTTAATTCTTTTAGTTTTTTATATAAACAATATTAAGGAATACAAGGGGAGATGGGAATATATATATATATATATATATAGCCAAATGGCTGGTTACGCCTTGTAAGCTTACTGACGGATTTCTAATCCAACTGTGAAGAATATCTGAATAGCGCAATCTGGCAAATGAAAAGCTAATTAATAATAGGTTCCAAAAAACCTTAGCCCCCCCATTTGCAGCTTACATGTTTACTTATATCGAAATAGTTTTTAATGATTATAAAATTCTTTATTTATTGCAGGTATTAAAATTACTCTAGCTGATAAAGTGATAATATAATGGCTTCTCAATTAATTGGTGATTCGGAGAGGCAACGTGTGATAGATCGCATACGAGCAATAACATTTCGGGAAGCTCGTGATGTTGGAGCCACCTTTATAACACGTTCATGGGTTGCCAAAAAGTTGCGAAGAAGTGAGGACTTCGTCAAAAGAAATTGGAATAAAACTTTGGATGAATGTGAAATGGATACAACCAAATCTTGGCGCCCAAATTTGCCACTCTCTCAGGAAACAAAGGACATCATTGAAAGCGGTACGCGTAAGAGGAAAAACAGCTGTGCTAAACTTTCTAGAGAGATCGAAGTGTTGAGAGGAAAGATCGTTAGGGGTGAGATCATTCGACTGTACCGTCATAGGCAAGGTTTAAAGCCTTGGCATGAACTTCTAAAGCCAAGAAAAACTCAACTTAACGTCGATGACAGAATGTGGTTTGCCCATTATCTTGAAGATTGGGATGTGGATGATTTCATGCATTTAGCTGTCTCCGATGAATTTTTTGTTTACGTAACACGTCGGCCTATCTACCAAAATGATCGAGTGTGGGCCACAACACCAGATGAAATCGATGACAATGAACATTATCGCGAATTATTAAAAAGTCCAAACTGTGTTGGTGTGTTTGTTTTGTTCACTGCAAAGAAGCTCATGTGGGTGCTGAAGCCAAATGGTCAGAGTTGGGATGGACAGTATTTTCGTGATATTATTCTATCCCAGCATGTCATTCCTTTTCTAAGAAACCCAAACAATGTTATGGATGTCGATCAGGTCACACTTCTGCACGATAAGGCCCCCCTGCTTTAAGGGATTAGCCACTCAACAGTCGTTGCGGAACCATGAGATCGATTTCTTTAGAAATGAAGAATGGCCAGGAAATTCTCCTGACCTGAACGTCTGTGAACACATTGGATCAGTTATAAAGGACAAGGTTGAATGTCTCTTGTTTCAAGAACCTGCAGCAAATCGATTTTCGAAGAATACAATGACGCAACACATTGAAACTGTTTTAACAAATTTGCGTAACGATCAAGATCTATTCATATCACTTTTGGCAAGCTACCCAAAGTGAATTCAGGCTGTCTTGGAAGCCAATGGCGGGAACACCAAGTTTTGTTTTAATTGTTTCTCATTAAATGCAGGATTAAATTCTCTTTTATAAGGTATGTTTAGTTTTACTGTGCCTCTAATGGTTTAGGCCATGGGCCGGGGTGCTAAGGTTTATTGGAGCCCCGTATATATACACATACACCTTTCTTCTAAATCTTCAAAGCCAAGTGGCTGATTAAGCCAAATGATGCTACCCTGAGCTCCCAATATGCATCTGGATGTCCAGGTGAAAGGATGCTCCCTCTCTCTCTCTCTCTCTCTCTCTCTCTCTTCCTCTCGTACCTTCCTAAGCTAGGTATACCCCTTTGGGGGTGAGGCCGTCCCATTTTATCCCCCAAAGTCTCTTCTCTCTCTTTTAGGTTAGGTGGAATCCCCAGCTTCTCGCTGCTTGGGAGATTCCCCCTTTTGACCTTTCTTTGTTTTTTGGCACCCTGGAGGTTAGAACTGGGGGAGGGGGTTTGGCACCTTACAACAAGGGGGTGCAACATTTCAAAAAGATTGCAATTGCTCTGCACTCGTCCTTTTTTCGGACATGCTACTTACCTTACCGCCGGCGAATGGCCAAAGTCCGCGCTCTGGGTATCGATGGGGAATTACATAGCTGGATTGGAAACTGGCTGAAGAATAGGCGGCAGAGGGTTGTAATTAAACGGGCTCGCTCGGGTTGGGCCTCTGTCACTAGCTGGGTTCCTCTGGGTTCCGTTTTGGGGCCACTGTTGTTTATCATTTACATAAATGATATCGACGGTGGCATCGTCAGTAGGATCACCAAATTCGCTGATGACACCAAGCTTGAGGCCAATGTTGGGACGCTCGAAGCGATCGAGCAACTCCATGTTGGGGAGTAATATCGAGGCGACTGATTTGGAAAAGGACTTGGGTGTGCTAATTAGCTGCGACCTTAAGTTTACCAAATAGAGCGTAGAGGTGGAAAAGAAAGCCCAGAAGGTATTGGGTTATCAGGAGGCAATTTCGATTTCGGAATAAGGAGATTGTGCTCTCTGTACAATTCCCTGGTTCGGCCGCACCTGGAGTATTCTGTGCAGTTCTGGTTGCCCAGACTCAGGAAAGATATTGACAGGCTGTAGAGAGTCCAGGCGAGGGCTACAAAGTTAATCCCTTCCGTTAGCATATTGGCTGCAATCAGCACTTATGCGCCCTGAATTTGTTTTAGCTGGAAATTCGGAGGCTGCGCGGTCAAGTCATCAAGATTTTCAAGCTCTTACACGGGTTCAACGATGCAATTTTAGAAGCATGTTTAGTTTAAATGATAACTCAACTCGCAACAATGGAACACATGGAACAGGTTACCTTCGGAAGTTGTGAACAGTTCCTCTGTCGATCAGTTCAAAAAAAGGTTAGACCGAATCTTGCACACTATTTGAGCGTGTATAAATTATTCCCTGGTACCCGTTGCCATTGGTACCTCCTCGGTATGGGCCGCAAGGACTTTTGAGGTACTTCTTTTCCTTGTAACTCCTTGTAACTCTCTTCCTCTCTCTCAAGCGGACGTGCTGTGTGGTCTCTCCAGTATTTTTTTCGATAGTTGTGTAAAAGTGTTGTGACTAAGTTTGATTTAACAAAATTTGTTAGATAAGAATAATTGTATTTATTTACTTCCTTTTCCGGTTTTTTAATTACAATTAACCAACATAATTCTGTATTTGTAGTCTGACAGCAAAATGGGAGAGTATAACTTGCAATGCAATGTTGATCAAATGTTGCAAAAAGGGGAAGGAGGTTGGCACCTGATGGTGGAACAAAAAAACAAAAGGAGGCGGGTGAGTGGGGTTTTACTCCCCCATCCAAACATAACCTAGGAAGTAAGAGAGAGGAGGAGAGAGGAGAGAGTGCATCTATTCACTTCGAAATCCAGGTGCATAATGATCGCTCTTGAACTCACAGTAGCTTCGAAGTCTGAATCAGCCAGTTGGCTTAGAATACTTAATCTGGCTTAGAAGACGTAACCAACCATATGGCATAGTGTATATATATATATATATATATATATATATATATATATATATATATATATATATATATATATATATATTAATTTTTGTAGTGCCACATTGCGCTATTTATTTAATTAGTGTATATATTAACGAAGATATTCTTGTCAGCATCAGCTGGCTTAGAAGACGTAACCAGCCATTTGGCGTAGTTTATACATATATACAGGGTGTCCCATAAGTCCGGCATCATAGGAGAAATTCATATTTTTCTATTTCTACAAACCATAATTCATATTTTTCTCTTTCTACAGGCCATAATGTCTGTGAGCAAGGAAGAACGAATCCAGATAATTCAAGATAATCCAGATAAGATAATCCAGATAAGTCAAAGAAAGGCCGCTGTTGAATTTAACAGACTGTATCCAGACCGCGAGCCAATAACACCGAGTTGTGTTAGCAAACTTGTTGCAAAGTTTAAGGAAACAGGACCCATAGAAGATAAACCACGCAGTGGACCTTCAAGGAGGTCCATTGACGATGATACAGCGACTGCTATCCTGGCTCATTTTAACAGAAATCCCAATAAGTCTCTTGGGCGATTGTCCGCCGAGACAGGAGTGTCGAAAAGTAGCATCCATCGCATTCTTCAGGCTCACAAATGGCATCCATATAAACTTCAGATCCTACAGAAATTAAGCGAAGATGATCCCGACCAGCGGATGGAATTTTGTGAATGGGCTACGGAACAATATGCTCGGGATGCCAATTTCCCGTCCACCATTCTGTTCAGTGACGAGGCTGTTTTTCATGGAAATGGTGAGGTAAATCGACAGAAACCCACTACTGGTCTCAAAACAACCATTACTGGTATACCTCTTCAAAGGAACAAGGTGCATCTCGGGTGATGGTATGGTGTGGCATTTGGAAGGATCGCATCATAGACCCCCTCTTTTTCGATGAACATGTCACTGGAGGCACCTACCTACGTATGCTCGAGGAAGAAGCATTTCCCAGTGTCTTGAACGAAGAAGGAAATTTCCCAACATGGTTCCAGCGCGACGGCGCTCCTGCACATTACAGCACCGAAGTAAGGGAATACCTGTACCAACAATCCCTCGTCATTGGATAGGACGTCGAGGGCCTGTGGAATGGCCAGCTAGAAGCCCGGATCTCATGCCACTAGATTTTTATCTCTGGGGCCACTTGAAAGAGCTGGTATACGCAGAGAAAATTAGAAGTGTTGAACATTTGCGGCAGCGCATTATTGGGGCATGTAACACCATTACTCCTGACATCATTCACCGTGTGTTTGCTGACTGGGTATCACCTCTGAATTTGTGTATTGAAAACAATGGTGGATATATTGAGCACGTTCTGTAAATAAAAACTTTTGTTTTGCCTTTTTTTATCATTTTTCCTATGATGCCGGACTTATGGGACACCCTGTATATATATATATTTATTGAAGCACATATGCATCGTTTATATATTCCCATCATCCCAGTTACTGTTTAATATCGTTTATATATATATATATAATATATATATATATATATTAAGGTAGGTTCATTTTGGAACTGTGATCTTGGACTAGTCTAGATAGAAAGGAATTAATGTATAAAAAACGGTGCACCAACTCATATTTGTGAAAATGATTGTATTTTTTGAGGATTGTTAATTATTTTTAAGTTGTAAAATTGCCGAATTTTACGCGTAAAATCGCGCGCGCGGCATTCGCGCAATGTAAACAAACAAAATATCGGACCTTATCTCATCAAAATAATCAATTAAAATTCGGCTTTTTTAACAAAACGATGCTTGAAACTTATTGTAAATGCATTATAGATGTATATTAGTGTATTATTTTGTATTTTTTAATGATATTTACCAAGAAGATGTGTATTAAATTAAGTTATTTTATGATGCGTTCATTTAATTGTGTTTATTTTCAGATATTTCATAAAAATGGGTAAAAAACGGAAGTCTGCAGTGTTAACTCGAAGTGATAATGCCAAAAAATTCAGTGGCCAGCCTTCCCCTTTGAATAAAACAGAGCCTCCTACCTTCCGCCAAGTTATTCAGTACAGTTATTTCCTCCAAAACAGCCACCCGGACTTGAAAGACTATGATATTGCTAAAATGATAGCAAAGGATGTGATTGAGATCTGGCAGGCAGTGAACCCGCGGCTGCCCCTGTATGAGGAATATTATGTAGTGAAATTGGTGGATAAAGTGTGCTTCAAGAAAGCAAAAGAGATAAACAGGAAATCTCTTTCTACAGTCCAGGAGCAGAATCTGGAGGAAAAGCTGGATAAACTTTTTGACATTTCTGCTTGCACCTGTAATGACAATGCTGTGAAGTGCAAGAAAGAAAATTGTCAAACACAGCACATAATCTGCACTTGTCCTCCCAGTAAGAAGGTAATGTTATTATTTTTTTAACGTTTAACTGGCCTAACTTAGTGCGATTGAGCGGAAATTGCACTCCATTGGCTGTTCACTCCATCAGAATGAGCTTCCTTTCAGAGCTGTTTTCAAGCATCTTGATGGCAGTACCAAAAGTCCCACTGCTTTCACTGGTCCGCTGGGAAAACTGGGAAATTGACTACCAAGATCTGCCACAAGTGGAATTCACCAAACTCAGTGGCCCCCTGGATGACATGGAATTCGCTGAGGAGACACTGAATGATCTCAGTAGCGACCAGAGGCTTCTTTTGGAGTATGTGCTTCGAATTTCCAGGGGCAAAGTCAACCCAAGATTTGCTGCCTGGAAAATTGGACCATTAAACCATGCAAGATGGTTGACTTTCGCAATTAGATTGATGTGTCTGTGGACCAGAGGTGCTTACCCTCCAGAACTACAGGATAAGCTTTACCAGGCCATCAAGTTCATTGTGGAAGTGTATGCAGTCAGTTGGTTTGAGATCAAAAGGGACAGCAAGTTCCACAATCAGCAGCTGTGCATCTTCAACATGATCCAGAGGATCAAGCAGCAGTCTGAAGAAATCCAGGGTGTTGCTTTCAAGAACCTGAAGTACAATGCTTTTGCCTTGCTGCCCGACAATGTGCTGTACTCCAAGATGAAGTCTGATGACTTGGAAGTGAGAGAAGCTGCTCTCAAGAAAATTCTGTCCATCAGGTAAGCATTTATTAATTTTAAAAAATGTGAAAAAAAAATTTGATTATGGGGATTTATTTAATAAAAAAAAAGGCCCGAGTTCTATAAATCCCCATAATCGAATTTTTTTTCACATTTTCTTATCCCAATTCCCCCACTCCCCTCTGATAATGGAAATAATCTTACCTTCTTTCTGAAAAAAAATTCGATTATGGGGATTTATAAAACTCGTTTTTTTTTTTTTTTTAATTTAAGTTAAATTAAATCAGCAATTCTGAGACTAATAGGGATTAAATCTTAAACTGGAATAAAAAATAAATTAATTATTATTCTTTCAGAAGTGGGAAGCCAGCCAAGAAGAGGCTGAAGAAGATCACAGCCATCAACATTGAAGCTACCCACTGGTCAGAACTAATCAACCTTTCTCAAAGTGGCATCTGTGAACCTGCTCTCACAGAAGACTTTTTTGATCAGGAGCTTCAAGAAGCATTGCTGAATGGCACCAAGCTGGAGCTGCCTGATCTGCCTTCACATTCTCAGAGTGTTGAAAGGGCCGTGAAGCTGACATCTGAAGCTTCCCATACTGTTTATGGACTCGAATCAAGGCACAAACACATTCTGGCCAAAGCCCTAAGGCGCCAGATGAGGCCTTCCTTTGCCTCTAAGGGCTCTTACAGTGAAAATTTTGATGATCTTGGGATCTAAATGTGTCTATTTGACTCTGTACATGTTTTTTTTACTTTTTTCCAATAAAATTGTAACTTTTTCAGGACTTTTTTATGAAAATAGCATGATTTTTTCGGTCGAAAATTGCGAAAATGTGGTATTTTTCGGTACGATCTTTTGACGATTTTTGAAACGGTTTCCTCAAAAAACGGTTAAAGCTAGGGATCTGAAATGTTTTGTTAGTTATTATCATATTAAGCCCTGACTATCACGACTAGTCCAAAGTCGATATCTAAAAAAATGCGGAAAATCAACCTACCTTAATATATGTGTGTGTGTATATATATATATATATATATATACACACACAAACTCAGAATGGTCCCATGAGAAACTTATATGTTAAACACAGACCGTGCATGGAACAAGGAACTCTTCTGGGAAAATTAAATCCACTATAGTCCGAATAAGTAATGGTAAATGACAAATACCATAGTTTTTCTTTTTCATGATGCTAGCCCGACGTGGGCAACGGGTCTCTTGCAAAGAGGTCCCATAAATATAGCTTCCCTCACCAGCTATCTGCAAAGCAGACAGGATCCAGCTTTGGGACATGGATCTAGGGTTTAAAGCAAGCCTAGTCCCACTACATTCAGAACGTCTATATAAGTAAAAGACTCGTTGCATTCACGTCGGATTGAATAAATCAAAGAAAAAGGGTAACTATTGTATTTTTAGCCAAGAAAACAAAACTTAAACCTCAACCGGGACATTGAGCGTCCACTTTTCAAGGAACGTAACACGTCCGTTTAATATACACAAACTCAGAATGGTCCCCTGAGAAACTTATATAAGTTTCTCAGCCTAGTCCCACTACATTCAGAACCTCTATATAAGTAAAAGACTCGTTGCATTCACGTCGGATTGAATAAATCAAAGAAAAAGGGTAACTATTGTATTTTTAGCCAAGAAAACAAAACTTAAACCTCAACCGGGACATTGAGCGTCCACTTTTCAAGGCACGTAACACGTCCGTTTAATATACACAAACTCAGAATGGTCCCCTGAGAAACTTATATAAGTTTCTCAGCCTAGTCCCACTACATTCAGAACCTCTATATAAGTAAAAGACTCGTTGCATTCACGTCGGATTGAATAAATCAAAGAAAAAGGGTAACTATTGTATTTTTAGCCAAGAAAACAAAACTTAAACCTCAACCGGGACATTGAGCGTCCACTTTTCAAGGCACGTAACACGTCCGTTTAATATACACAAACTCAGAATGGTCCCCTGAGAAACTTATATAAGTTTCTCAGGGGACCATTCTGAGTTTGTGTATATTAAACGGACGTGTTACGTGCCTTGAAAAGTGGACGCTCAATGTCCCGGTTGAGGTTTAAGTTTTGTTTTCTTGGCTAAAAATACAATAGTTACCCTTTTTCTTTGATTTATTCAATCCGACGTGAATGCAACGAGTCTTTTACTTATATAGAGGTTCTGAATGTAGTGGGACTAGGCTTGTTTTAAACTCTAGATCCATGTCCCAACGCTGGATCCTGTCCGCTTTGCAGATAGCTGGTGAGGGAAGCTATATTTATGGGACCTCTTTGCGAGAGACCCGTTGCCCACGTCGGGCTAGCATCATGAAAAAGAAAAACTATGGTATTTGTCATTTACCATTACTTATTCGGACTATAGTGGATTTAATTTTCCCAGAAGAGTTCCTTGTTCCATGCACGGTCTGTGTTTAACATATATATATATATATATACACACACCCAGGAAAACACGTTTCTATCGTTTATTGAATAATAAAACAACTATATCATTGTGTTTATTTAGTCGAATTATTTAACGGGGAAATAATTTAAAAGTCATGCAATATATAGGAAATAAATATACAATTAAAAATAGTTCAGAAGAATTCTATACAGCAGAAAATACACACTTTAAACGAAGGATATATATATATATATATATATATATATATATATATATATATATATATATATATATATATTCTTAAATAATAATAATATTAGTCCAGTAGAAATCTATGTACACGCTTAACATATGTACGCGCATCTACACACTTATATATAAGCATTAAAAATAATAATAATAGTAAAGGAGAAATCTCTATACACAATATTTGTACGAGCAAATACACACTAAAATATATAAACTTCAAAATAATAGTGCAGAAGAATTCCAGTACATAGGCAATGTGTATATGTATATATATATATATATATATATATATATATATATCAAAATACACGTGCTTTATGTTCTACTGCGCTTAATTAAAATACTAAACTCGCATGTGATCGAGTCTACAGTTACATCCTCGTTGCTTTGTAGTATGCAATTTAATATTATTTCTCCAATCAAAGCACGCGGGTGTCTATACTCGATGTAAAGGGTTTTTATTTCGTTTAACACTATTTTTGTACCCACATTACAATTGGTTGGCAAGTTATCACTCTCTTTAAACACGGATAGAATTCAATCAAAAGCATGCACAAGGAGGGTGTTTTTTGCCACAGCATCATTATTAAATTCAAGTTTATAAACACTCCTTTCCAAACGAGGGTTTATTCTTTCCAATCCGCGCTTTTCAACCGTTAACTCTTCTTCACAACACATATCGGCCGTTGAAATAATCTTCTAAGTTGTGCCGACAGCTGCTCATTATATAAAGAAATAGCTCTTCAGGGTGAAGAGTGTAGGTGAGCTCAGCCCTATACCGCTCAAGTCCTTTGTACCAAAGTTGAAGATATTTCGAAGTGTCTATACCTTTTAAATACGCATCCAGTTCCAGATCATTCTAGCCTTGTTCAGTCCCACACTCGGTAAGCCGTCGAGCAGAGCGGTGTATGCGTATTCAAGAACCGTATCAAAATAAAGTATATCGGTAATACGTGCGTCTAATATAGGGTTTAGCTTGCAGAAACCAACGATTCAAAACATTCTGTCGAGGATGAAACGGTTTCGCGTGAGAACAACGACGTTATTATCAGACGTATTCTTCCACATCAGCCGTATATCAATGCATGGCTGGTGGCGAAGTATACATAACGTACAAATTATGGCATATGAAGGTGCATTACTAATCTTCTCTCTTCTTGTGCCTACACCTGCACGTATTTTATAAAGATCTTCTCCCCACTTCTCAACTATTAAGAAGATTCTATTCATCTCCTTAAGACTTAAATAAATAACATTCCGTTTACCAGAGTTTGTTTTTCTACAACTCGTTTCAAGTACATAGTTAACAGCGCTGGTTTTACGCAATGACTTCGTCACGGACACATCGTATACGGTATTGAGGATGCTGCTCAACCGAAGCTTCATCGTTTTCTATTGTGAGGAGTGTACGTCCAGTCGGGGTCAAACTCTGAGGTGACTATGAGCAGCCGGTGCACAGTTTCGCTCGGTGGGAGGTGTGAGGGGCGAGTCACATCAGCGCGTCATAGCAAGCGTTAGTGCACGGGCTTTAGGCCTGTTCAAAAATCAACTTTTTCTTATTTTCATAGGTTTCTGTACATTTTCCCATGCCTTTTGACCTGAAAAAGCCGAAAATCACAACTATTTTGACCTAGGATGTTGGGAAGCATTGCCGCATGGAGCTTTAAATTTTCTGCCTTGAAATCGTCCAAAGCGCCAATTTCGGGGTCCCTTGAATTATGTTTTGCACTTTAACTTTTGATCTAAACAAGATAGAGCAACAAATTAGGTATCAAATGAAAGAGCATAAAATTAATAAATAATAATAATAATAATAATAATAATAATAATAATAATAAATAAATAATAATTAATAATAATAATAATAATAATAATAATAATAATTATCTATCATTTTTCAGGAAACAACAGAAACTCAATCAGAATCTAGAAAACCATCTACAAGTTACAACTTCACAATGGCATTAAGCAAGGAGCTGAGGGAGCTCCGTGGGCGCACAGTTGATATCTCAGAACCTCCACGTACTGTCCACAGGCAGGTGTCAACTGGGCCATCTACCAGATCTCTCACTGAAACTTTCCTGGTTGGATACCCTTCAGCTTTTATCAGTGGTTCCCAGCTTCCCACCAACAGACAGGCGTTCCAGTATTTCCTTAATCTTCAGAATTTACGGAAAATGCAGGGAGGCCCATGGTTCAAGACCTTGCATATGAAACAGTTGAATCTATCATCCCATTCTGGCAGATGGCTAGGATCAAGACAATGACCAAGTACAACGCAATGAAGCTCTTCATGAAACTACATGAGAAACATCGTGCTCTGGTGAAAAGCAAAGGAAGAGCAAGTAACCCTGGAGGAAAAAGAGGAGCATTTGTGCTGGAATTAGACAGCCTGTTCGATATAGGAGCTCCAGATGCAATCCAGGAAATACAGAACAACAGACTGTTATCCAGAGAGAAGAAAGATGAGGATATCAGGTTCTACGAAGACCAAAAGACTGAGAGGAAAGGTCATATGTCTGGTCATGACAAGATTTTTGAGACAAGATCCCTGCAGCAAGCAGCGAGGAATGAAAGACTGCAGCATAGACAAGAACAAGGTAAAACTAATTACTTTGAACGTTACAAAAAGTTTTAAGTTTTACTCCATTGCGATATTTAGCATGTACTTAACAATTACTGTCTTAACATGTTGTACTATTTTACAGCTGCAGCAGAACAAGAGGCAGTTGTTCATGTGGATGACATTACCTGGGGTGACTCAACTGACAACGACGCTAACACAGAGGACATGGATTACCATCAGCCTCGTCCTGGATGTTCTCACCATCAAGACACTGTGACTAGTGTGACTTTGACGTTTCCACGGAAGGTCATGGAATGTGATGTCATCTGCAATACAGCTGATCGTCTTGGTTTATCAGACAATCAAGTTACTGCCATGGTTTCTGCCACCTTGAAAGCTGGAGGGGCTGATCTGGATAACTTCGTCATCTCAACCTCAACAACACGTCGCAACAGAATGCTGTCCAGGTATAATATCAGCCAGAGTCACATGTCCAAGTTTTGTGAAAACCCCCCACAGTACACTGCCTTAAACTGGGATGGAAAGTTGCTCAAAGATGTCTTGGGCAGTGAACCTGGAAGTACCTCAGAGACTTTAGCTGTGCTAGTGTCTGGTCCACCTTCATACACTGAAGGAAAGTTATTGGGAGTACCTGTCATCGACAATTCTTCTGGCACAGCTCAGGCTGAGGCTTCAATGGATTTACTGGAGACATGGGAACTTACGGATAATGTTACTGCCCTTGTTTTTGACACTACATCCAGTAACAGTGGAGTTCACAGACGAGCTGCCAAACTTCTAGAGAAAATGCTGAACAAAAAGGTGTTTTATCTGGTCTGTCGACATCACATCCTGGAAATCCTAGTAGGAGCAGTTTGGGAGAAGCTGTTTGGGAAGGTGAAGGGGCCAGATAATCCCTGGTTTGAGCATCTGAAGGATGTTTGGACGGACTTGTCCAAGGAAAACCCAAAGATGCTGGCTATCAACAGCAAATGGCTGAAGGAAAAGAAGAACAGTGAAGAAATACTCCAAGACATTCTAACAGCAGAAAGGCTTCCAAGAGCCGACTACAGGGAAATGGCTGAACTGACAGTCATTGTTCTTGGAGGAACGCCTCCTCGAGGTATTCACTGGAGTCGACCAGGCGCCATTCATCAGGCCAGATGGATGGCCAGAAACCTGTACTCCATGAAAATGCTGATGTTTGCAGATCAACTTGAGTACGACGAAGACACTGTATCAAAGCTGGAAAGACTCAACACCTTCCTTGCGCTGTTCTACAGTCTACACTCCTGTATGGATGATGTCAATGTCTGCTGCAGATGCTCCCGTGAATGATCCTAGTCTAATCCAGGACATGTTGAAGTACAAGAAAACTGACCCAGAGCTTGCTGATGCAGTACTTAATAAGATGGAAAACCACAAATGGTACCTGACGCAGGAAGTCGTGCCATTTGCCCTGTTCAGCAGTAGATTGAGTGACACATTGAAGCACGACATTGCTGCCCAGTTACATGCCACTGAGAAGCCAGACAGCTTCAGAACAGGAAAGCCTCTATTCCAGAGAGTCACAGCTAAGACCACCCTGGTTGATCTCATTGGCCCAGAATCACATTTCCTGCTGGACACACTGAACATTGGATCCGAGTGGCTTCTGGAACCTGTCACGTCTTGGCCACAGAATGAGGACTACAGAAAAGCGTTGGACTATGTTAAGAATCTGAAAGCGGTGAATGACATTGCTGAACGTGGTGTCAAGATGATGAGCGACTTTGCAAATGTCATAACAACAGATGCCAAGCAAAGGGACTATCTCCTTCAAGCTGTGGAGTTCAACAGACGCCGCTTTGACAGCTTCAAGAAACAAACTCTCAACAACTGACTGTGTAAATGTCATTATGAAATTAATCATCATGTAATGCTTTCACTTCTTGATCGATTAGACTTGTGACAAAATGTTAATCTCAAATTTGTGTCATGAATAAGGCGCCTTGTCTGCCTTCAGTGTGAGAAAACGAATTTTGTGATATTTCTGAAATCTTTGTATGTACCAATGTGCCATTTCTTGTTCCAAGACTATCATAATTGTATAAGTTAGAAAGAGGATTAAAAACACTTTAATTTGGTGCCTATTTTGTTGCTCTATCTTGTTTAGATAAAAAGTTATAGTGCAAAACATGATTCAAGGGACCCCGGAACTGGTGCTTTTGGCCGATTTCAAGGCAGAAAACTTAAAGCTCCATGCGGCAATGCTTCCAAACAACCTAGGTCAAAATGGTTGTGATTTTCGGCCTTCTCAGGTCAAAAAGCATGGGAAAAAGTACAGAAACCTATGAAAATAAGAAAAAGTTGATTTTTGAACAGGGCTAACGGGCTTGCTCTAGCATGAAAGAACTATGTGAATACTTGTATCCCATTATTTCGGACAATCAGAATTTTTCTGATACATGAAGTAATAACGGCTTTAATGTTTTATCGAGACCATACAGCTTCGTTCATTTTCTCCTCACATCAACACTTCGGCGCTCTATTTGAGAGAAACATGTGCCCATATCTGTCCTTTTTGCTTAGCAAGCGATACTCATCACTAAATTCCATTAAAAACTCACACAGGCCTTCAGCCACAACCTCACTACGAACCTCATCATGATATATATGAACGTAATGATAAAAATATTTTAGACTGTCCATGATTAACATTTTCAGACGCAAGGTATGCGTACTCGGTGTGATGTAACATGACATAATACCGCTCGTCACGCCATTCATCAACAAGACTCACTACCCATAACCGTTGCTTCTCTTCTGCACGTGATGCTTCTTTCACTTCGCGTGTATGTGATCTTTTACAGGGTTTAATCCTATGACGTAGTCTATTACATCGTTTGAGCCACGAAAGCCCGCAATGCTCTTTCCAGAATAACCGTAGAGTATCTGAACCTCCTGCTCCTCACGCTTCGCTCGGCTCAATATGGCTTAAATGCCTCAAACCAGGGAGGACTAGGGATTCTTTGAGTGTTCACTACATCTGTTGACTTTATCGAATACCAACTCATGAATGTCGAACACACAGTATCAAAGGTAGTCATTACTTTTTGCGTCTACGTGAGAATTCTTCAAAATACATATCTGAAATCCGGGGCTTGTTGAGGTCAACTAAGCACGCAGGGAGAGATATGATCAGCTAGTGGCCGAAGTCACGTGACCCCTTTGATCGGCCATAGAGTGAGCTGTGCTTAGCCTTTTTCTGCATATGCATACACACACACACACACACACACACACACAAACACACGATGGACAAATGAAACCCTAATTGAAACATAATTTATTTTAAATATATAAACACATCAACAAATAACTAATTATTCTCCAATTCATGGAATACAGTATATTGAACTACGCGTAATAAATAAATAAATAAACATATGCATAGAACAAGGAACTCTTCTATGATAATTAAATCCACTATAGTCGAATAAGTAATAATAAATGACAAATACTATAGTTTTTCTTTTTCATGATGCTAGCCCGACGCGGGCAACGGGTCACTCGCAAAGAGGTCCCAAAAATATAGCTTCCATCACCAGCTATCTGCAAAGCAGATTAGATCCAGATTTGGGACAGGATCTAGGGTTTAAAGCAGCCTAGCCCAGCTACATTTAGAACCTCAATATAAGCAAAAGACTCGCTGCCTTCACGTCAGATTGAATACATCAAAGAAAAAGGGGAAACTATTATATTTTTAACCAAAAACCAAAACTTAAACCTCAACTGGCAGAATTGAGCGTCCACTTTTCAAGGCACATAACATGTCCGTTTCAAGATGGGAATGAACTCAGAATGGTTCCCTGAGATTTTTTATGATACACACAGACCGTGCATGGAACAAGGAACTCTTCTAGGAAAATTAAATCCACTATAGTCCGAATAAGTAATGGTAAATGACAAATACTATAGTTTTTCTTTTTCATGGTGCTAGCTCGACGCGGGCAACGGGTCACTCGCAAAGAGGTCCCAAATGTATAGCTTCCCTCACCAGCTATCTGCAAAGCAGATAGGATCCAGCTTTGGGACAGGATCTAGGGTTTAAAGCAGCCTAGCCCAGCTATATTTAGAACTTCAATATAAGCAAAAGACTCGCTGCCTTCACGTCAGATTGAATACATCAAAGAAAAAGGGGTAACTTCACAATATAGGACACAGAGTTTCACGGGGTTGTCGTATGCGATCGTTTTAAAAACGTTTGTTCGTTTGCAAAATTTGTGACACTCATCACACTCTTCTTCCATGCACTCATCGCAGATAGTCTGCTTACGAGTAGATGTGGGATAACCTCTTTGGTTTCAGCAACCGTATATGTTTCTATATCGTAGTATACAGTTATTTTTAGGCTTAGCATCTTTCATATAACATACATGCTTTATACCATCTGCCTTATATTTTTCATGGCATGTAGGACAGTGAATTTCATAACACTTATGCGTGAATTTCCCCCAATTATTCATCATATGATACATACCACATTCACAGATTCTCATTTTACTGCATGTGTAGGCTGACCATATTTCCTTGAGACAAAAACGGGACATTGGGATGGCAAAAAAGGGACGGGGGTTATGTAATATTCTGTATTCATGAAAAAGTAAGTACATAAACATATTGAGCTTACAATTATTCTTCAGTGACAGGGACGGCCAGGAAATATTAAAAAAACGGTACTGTCCCGTTCAAAACGGTACGTATGGTCAGTCTATGCATGTGCCAATTGACTTATGGAGCTCAAAGCATTTATTATTGAAAAATGTGCGTCTACACACATTACAGTCCCTCTTCTCGACTTCAACTAAACGACTTTCACATTTTGAGCTTTTAAACTGCTCACATACCATGTGGCAATCCTTACAATGTTTCACTATATTGTCAGCAAACTCGAGGCATCCCTTACACAAATCATGATGCCTTCCATATTTTCGACTTTTATCATAACTCGCGTAAAGGATATTAAGGATGGGGAAATGCGTTGTTCATGACCGCCCTAAAATAAGTAGGGGTCTTGTACGTTTTCTCACACTGCATTTAAAAATATACACAGTCCTACGACGATCATCCATTCCAAATAACCCTATACGAACATTCATTTCCTGCTCTACCCTTCTCAGCTCCTCAGGACCCATATTACAGTGAAACTCGATCTTGCAATCTGCTGCCACTTTACGGGAACGCTGCACAACCGTAGGCAACAAAATTTTTGGGTCTGTGCATTTAATACAGTAAACATATGACCTAAGACTACTGCTATAAAGCTGCAATCACGCTCAGAATTTATATGCCGTCTGTAAATAGCCTGAGAATTGAAGTTAAGATTATAAGGTGTGGCATTATGACCCGCAACACGGAATACCCGGTCAATATCTATCGCGAAGTTGTTCATGTTGAAGGTTGTACTAATTTCAGAGGCTTATATTATACGCCCCAAAATATATTTTACTATATGTACAGTAGCCAATCGCCTGTATGGTATTACTATCCAAAAATCATCTACATCCCCATCATCTGACGCGAACCTGAACGACCATCTCGTCCTGACTTCACATCCTTCGCTCTTCTGATGGGCAATCTCCACAATACTTTCAACTACGCGTCGCAGTCCGTGTTCAACACCATTGATATACATGGGTCCAGGGTCAACCCTGAATACGTGCCGATTTCTAGTCAGTGCTGGGGTTGGGGAGACGGTGCGCACCAGCACGAATGTTACACTATCTTCTACAGAACGAGAATCTGCTGCTGCTGCTGTGGAGAATGCGACCGGATTGAATAAGGGGGCACTTTTTATTTGTAGAAGGAACTAGTGTGTGGTGGGGTGTCGTAAGACGTAAAGGGCTGGGGCTCTATTACTCTGGGTCTAACAACCGCTACATTCCTGGTACGCTTTATACCTGACATGGAAGGCGAATCATCTTCAACTTCGAGCTTTCTCCTCGAATTGTCGGGTGGGGGTGCTACAGGTGTCGCTGGTGGGGGCTCGCTAGCTGGGGTGGAGCCTCTAGCTACAACTACACTGTCATCGGAATCATCTGTAAAATTGATGATGGGGACATGTTGCAGGCGCAGCGCCTCATCATCATTCACGGTTCTGAGGAAGAAGACAAACAAGACTGTAGAATGTACAATGAAACATCACTTAAAATTTTATTATATTTTGTCAATGCTCAACTTAGGAGTGTGACGTGTGAGAGATGGTTTCTGTAGAAAAATTCAGGTTCACGAGCCCGCCCACATGTATTATATCTGGTCCTACAGGATGTGTTAAAATTGTGTTTATGCTTAAAATCATTAAAAATAGGGGGGAGATGTTCTCAAAATTTGTGCATAAAGTAATATGGTGCTATTCGACATACTAGTCAGTATTCAACGCGTACCAAGATGATATTTTGTGTCACAAAGGTGTATATGACGTTAATTCGTTAAAAGGAAATGAATATACAGTCATTGTAATTGACGATCTCATGTTAGAAATGCATAAAACGTTTGCCGAGACATTTGCAGTGTTCTCCCACCATCTTAACATAAGCGTATTCTCCATCAACCAAAATCTATTTTTCAAAAATAGATACATGCACGATGTGTCGTTTAATACACAATATCTAGTCTTATTCGCACAACATAGAGCTGTGTCACAAATTGAGGTATTAGCCAATCAAAAGTTTTTGGAAGTTTATAAAGAAGCTACAAGTCAGCGTTACGGATATTCGCTTTATGACCTTCACCCGCGAAACACATTTAGGGTGCTTCTAAGAACGAATATATTCCCAAACGAGCCTGAAACGGTGTATATTCCAGAATGACAAATAGGCTAAAGAAATACCATGAATTAATCAAAATCTATCATCGACTGCCTCGGGCACTGCAGCAGCTGTTTGTTAAAAATATTGACTCCGACTTTTTAAAATGCATCTGTGACATCTGTCTTAATGTTATAAAATGTAATGTACCAATGAAACCCCCTCATAAGGCTCGCCTACGCCGTTTCAAGAGGACACTAGCTCGTAAAAGTCAAAGTGTGGGGAAGAAAAACGAATTATTGTACAAAGAGGGGGTTCATGCGTCCACATCTTATTTTCATTTTTTGGGCCTTTACTGACTAGTTTAATATAATGAAGAGAGTGGTCGTGATTCCGCACGAGGTGTATGCTTCACTACAAAGCTCAAAGAGTCCAAATACGGTTCTAGAACCCCATAAAAGCAGGCTTAAAAGAATGGAATGCAAATTGTTTGACTTATTAAATAATGAAAAGTCACCTGACGAGTAAAGATTCTTATACCAAGAAGCTCTGCAGAAATTTCTTCATGAGTACGAAAATTATAAGAATCCTACAGAGGTCCACGTAGTTAATAGGCACAGCGCAGACGACGCTGAACATGTAGGCATAGGACCTGGAATCGCGGCTAGAGACGAACATTCAAAGAATAACGGATCGACCCAACAACATATCGATCATGTGTTAAAAAGTAGTCTCCCACATACAATGAGGAATAAAGGTTTAAGTCTTTATAATCTACTAAGTGAGGATCCCATTATACAGTGGACCGAAACAGGCGAGGTCATTTTTGAAGGAACAAAGGTACAGGGGTCGAATATTGTTGACATCGTCCATGACCTGGTGGAAAAGTGGGATAGGTCCTCACCATCAGAATGGAAGCATATTAAAACAAGACTAAAACAAATAAATGTCCCCAAAACATTGATAGGAAATCTGAACATGTTAAAAGACTTGGAGCAAGCCTCGCATATGCTACCACTGAGCAGGCCATTACTCCCAGCGTAGCATCTCTGAAGAGGAGAAAGAAGAGACCAAACAACAAAGGTCAACCTTCCCCGCGTGCTTCTAAATACGTGTTAACCCCTCCGTCTATGGCCCTGGGGTGGTTCGGATTGACGGGGGTTCTGGTTTAGGAGGCAAGCAACGGATATGTGCCTTGAAGTGGTTTTTCTTCTATGTTACTCTCCGAGTTCTTCTATAGTGGCTCGGAGGACTCTGGTAGATTTGCAATCTAAATGCTGAAGGTTCCGGATTCTTCTTATAGCGTATCCGGAAAGTTTTCTAAGTTTTTCTGAAGAGAGCAAGGCTCGAAGGGGACAATAAAAAGTTTCTTCACTGTAAATTTACTGCTAAAAGATACAGGTAGTGCTCAGCCTCTGAATTAGCTTCTGAATGACAATGGATTAATTTGAATGGGTTTATATACCCAAAAACTGCTAACATTATTATTATTAAATGCTAAGAAGGCTGTATTATTTTTGCACAATATTTGAAAATAAGTAAATTTTTTAGCTGTGGTAAGGCTTGAACGAGTAAACAAAATATTTGAAGATGAAACCATATTTTTATCTTAAACCGCGACTTTTCAGATCTGATGTTATCATGATCTGCCAAGTTAACTAAAAGTGGAAATCGGACTATGCATCTTTACACTAAAATATGCATATGAGTGAAATTTTAAGGTTTAAGATGTACAATTTTAATGCTTAGGCAAGACATGATCTCATTGTTTATAACGAAAGAGAGTGTATACAAAATGTGAACATTGCAAAGCTTAACAGGATTCCTTATTAAGCGAAATCTAAAAAAATGATTATGAGATTTTAAAAAACAACAGGTCACCAATTATTTAGCAAAGTAGAAAGTGAATCAAATATTTTATCCAAACTCGCGTTGGGCGATTTTGGTCCTTATGTAAAAATGAATACACACACGTACATACATATGAGTATAGGCATTATATAAAGTTAAATATATAAGATTATACATGAACCATATAACACATGAATTTTTAAAATGGATACTTTTTCTTACAATGGATACAGAGACTATATAAATGAATACAAGAATTACATGAAGGATAAGATAATATAGGAATATGGGAATTATTTATGGTTCATTTTTAAATACGCACATGGCTAACATATTAAGAAAACATTATTATGACATTTCTAGGCCAACCTCCTACGGCGGCGTTGATAAACTGTACAGAGGTGTTTATAATGAGGGGTTGGGGGAAAAAGGTGTTGAGAGGTTTTTGCGGGAGCAGGATGCTTATACATTTCATAAGCCGGTGAGAAAAAGGTTTAAAACAGCCAAGAAACAGCGGCTTCGATTGACTCTATTTAGCAAGCGGATTTAGCAGACATGCAAAGATACTCAGTGGAAATAGTGGCTACAACTACGTCCTATTCATAGTGTATGTATTCTCTAGATATCTGTGGTTAATTCTTCTGAAAAATACGTAAATCGCCTGAAACAGTTGCTAAAGCGAACAAAACATTGATGTTGAAAGAAAACAGGATTCCTGGCTATTTTTGTACGGACATGGGGACAGATTTTATAGGCCGAGCTTTTCAGAGCATGCATGTTGGCAGAGTTTAATATCAGTTACTACACTTGCAATTCTATACATAAGGCCTCTTTAGTTGAAAGAGTTCAACGTACCATAAAGGAACGCATGCATCGCTATTTCACACATAAAAACATATACAGATATATAGACATTCTGAATCCGCTGACATCATCCTACAACCGTTCACACCACCGTGCGATTGGAACAACACCTAACGAAATTTTAGAAAGAGGTACGCACACAGAACGTGAGGTGAGAAAAGACACTCGTAAAGCGCCACCACACTCTGCGCGTTTCAAAATCGATGATTATGTAAGACTGTCGCGTTCGGGAAATCGGGAAGGGATTTGAGCAACGTTGGACACGTGAGATTTTTAAAGTTAGGGCTATGAGGACTAAAGGCAAGATAATGCTGTATTACATTGAACATTTGAATGGGGAAGAAATTGCAGGAGGCTTTTACGGCGAGGAGCAGCAGAAAGTGTCATTTAATTTAGGAAAAAACGTGTTTAAATTTGAAAAAATTTTTGGTAGCAAAGGATCAGCAAAGAGAAAAATGAAATGGCTAGGGTACCCAGAAGGCTTCAACAACTATATAAAAGCTGATGCAATAATGAAGCTTAAATAGTACGGAACATGGCACCTAACCACTTCTACGTCACACTCCCGTCCTCTTCTTCTCTCCCTGTACAGTGTACATCCTGGCAACACTCTGGCCAACTTTGTAACAGAACTCCACGGTCCCATCGAATTGGGTCGCGATTCGTATGAGGGTGGAATATGCGAGATTCAATTGGCTACCAAGTTTTAAAGTATTGAAAATAAAGAATCTGTTTTTACGGATCATAGAGACCGTGATGAGTGTGAAAAGGCAGGTGTAACTCGGGACGAGACCATGCGTGCCGCCCGGAGTGGTGAGGTACAGTATTACACTACAATAGTAACACTAGTCCCGGGTTATTATGGTGCGGCTGAGGATGTTGTGAGAGACTTAAAGGGTAGTTTGAAAAGCTCAAATCTTACGGATGATTTAGTATACGAAATCATAAACAAAGATACTCCTGCATGTACTCTGACCATAAAATCACAGGCTAACAGAAATATTAAAGACGAAGGACTGTTCAAAATTATAACCTACGGCCGATATGGAGCATCCCTCCAAAGAGATATCTTTCACGAAACACAACATGACTTGTGCTGCCTAATGTATCAGTTGAAATTGGAGAAATTGAACGATGGCTATCCTCCCCGAGACATGTGCAATATTTACAGTAATATCGTGGAGCATCAGTTTGTCGGGGATACATACCCAGGCGCGCCTGCTGCGCATCGCTTACATTCTCAATCATGGAGGACAGAGCTTGAGCATTACATATGACAAAGTTCATTATGTCTATGTCGCAACTTATCTATTAACCAATATCTCAATATATATAAGAACGATTGAGGGGAAATGTTTTCCATTCGGTGACGGGAGCTTAACAGTGAAGCTGCACTTTCATCGCACTGAGTTATAATGACCCGAAGGCCTTTCATAGTCTATTGAGGGGTGAGATACCAGCGCGGGAATGGGCTTCGATCCATTGTTTCAACCATACTGCGTACGGCTGTCCCCTTGCTGAAAAGGGGTACCAGATATCTCGGCCGGAAAGCGTTACAATCACATCTTAACACGGTAGAAGACATAATGGCAGGGACTAAGCCTAAAGAAGCTCTAAAAAAGCACTGAAAGCGGACACGGGACGAAATCATCAAAGATGCAAAGAGAAAAATGCGTGGCGGTGGGAAGAGGGAGAAGAGGTCTGTCCGGAAGAAGAAGGGGTTACCAACACGTGGCGTTAAACGTAAAAGAGCATCAAAAAAGAAGTGTTCTATGCGACTGAAGCCCATGGTTGATCATTTTTTAACTGATATAAGCTAAGGACATTGCTCTCATGAATCATAGGCTGTTTACTACTTGTCGATAGAGGTGCCACTATTTCTGGCTCGCCATGGCGCGTTTCATCCAACGGTGTAGTTCACAATGTTGTAAATCGGAGATGTCCCTCTTTGACATGCCCCCAACTCAAGTTTCTATTGTGTACAGTGAATTTATTACAATTAATCCGCTAGACACAATTAGCTCACCGAGTGCTCCTACAGAGTTTGTGATCACTAGCTCAGGCTCTTACTTTTTTGATCGAAGCTGTGTGCACATGTACGCTAAACTACGAATAGCACATTCAGATGGAACGGATTCCGAAGACAAATACGTTGTATTTCCAGAGCAAACTTTCTACACTTCATATTTAGTCAGTGTGACGTGTATTTAAATCAGGTCAACATCTTGGCAGGAACGGGTTACTATCATCTAAGAGCCTATCTGGAAAATGTATTCAACTTTTCAAAAGAAGCGAAGGACACCTTTTTAACTGCCAAGGGATATTATCAAGCTAAAGATGAAAGCAGTATAAAGGACAAATTTAAAAATTCGAAGAAGATATATGAATGCTTCGGACGCCTGTATACAGACTTCACATTCCAGTAAAAGCTGCTTTTGAATGGAGTCGATATGAAAATAAAGCTCACTCGCACAAATCCCAAGATCTGTTTAAATCTGGGCGCTGACCAAGAAGGGAGTGCCAAGCCCGTGGCGATTCGTGTTATAGAAACATATCTCCCCGTACGCTGAGTGAAATTAAGTTCTGCTAAACAACTAGAAATTGAAAAAATTTACTACACGCCACAGTAAAATACCCTATTAACAAACTACAAATCAAATTATACACAGTGCCACCAGGGCTGGCATCGAAGCAGATAGAAAACGTCGCCCTAGGATATCTACCTAAAAGGTTATTAATTGAAGTGCAGGAACAAGTTTCTGTGAATGGAAAATATAAAAAGAACGCCTTTAATTTTGAAAATTTCAGACTTAAAAATATAACCCTATACATCAATGAAGTCGCCTTAGGGGGGACATTAGAAACGGATTATTCAACAGAAGCAGTGTTCTCGCTTTGCTCGAGAGCTTATAGTAATCTTTCACATATATGTGTAACAGAGGGAATTCATCGAGCAAGCTAATCTTTACCCGTTTGACATTACCCCAGACTTATCTGCTACTATAAACACGCACTTAAGTCCACAGCAGAGTGAAAACATCTCAGTCAGATTGGAATTCGCCAAGCCGCTATACGCGCCTATTAGTGTATTAGTATACCTCGAATCACAAGCCCTAATAGAGATCGATAAGTTTAGAGGCATAGTCACAGACTTAAAATGGATGCGAATACACTCCAGAGAATAATGAAGAGTGATCGAATCACACGCTCCAAATTTATCGGTGTTTAAGAAGAACGAAATGCTGAAGCTTCCAGCCACGAGACACTGCGGCGCAATTATTCTAGATACGGATGTTAGCGGAGGTGAAGGGATTTATTTGCTAGCCGTCTAGTTTAAAAATAGGGGGCGAATGTACTGTTTTAACTCATTGGGGGCTCATCCTCGGAATGACGCTATTATTGTAAAATTTCTCGAGCAATTGCACATCTCTCAAATTGTCTGGAGCCCTTATCAATTACAGGGGTACTATAGCAATACTTGCAGGATGTACTGCCTTTCATTTCTCTTGCATATGGCCCGTGGGAACGAATTTACAATTTTTTTAAAATTATTCGATGTCTAGTATGCATCCAGATAAAAAATCGGTTCCCGTTTGTACACACTCGGTGTATTGTGTGAAGTTTTACCCGTGTATATACATATATATATATATATATATATATATATATATAATTGTAACTTAAGTAATTGCAACATTATTGTGCAAAATTTAAAATGACCCCAATAATATTAGTTTGTGTGGCGTTTAAGAACGAGTTTTATGCTCTGCAGATTATTTAAAATGTAATGGATGCTAAGTCTGTAACTATTTTAAGTTGGATATAAATAAATAATGTATAAAAAAAATTATGCCAATGTCACTCCTGTATGTGTGAGAAACATTGAAGGATATATTACGTAAAATTGAGTTGTATACAGTAAACGCTATTATGTACTGTTTTATAAAGCCCGCCTCATGGTTCTATCATTTAATAAATTGCTGAAAATACATTGCTTCTACTTATCCCGAAACATACACAAGAAAAAAGAAAAAAATTCGCATCACTTCGTGGATGATACAGCAATCGCTGGACCGGGTGTGCTGCAAAACTCCAACTTTTCTTTTCAGGTCACTGTCCACGACTTGAATTTCTTCAAAACTATTACGAGAAGTTTCTATAACACGATCGAGTTCCGCATCGGTCCTTTAAGGAGAGAGGACACGGTTGTAGACAGAAATTTTAAAATTATTTTTGGCCAGTAAATTTTTTCTGAAGAAAGACTGCAGGCCTATGGATTATGATATAATTAATACGTAAAAGTAGAAATTTGAATCCTCTTTAAGAGAAAATGCCGAATAACTTTGCATTTTAAATGAGACACTGCGGCGCACTTATTCTAAATACGGTTGTTAGTGGTGGAGAGGGGTATCATTGGATATCTGCTTATCTTAAAAATAGGGACCGCTGGCGTTTGTGCTGTGAAAGCGAGAGAGAGAGAGAGAGAGAGAGAGAGAGAGAGAGAGAGAGAGAGAGAGAGAGAAGCTTAAAAAGGTAGGGTACCTTGGCAAATAATAAACAGAAAGCAATTAGCCTAAAAGGGCCATTCACATATACTCTGATACATTCTTTGTATGGTAAAAGCTGCTTAAAGGAGATCTAAGTGAAAATATTGAAGAGGTGTGGATACACGAAAGGATTAAATTTTTTCCTTGCGGGTATGCTCAAACATCTCAGTAGGGAAATTTGTGGAGGATATTAATTCCTTTGTGGAGCGAGCATTATTGATATATAAATATATATACAGTGTGTGTATGTATATATATATATAAACAGCCCAATTACGCCTCCCACGCAAACATCTCAGCAGGGAAATTTGTGTTTTATTATTCTATTGGAGGAAATATAACAGTAATAATAAAAATAATGGTAGTAATAATAATACTAAATCTTAAGTGAAGTATCAAGTACTGGGTTTGTGTTGACGAATGGTGAATTAATCTATTTATTTTTAAATATAATAATAATAATAATAATTCTTAATAATGTACGAGGGCCACTCAATATATTTCGTCTCACCTTTTTTTTCTGTCCAAGTTTCCTTGTAAGTCCCAGAAATTTTGTACACAAGTAGTTACATACCTTTTTTACATGTTTTTATCTTTCCACATAGTTTCCATCCTTTTCTACGGCTTTCCTCCACCTCGAAACAAGGGCCTCTTTTCCTTGCTGGTTAAAGTGAACTGAGTTCCGCTGGAGCCACCTCTTAACCTCCTCAACGACCTCATCGTCACTCTGAAACTTTCTTCCACGAATAGCATCCTTCATTGGCCAAAACAACTCGAAGTCTGAAGGTGCCAGATCCGGGCTATATGGAGGGTGGGGTAACACAGTCAAGCGCATGTTTGTGATGGCCTCTTTCGTTTGAAAACTGTTATGTGGTCTTGCGTTATCGTGGTGCAAACAAAGGATGTCTTCCAGTTTTCTCTCCCGTCGAACTTGCTTTATACGTCTCTGGAGTCTCTGTAGGGTAGCAATATATGCCTCTGAGTTGATTGTTTGTCCTTTCTTCATAATGTCTACCAGAATCACCCCTTTTATTTCCCAGGAGATAGTGGCCATAACCTTTCCTGCAGAGGGAGCCATTTTAAACTTTTTCTTGAGTGGGGAGTCTGTGTGATGCCACTCCATGGATTGGCGTTTTGTTTCAGGTTCAAAGTGTTGTACCCAAGTCTCATCCCCAGTCACAATTCGTAAAAGGAAGTCATCCCCTTCTGTCTCGTATCGAACCAACGACTCAGAAGCAATTTCTTTTCTTTGGGCTTTGTAATCTTCAGTCAGTTCGCGAGGAACAAATCGTGAACATACTTTAGAGTATCCCAGTTGCTAAGTTATCGTATTCACACTTCCTTCACTAATTCCTAGCTTCAGTGATAGTTCCTTGTATGTGAAGCGCTGATTTGATCGAATGATGCTGTTAGCACGTTGCACAGTGTGAGATGTGACAGCCGATGCCGGGCGACCGCAGCGTGGCTCATTATTGAGGCTGGCTCTCCCTCTCTCCGATGATCTCACACGTTTAGACCAGCGTCCAACTGTGCTTCGATCAACAACAGCATCTCCATAAACGTTTTGTAGACGTTTGTGAATATTTCCAACTGTTTCCTTCTCTGCGGTTAAGAACTCGATAACAGCTCTCTGTTTACGACGAACATCACTGTCAGACGCCAATTTCGAAACTGCGTTAACCATCGGTGTTATACAAGGGCGTTTAAAAGCGATTTTATACAAGGAGGGGAGGTTGAAACTGGAAAAATCCGGTTATGTGAAGCGCAGAAAGCTCAAACTTACGGCCCAAAAGACGTTTCATCCCCATGGCCTATTATTTAGGTAAGAAAAAAGGGTGGGGCAAAATATATTGAGTGGCCCTAGTATAGACAACAAGATAAATTTAATTATTTATTTTTAAATATAATAATAATAATAATAATTCTTAATAATGTATATACAACAATATAAAATTAATTTTTAGCACTAATTGGTATATTATTGAGTGGACTACCTTGGATATATATATATATCTACACTACGCCAAATGGCTGGTTACGCCTTCTAAGCCACCTGGCTGATTAAGACTTCTAAGCTGACTGTGAGGTCAAGAGCGATCATTATGCACCTGGATTTCCACGTGAGAAGATGCTCTCCTCTCTCTTCCTCTCTCTTACTTCCTAGGTTAGGTTTGGGTGGGGGAGTAAAACCCCACTCACCCCTTCATGCACCTTGGGGGTAAACCCCTCCCTCTTGCTTGCACACCCTTTTTTTTGTTCCACCCCAAGTGCCAACCCCCTTCCCCCATGGGTGCCAACCCCTCTCCCATTTTTGCAACAATTGATCAACATTGCATTGCAATTGCACTCTCACATTTTGAAGTCATACTACTCGTATTGTTAAATTCTATTTTTCCGCTGAGTTTCTCCGGAAAAATTAACGTGAAATAATTTTGCATTGTTTTAGACGGTCGCTACAGATTCAATTTTTCAGACGAGTTAAATAGTAAAATTTGTATATTGGAGTTTATTTCCGTTTCCGGTCTGTAACACGTGCTCTCACGGGTTCATTTCCCGCATTCACCATTTCTCCCCCACGATCCATTGTATTAATTAAAATAACATATTATATTATTTAAAGTAGCATCATTCTGCAATGTCATAAACGGATGCCTACAGATCCCATTCACTTCCGTATTCATTTCCGTTTCCGGTCTGTGAGACGTGCTTTTCGCTTGTACGTGTTTATTTCTGTATTCACCATTTCTTCCTCACTATCCATTAAATTAATTAGATTAACATATTGCATTATTTAAATTAACATCATTCTACATTGCTATTAAAAGCTGCCTACCGGTTCCATTCAATTTTGTATTCAATTCCGTTTCCGGTCCGAACACGTGCCACTCGCTTGCGCCTGTTTATTTATTTCTGTGTTTCTGCATTCACCATTTCTCCCTCACTAAACATTATATTAATTAAAATAGTAGTGTATTATTTAAATTAACATCAATCTGCATTGTTATTAACGGCAGCCCACAGGTTCCATTCAATTCTGTATTCAACTCCGTTTCCAATCTGTAACACGTGTTTATTTCCGCATTCACCATTTCCCCCTCACCATCCGTTATATTAATTAAAGTAACGTATTGTATTACTTAAAAGTAACGTATCGTATTATTTAAAAGTAACGTATCGTGTTATTTAAAGTAACGTATCGTACTATTTAAAGTAACATATTGTATTATTTAAAGTAATGTATCGTAAAAAAAAAAGACAGGGCCAGCTAAACTGAAAGCTGACTGCTTTAAATGTAAAGTTAATTATTGGTGTGTCGACTTCCCCGAAGGTAATATCAGCGACATCACATCGTTGAGTATATATATGTTTGTTTTATAAACTTAGAGAAAACCACGAAAAGGAAGTTAAAGAGCTAAAGAAATTAGTAAAAAAGCTTGAAGCTTGAACCCAGTGGACAAGATCAGACTGAAACCGCATCAGCAGATATAAACTGTAAGGTTAAATATTTAGAACAAAGCGTGGCCCGCTTGGAAAATACGGTGAATATTCTGGAAAGTAGGACAGAGAAACGCGAATTCATTCCAATTGGTCAAAAATAAAAGACCCTCCAAACCAAAACATAAGGATTCAGAAACCATTACCGTAAAAAATAAGTTTCACTTACTTGCCGACGAAGAGGAGGAACCCTTTTTAATTGGGAATTCTCTGGTCAGGAATGAAGGGGACTTTTTCGGAGCAAGACGTGTGACTAAAAGAAAACTCCAATGTTTTCCAGGTGTCACGAGTCAGATAATAAAAAGGGAATTAGTCAAAATTGATATCAAGAATAAGAGTTGCCCCATCATTGTACATGGTGGCAATGACGTTTTTCAAGGAGGGACAGGAGGGTAGACAGAGTCCATTGTTAAAGCGTTCAAGATCCTAACCGACAAGGTTAGGGAAAAGACAGATATGGGTATGGTTGTAGGGATTCTCCCACGAATGCGTGCTAGTGACTATACTTTAAGTAAAGCCATTAGCATAAATAAGAGAGTTAAACGCATATGTGAGGAAAAAGGTCTAAAGTTTGTTGATTTTTGGCCTACATTCTTCGGAAATGGAGGAATACTTTGGCTCGGACGGGATACACTTTAATCAGAAGGGGAAAAAGAAGTTTGGTGATTTACTGAACATAAATTTGCATAATCTTTTTAAACTAGGACCCCCCCAAACCAGCAATTGATTCTCCTCCCCTAACTGTTAAACCTACTCCCCCAGCAGCCGGTCCTCCTCCCCCAGCAGTTAGTCCTCCTCCCACAGCAGTTACTCCTCCCACAGTAGTTACACCTCCTCCCACAGCAGTTACTCCTCCCACAGCAGTTACTCCTCCTCCAACAGCAGTTACTCCTCCTCCAACAGTACTTAGTCCTCCACCAATAGTAGTTCACCCTACTCCCCCAATAGTAGCAGTCAGTCCTCCTCTCCCCCAAGCAAATAGTCCTGTCCCCCCAGCAGTCAATCCTCCAACAGTAGTTCATCTTACTCCCCCAGTAGTTGGTTCAACTGCTTCGGCAAACGACTCAGGCCAGTTAGGAGAAATAACAACTTAAAATCTCTCAAAACTGTGCTCGTCAATGCTAGGTCAATTAGAAACAAACTAATGGAATTTATAGCGCTAGTTAAAACTGAGAGCTTTGATATCATATGAGTAACGGAATCCTGGATTCATTCTGAATCAAGGGATTTTGTAAGAGAATTTGAAATGATAGGTTACAAAATGTTTCACAAAGATAGGAACGGAAGGGAAGGCGGCGTTGTACTTTTGTATGCTCGTGACTTCCTGCACCCGGCAAACAGTAATATCGTATCTGCTCATGAAATGTTGGGAATTGATCTAAACCTAAATAATAAAGTCGTGCATCTACTTCTAGTATATAGGCCACATCACTACCCCTTTGATAAGGATATAAACTTGTATAACCAATTAAGCAGAATAGTGAATAATAAGATCAGTGTGATTTTGGGAGATTTTAATTGTGGTAATATAAATTGGGAAAACAAAACAGCTGATGCTGAGGGCTCAAGACTGTTGGAATTTGCTGATGATAATTTATTAAGTCAATGAGTTGACAGTCCGACAAGGGGTAATAATAAACTAACTTCATATTCACGAACGAAGATGATCTAGTCTCTAACCTGACTACTGGTGAAAATTTGAGTAACAGCGATCATAATTTCATAATTTGATTAGGTTTCTACAGATCTACAGAAGCTAAGGCTAACAAAGACCCTAAGATCCACTCTAAGGTTAGCCCGAGAGAAAGGGAAGAGTAGGGGGTTAAGAGAAGAGAATAAGGGGTTAATTAAGTAGCAACACCTATCACTCATGGGTTAACATTCATTCAGAAAAAGAGAAAGAAAGGCTCACCATCATCATCAGTCGGCCACTGCCGACAAGTCAGAAAAATAGTCGGAGAGAATAGGAGAGGGGTGAAAGATGAAAAGAAGTAAAATAAGAACGCTTACAAACCATGCAAACACAGTCTTAACTCACTATCATACCATGCAAACTACAGACATGCAAGTAAGGAGAGGATAAGAAAGAAAAAAAAAAGTAGGTGAAGTAAAACAAAAAGTGGGTTAGTTTACGCTACGAGCTACATCTACGATCGTCTTGGTCTATTTTTTTTATTATTTTTTTTTTGCTGGCATCACACACTGGCATGTCACAAGCTGGCATTATTGTCAACAGACTCATCCTCGATCACCACCCATAGAGCTCCTGTTGCTAATTGTTTTATTATATTAAACAACGTTAATAATTTTAACGAGAGAGAGGGAAAAGGGTGAGGCTGAGAGGGAAAAGGGGGAGGCTGAGAAGGAAAAGGGGGAGGCTGAGAGGGAAAAGGGGGAGGCTGAGAGGGAAAAGGGGAGGCTGAGAGGGAAAAGAGTGAGGCTGAGAGGGAAAAGGGGGAGGTTGAGAGGGAAAAGGGGGAGGCTGAGTGGGAGAAGGGGGATTGTTTTATTATTATATTAAACAACGTTAATATTTTGAAAATGCCTATCTAAACGGTTCTTAAACATATTAACGCTGGTAGAGTTCACGACTGACGCGGGAAGATTATTCCATTTATCAGTTACTTTAAACGCAAAGAAGTTTTTAGCGATATTAGTGATGAAACGTCTGCCACGCAACTTAAATCCGTTATTACGAGTATTATTATTATCAAAAGTGAACAGTTTGTCAAAATTTACGTTATCGATGTTATTAACGATTTTCAAAACTTCAATAAGCTCACCCCTTAATCTCCTATTTTCGAGTGAATACAGGTCTAACTCTTTAATCCTATCCTCATAAGGCTTGTTGCGCACTGACGGAATCAGTTTCGTGGCACGACGCTGAACCCTTTCTAACCTATCAATATCCTCACGCAAGTACGGGCACCAAAACTGAACGCATATTCTCAATAAGGCCTGACTAGGGACTTGTAAAGGGGCAATATAATATCCTTCGATTTAAATTCGAAATTACGCGCTATGAAGCCTAACATCTTATTAGCTTTTGCGCAAGACTCCATGCACTGGTTCCTAATCTTTAAATCCTTAGATACGCGTACGCTTAAATCTACTTCCTCGTCAACGCTCGCTAAATGTCTATTGTCCATCGTGTACGTGTAATTATTGTTACGAGAACCTATATGCAAAACTTTACATTTGTCTACGTTAAATTGCATCTGCCACTTATCCGCCCACTCCATAATCCTATTTACATCGTCCTCGTTAACAACGTTACCGCCTATTTTAGTATCGTCCGCGAATTTTGGCACGTAACTAGTCAATCCTACATCTATGTCGTTAATGTAAATTACGAATAGCAATGGGCCTAACACTGAACCCTGTGGGACACCGCTACCTACATCCAACCACCCCGATTCACTACCATTAACTACGACCCTCTGCCTCCTAGCACGAAGCCATTCTTCTAACCAGTTAGCTACCTGACCGCGTATACCGTGCGCTTTGACCTTCACAATTAATCTCCTATGCGGAACTGTATCGAACGCCTTTTTAAAATCTAAATAAATAACGTCAGCCGCTCTATGCCTATCGTATTCGCGCACTATTTCGTTATAAAATTCTAACAAATTAGTTAAATAAGACCTATGGCGTCGAAACCCATGCTGACTACTATTAATCAAATCTCTACTTTCTAAGTGATCGATGATACGATCCCTAACTACGGATTCCAAAAGTTTACCGACAATTGACGTTAAGCTACTGGGCCTATAATTGCTAGCTACTGCGCGGTCGCCTTTTTTAAAAATAGGCGTGACATCAGGGTTCCAGTTAATACACACGAAAAGACTCGTGAAAGACTGAATTTCTCCAGAGCAAATTTTGAAAGCTTCCGAAGTAGTTTAGACACACTTGAAGTTCTAATAAGTGAGGATGTTAATGTCACCTGGAGCTCGTATAGGGATCAATTTAGAATATTATAGAACACTTTTATACCCACTAAAATAGTTTCCTTGTTAACAAAGTCGCCGAAATGGTTTAACAACGAAATTAGCAGTGCTATTACGAGAAGAAATAGAACCTTCAAACTACTTAAGTCACATTTCAACCAGACTAATTCAGAAAACTATATAAACCTACGTATGAGGGTTAAGTCCTCAATTATGATAGATCAGCCAAATGTGATGAAGAAGCTAGAATTGCCTCACTGTAAAGTTAACCCTAACGAATTTTTTGCCCATGTTAATAGCAGAAAGCCAATTAAACAGTCTGTAGGTCCCCCAAAAGATAGAAATGGCGTACTGAAATTCAGTGATAAACATGTAGCTAATTTAAACGAGTTCTTCGTTGCAGTCTTCACGGAGGAAGACTCAATTGAAGTGCCAAGTCCTCGGATTATACACAACGGTGACCATCCCGTAGAGACCATAAGTTTTACGAGAAATGAGGTACAACAATTAATTGATAAGAAAAATAAATAAAATCACCTGGTCCAACTTATTTCTTCCAAGGGTATTAAAAGAGGTTAGCCACAATGTTGTTGACGCTTTAGTAGTCATATTCAAACAGTCAATCAAGTTAGGGAAAGTTCCAACCGACTGGAAGTTAGCAAATGTAACACCAATCTTTAAAAAGGGTGATAGGGAAAATCCTTGTAATTACCGCCCGATCAGTTTAACATCACTTGTCCGATTGTCACAAACTGTTGGAATCCATCATTACAAAACGTATTGTGTATCATCTTGAATCTAACAATCCAATTTTTTATTCTAAACATGGATTTAGGCGACATAGATCCTGTTTGACAAACCTGTTAGATTTTTTCCATAATATGCATACACTATACGATGCAAGTAGGACAATAGATATAGTGTATCTCGACTTTCAAAAAGCCTTAGACAAAGTCCCTTACGCGACATTGATGGCTAAAATCAGAGGAATAGGAATCACCGGGCTCGTTTCCAACTGGATTGAGGATTGGTTACAAGATAGAAAGCAGAGAGTGGTAATAAATGGAGTGGCTTTGGAGTGGGCGCCCGTCACCAGTGGTGTCCCACAGGGTTCCGTTCTAGGCCCCTTACTTTTAATCATCTATATTAATGATATAGACGTCGGGCTTCTAAGTACAATCTCCAAATTTGAAGACGATACGAAATTAGGAAGTAGTGTAGGTACTGAGGAGTGCGTGAGAACGCTTCAGTATGATCTTGACAGGTTGGGCAAATGGTCTGCTACTTGGCAGATGCCATTCAACTTGGACAAATGTAAGGTAATGCACATAGGTTATAAAAACCCGAAGACCGATTACTCTCTTCTGGGAAGCACTGTGTAGAAGTCGAAAAGAGGGCCTTAAAAATATTGGGTTATATTAAAAGACAGTCCCAGTTTCGGAACAAGGAGACTGTAATGTCTCTATAATTCACTAGTCAGACCTCAACTGGAATACTGTGCGCAGTTTTGGTCTCCATCCCTCAGGAAGGATATAGAAAGGTTAAAAAGGGTACAAGCAAGGGCTACAAAATTGATCCCTTCAATGAGCAAAACTACCAACGAAGATTGGAGCGTCTAAATCTGTTTACTTTAGAGACGAGGAGGTTGCGCGGTCAGCTTATTCAAGTCTTCAAGATGCTCAATGGAATAGACAGGGTAGATTACAGAAACTTATTCTCACTTAATGCCAATCCGACAAGAAATAATGGGTTTAAACTGGAACTAAAGACATTTAGGACCTCTGTCTGCGGCTATTTCTTTTCCAATAAAGTAGTTAATATCTGGAACAAATTTCCCTCGGAGGTTGTTTCCAGCCAAAGTGTAAATGTGTTTAAAAATAGGCTAGACAAAGTACTGAATACTCTCATAGTTTAAGACTAAAACATACACAACTCTGCAGGAGTTCGCTTGCACAGTGTCTTTGTGGGCATGCTAATTATAGAGCTTTTTTATATATTCTCCACTTTCCTGTAAAATTTCTTTGGCTACTTTTCCAGGGTCAAGGTATTTTCTTCAACTTTTTTCCGTACCTGCCTCTGGCAGGGAGGGAGCGGAGGGTGGGAAGAGAGCCTTGTACTTTTGTATCCAGTCGTGGGATTCTAGAAAATTGGCTGCCAGTTCCTTTAGGTTCTCTCTCTCTTTCGGGAGGGCGGGTGAAGTCTGTTGTACAATCCTGTTCCGTGGGTTACTAGGACCCCATCACATCCCTACTCTGTCCTTTTAGCTTAGGTTAAGGATGCTCTCCTCTGACTGCAAAAAAAAAAATCTTTAGGATTAAGTCTTTTTCTCTTCTTTTACTATTAGGACCCTACTCTTACCTCATGCGTGGGAAGAGAGGCTTTGGAACCTCTATAAATAACACCATTTAATGCTCGTAGGTTGTGAGAGACTGGGATGGAGGGGTCCCAGGCGTGGGGGCGCGATGAATGGAGTGTGGCTAGTGCCCCGTTAAGCCTATTCCTAACGCGTAATGGCCTGACCAGCCCCCTGCAACCGTTCTTTGGTGACCAGTTGATGGTGCTTGGCTGTACTGCTCTTAGGTGAGAGAGCTTTACTGCCCTGCTGGCTGCCAGGCCAGCGGAAAGTCTCGGGCGTAGCTTCTGGGTCTGGTGGGATATCGCTTGAACATTGGATTCTAAGAGTCTGGCTGCTTGTGAGTGACTAGTAAGACTTAGTAAGGAGCTGCATCTCGCTGTCGCTCCTGGCGGGAAATCCGTGACGCCTGCGTCGCGAATGTTTGTCAGTTGGTAGCTGCGACACGTTTGGGACTGTCCGGCCCTGGGGAGACCTTTGGTCGGTGCGGCAGCAGCGAGAGGTGTTGTCTTCTGGATGGAATAAACGTCACTTGCAAAAAGGCGGATGCAGCTTGCTCGGGAAGAATTCACCCCCCTCCTTTTTTATATACTGGTCAGAACGTTTTTGATAGTGTTTTCATTGCTAGAACGCTTTATCTTATTCAGTGTATTCAGAGTTCGAAAAAAAAAAGTTACAATGACTGGACCGCAGAAACTGAAGGCTGAATGCGCGAGGTGTGGAGTAAATCATGGGTGACGAACTTCAAAGAAGCTTGCTTCGAAAAGATCAACCACTCCAGCATTTGCCGCTTTTGCGAACTCATGCAGTTTTACGAGAGGTTGGAGGTGCGGCGGTCGCTGACGCGGCTGCGCCCTCCACCCTGGAGCTTATTGATAGGATAGCCGCCCTGGAAAGGCGGTCCAGCGGTGGACTGGACAGAGCTCGATACCGGGGAGAAAGGGTAGAGGTGCAACCGGTGGCCGGGATGAAAAATCAGTGTCAGGAATTGCCAGCGACCCAGGTGGAATGCACGGAACCGCGACGTAAATTGGAGGGAAGGGAGGGCGCAAAGAAGGGGCCGATAGAGAAGGGTGGGAATGGGCCGATAAAAAAAAAGGGTGGAAAGGGACCTACTGATGGCCCAAAGAAACCGAAGGATGTAGCTGCCGGTCGGGGTGGGTCGGGTGGTGTAAGTGCGGCTGAATGTATGGGTGGCGACGGGTATCAAAAGGTATCGAGGAAAAAGGCTGCAAAGCCGAAACCTGAGACCCCGGTTGCCGCTGTCAGGACCTCCAACCGCTTTAGTCTCCTGTGTACGAAGGAGAAAGACACCGTTTTGATTGGAGACTCACAGATCAGGGCCAAGAGAAGTACCTTGCTTCTGCAAACCGGGACAGGAGGAAAGTAAGGTGCTTATCCGGGCGGGGAACGGCGCACCTAAGGAAGGAGTTAGAGAAGCTGCGGGTGGCTAGTCGGAGGACTGCGATCGTTGTCCACGCTGGTGGCAACGACCTGTTCCTCAAAGGCGGTAGGGTAGGTTCGACAGAAGGGATCATCACTGAGATCATGTCTCTTGCGGATGATCTAAAACTTAAAACAGACAGGGGAATGTTGATGGGTATTTTACCGCGGATGAATGTCAGTGACCACGCTCTCAGTAAGGTCATTGGCATCAACGAGAAGGTGCAAGACTTGTGCGTCCCACTGGGTGTGAAGTTTGTTGACCCGTTCGACGCGTTTTCTGGTTGGTGGGATCTGTATCAGAGGGATGGTGTCCACCTCAATGTTAAGGGTAAAAGTGTGCTAGGCACGCTGCTTCACCGGCACCTATACCGTATAGTGAGGTCAAGCCGGCGGATTAATGATGGCCTCCCACCGGGGAGAGATGATGTTGAGCCGGGGGCGAACGTACCTTCACTGAAGGGTGCGTCCATGTACAGGTGGGTGACCCTCCTTCCCCGTTGGAGGGGGCTCAGCCTCCTGCGGAAGTTGCCCCCTCGTTGGTGAAGGGCTCTTCAACCCCCGACAGCCCTGGCTGTACGGGAAACGGGTCGTAATAGGGGGCGGTTTAAGGCTCCTGGACCAGACCAGTCCTCCCCAGAGTGTTGCGGGAGGTGCGCGACCAAGTGGCTCCCCACCTGGCTACAGTCTTCAACAAATCGTTGGAGACGGGCTAGGTGCCTGGTGACTGGAGGGAAGCCAATGTGACCCCTATCTTTAAGAAAGGGGATCACGAAAGTCCAGGGAACTATCGTCCAATTAGTCTCACTTCGGTTGTAGGGAAATTATTAGAGGGGATAATAGCGGATAGGATAGTTGACCATTTGGATTCCTAGAAGCTGCTTGGGGACTCCCAGCATGGGTTTAGACGGCATAGGTCGTGCCTCACCAACTTGCTCGAGTTTTTCCAGGTCATGTTGAGTGAGTATGATAAGAGTAGGGTGATTGATATACTTTATCTCGACTTTCAGAAAGCTTTTAATAAGGTACCTCACCGCCGGCTAATGGCCAAAGTGCGCGCGCTGGGTATCGGTGGGGAAGTAGGTAGGTGGATTGAAAACTGGCTGAAGAATAGGCGGCACAGGGTTGTAATTAAAGGGGCGAGTTCGGGTTTGGCCTCGGTCACTAGAGGGGTTCCTCAGGGTTCCGTTTTGGGGCCACTGTTGTTTATCATTTACATAAATGATATCGACGGTGGCATCGTCAGTAGGATCGCTAAATTCGCTGATGACACCAAGCTTGGGGCCAATGTTGGGACGCCAGAAGCGATCGAGCAACTGCGTGAGGTTCTACGTAGGATAGGAGAGTGGTCCGAAAAAATGGCAACTGCCGTTTAACTTGGGTAAATGCAAGGTCATGCACATTGGCTACGCCACTCCCAAGTCGGACTACTCGATGTTGGGGAGTAATATCGAGGCGACTGATTTGGAAAAGGACTTGGGTGTGCTAATTAGCTCCGACCTTAAGTTTACCAAAGAGTGCGTAGAGGTGGAAAAGTAAGCCCAGAAGTTGTTGGGTTATATCAGGAGGCAATTTCGATTTCGGAACAAGGAGAATGTGCTCTCTGTACAATTCTCTGGTTCGGCCACACCTGAAGTATGCTGTGCAGTTCTGGTCGCACACCCTCAGGAAAGATATTGAGAGGCTGGAGCGAGTACAGGCGATGGCCACAAAGTTAATCCCTTCCGTTAGGCATATGGGCTACAATCGACGCTTACGCGCCCTGAATTTGTTTTCGCTGGAAACTCGGAGGCTACGCGGTCAACTCATTGAGTTTTTCAAGTTCTTCAAGTTCCGCGTCCAACAATGTCGATTTTAGAAGCATGTTTAGTTTAAATGATAACCCAACTCGCAACAATGGTTGGAAGTTGGATTTGAAACGGTTTAGCACTAGTGTGTATGGGAATTACTTTACATATAAGATCTGACACGTGGAACAGGCTACCTTCAGAAGTTGTGAACAGTTTTTCTGTGGATCTGTTCAAGAAAAGGTTAGACCGAATCTTGTACACTATTTGAGGGTGACAGAATTTTTCCCTGGCACCCGTTGCCATTGGTACCTCCTCGGTATGGGCCGCAAGGCCTTTTCGAGGTACCACTTTTCCTTGTAACTCTCTCTCTCTCTCTCTCTCTCTCTCTCTCTCTCTCTCTCTCTCTCTCTCTCTCTCTCTCTCTCTCTCTCTCTCTTCTCATAATAAACAAAAGTAGTCAGCTGAGTTTCGTTTCAAATCATTACTGATATAGAGACTAGATCATCTTCGTTCGTGAATATGAGGTCTAGTCTATTATTATCCCTTGTAGGACCGTCAACCCATTGACTTAATAAATTATCATTGCCAAATTCCGACAGTCTTGAGCCCTCAGCATCAGCTGTTTTGTTTTCCCAATTTATATTACCACAATTAAAATCTCCCAAAATCACACTGATCTTATTATTCACTATTCTGCTTAATTGTTTATACCTACTATTTCAAATTCTCCTACAAAATCCCTTGATTCAGAATGAATCCAGGATTCCGTTATTCCTATGATATCAAAGTTTTCAGTTTTGACTAGAGCTATAAATTCATTAGTTTGTTTCTAATTGACCTAGCATTGAAGAGCACAGTTTTGAGAGATTTTAAGTTGTTATTTCTCCTAACTGGCCTGAGTCGTTTCCCGAAGCAGTTGAACCAACTACTGGGGGAGTAGGATGAACTACTGTTGGAGGACTGACTGCTGGGGGGACAGGACTATCTGCTGGGGAGGAAGAGGACTGACTGCTACTATTGGGGGAGGAGGACTAACTGCTGTGGGAGGAGGGCTAACTGCTGTGGGAGGAGGAGGACTGACTGCTACTATTGATGGAGGAGGACTAAGTGCTGTGGGAGGAGGGCTAACTGCTGTTGGAGGAGGGATAACTGCTATGGGAGGAGAGCTAACTGCTGTGGGAGGAGGACTAACTGCTGGAGGAGGAGGACTAACTGCTGGGGAGGAGGACCGACTGCTGAGGTTTAACAGTTGAGGGAGCAGGATCAACTGCTGGTTTAGGGTGTCCTAGTTTAAAAAGATTATACAAATTTATGTTCAGTAAATCACCAAACTTTTTCCTCTTGTGATTAAAATGTATCCCGTCCGAGACAAAGTACAGTTTTCTCGATTTCCGAAGAATGTAAGCCAAAAATCAACAAACTTTAGGCCTTTTTCCTCACACATGCGTTTAACTCTCTTATTTATGCTAATGGTTTTACTTAAAGTACAGTATAGTCACTAGCACGCATTCGTGGGAGAATCCCTACAAGGCTACAACAATACCCATATCTGTCTTTTCCCTAACCTTGTCGGTTAGGATCTCGAACTCTTCATTCAGCCAGACTCTTCATTGATTCGTCAGTCAGATTCTTTACTGAGCGGGCGCATTCCCTGGGCTCTCTGATATTGTTTCTACTTTTGGATATTGCCGATAAATTTACTTTTGGAAAGTTCTGAATTTTATATACTTGCGTTTATATTCACATTGTTAAAGTTAAGCAACTGGATTAATATTAGCGGGTTTGGTAATAATCTACTTAAGCTCCCGTCTCTCCGATTTTCATAAATTATACATCGGTAGCTTCGTTTCTTCATTTGGAATGCGATTTAGACAATCTTTAGTAAGGGAAATGCTTCAAAACCTAACCTAACCTAAAAAAAATCTTGAGTTTTAACCAAACTTTTCTGGTCAATTTTGAGGTGCTTTGCACGAAACTGCCATTGGTATCCTGTGCAAATGCGTAGTTTTTGAGATATCGTAACATAAACATATAGGATATGTTCATGTTGCGAGATCTCGTAAACGACGCATTACCACAAGAAAGTGCAAAACACTTCAAAATTAACCAGAAAAGTTTGCTCTCGTCATTTTCGTTTAAACTAACGAAAATATCACGACTTAACCTAACCAATCATCAAGGGCATACATTTGACCTAACCGAGTTTTCAATTAACCTAACCAGGCATTCAGTTGACCAAACCGGGCATTCAATTAACAACCGGGCATTCAATTTACCTAACAGGTTAACATTGGTTATTTCACCTAAATATCTTCTGATCTTTTGTATTAGGCACTCACTGTCACATTTCGGGCAAGTTAAGGATGAGAGAATAACGCCGTAATTGATAAAAACATCCAATGCTTTGTCTTCATGTAGGGCACATGACTAATCAAGTCCTCAAAGTCGAAATCACACGAACGGCACGTCATAATTCTTTCACAGCCACCACCAATAAGGTAGGTTGATTTTCCGCATTTTTTTAGATATCGACTTTGGACTAGTCGAGATAGTCAGGGCTTAATATGATAATAACTGAAAAAATTTCAGATCCCTAGCTTTAACCGTTTTTTGAGGAAACCGTTTAAAAAATCGTCAAAAAATCGTACCGAAAAATACCGCATTTTCGCAATTTTCGGCCGAAAAAATCATGCTATTTTCATTAAAAAATCCTGAAAAAAGTTACAATTTTATTGAAAAAAAGTAATAAAAACATGTACAGAGTCAAATAGGCACATTTAGATCCCAAGATCATCATAATTTTCACTGTAAGAGCCCTTAGAAGCAAAGGAAGGCCTCATCTGGCGGCTTAGGGCTTTGGCCAGAATGTGTTTGTGCCTTGATTCGAATCCATAAACAGTATGGGAAGCTTCAGATGTCAGCTTCACGGCCCTTTCAACACTCTGAGAATGTGAAGGCAGATCAGGCAGCTCCAGCTTGGTGCCATTCAGCAATGCTTCTTGAAGCTCCTGGTCAGAAAAGTCTTCTGTGAGAGCCGGTTCACAGATGCCACTTTGAGAAAGGTTGATTAGTTCTGACCAGTGGGTAGCTTCAATGTTGATGGCTGTGATCTTCTTCAGCCTCTTCTTGGCTGGCTTCCCACTTCTGAAAGAATAATAATTAATTTATTTTTTTTCCAGTTTAAGATTTAATCCCTATTAGTCTCAGAATTGCTGATTTAATTTAACTTAAATTACAAAAAAAAAAAACCCGAGTTCTATAAATCCCCATAATCGAATTTTTTTCAGAAAGAAGGTAAGATTATTTCCATTATCAGAGGGGAGTGGGGGAATTGGGATAAGAAAATGTGAAAAAAAATTCGATTATGGGGATTTATAGAACTCGGGCCTTTTTTTTATTAAATAAATCCCCATAATCAAATTTTTTTTTCACATTTTTTAAAATTAATAAATGCTTACCTGATGGACAGAATTTTCTTGAGAGCAGCTTCTCTCACTTCCAAGTCATCAGACTTCATCTTGGAGTACAGCACATTGTCGGGCAGCAAGGCAAAAGCATTGTACTTCAGGTTCTTGAAAGCAACACCCTGGATTTCTTCAGACTGCTGCTTGATCCTCTGGATCATGTTGAAGATGTACAGCTGCTGATTATGGAACTTGCTGTCCCTTTTGATCTCAAACCAACTGACTGCATACACTTCCACAATGAACTTGATGGCCTGGTAAAGCTTATCCTGTAGTTCTGGAGGGTAAGCACCTCTGGTCCACAGACACATCAATCTAATTGCGAAAGTCAACCATCTTGCATGGTTTAATGGTCCAATTTTCCAGGCAGCAAATCTTGGGTTGACTTTGCCCCTGGAAATTCGAAGCACATACTCCAAAAGAAGCCTCTGGTCGCTACTGAGATCATTCAGTGTCTCCTCAGCAAATTCCATGTCATCCAGGGGGCCACTGAGTTTGGTGAATTCCACTTGTGGCAGATCTTGGTAGTCAATTTCACAGAGTTTTCCCAGCGGACCAGTGAAAGCAGTGGGACTTTTGGTACTGCCATCAAGATGCTTGAAAACAGCTCTGAAAGGAAGCTCATTCTGATGGAGTGAACAGCCAATGGTGTGCAATTTCCGCTCAATTTTATTTTCCAGAGCTGTTACAAGGCCTCCCTCCCAGCCAGTGTTTGTATTTGTGTTGTCAAGGAGGACAGCTTTCAGGGTATGAACACTGTTAAACTCCTCCAGGACACTAGCAACTTCTTCACCAAGAAGAACTCCAGTCGCACCTTTAATTGGGATGACTCTGTGAGTAAGATATGTTCCACTTTCAGTTCCCGGCTCCTTTGTGAAAGTCAAATGGTGCTCTTGTCCCTTTCCTTTCTTCAGCTTAGTCTTCCCATTTTCATCCTTAATTTCTCTGTACAGCAAAGTGTCCTTGTCAACTTTCCCATCAACCCCAATACAGACTAACTTTTCCAGACCCTCATTGTGCTTTTCATCACTTTTCACTTTCATTCTAGCTTTTTCCCTGTCCATTCTCTATTTATCAACTATTATCTGTTTCACATCAAGGCCAGGCTTAAGCAGGTCCATAGCTTGTAAGTCCAGGAGGAAGGCATTAGCAAGACTTGCCCCAAGATTGGAAGAAACATCATCCCTGATCAGTTCCATGGCATATCTGGGGGTTTTCAAAAAGCTGTAACCTCCACTTGGGTGCCTTCTTGGCTTGAACTCTTCAGCTTCACCACCAGGTGGCTGAAATGAAAATAAAAAATAAATTACTAAAGCGAAAATGGGTGAAAATAGGGGAAAAAGTAGGGAAAAATATGGGTAAAAATCGACGAAAATGGGGGAAAATAGGGGAAAAAGTAGGGAAAATATGGGTAAAAATCGACGAAAATGGGCGGAAATAAGAATAAATTACTTAAACGAAAATGGGGAAAAACAGTGGGAAAATAGGGGGGGGAAAATGTGTAAAAATTCAGGTAAAACGTCGGCGAAAATGGGCGAAAAAATAAATTACTAAAGCGAAAATGGGGGAAAAAAGGGGGTAAATAGGGACAAAAAGTAGGGATAAATTTGGGTAAAAATGGGATAAGATATAAGAAAAAAAATATATTACCTCTCCTGATTCTCCTGAGCTGGATTCAAAAGAAATATCTTGTGAAGGTGTGGAGGCAAAAGTGGCCAAATCCACTTCCTGCTGCTGTTGAATCTGGCTCTGTAATCTTTCTCCTTCAGCTGCAGCCCTCTGGTCTCTCTTCACAGCAGCTTTATCCACAGATCCCAGCTGGAAAGAGCCCTTGGGTCCTATTTTGGCCTTCTGATCTCTCAAGTATTCCCTCTCCTCTACTGGAACCTGAAATATTAAAGTATATTAAATAGCGGATCTAAAATAAGAGATAAAATCCTGAAAAAAATTTATTATTAATTTCTATTACCAGGGGGGAGGGAAAGGAAGATTACTGGAGGAAAATGCGGATATTTTTCAATTACAAGCATTGAATTTCCTTCCATTTAAAAGGCACCTAATCGCACTAAGTTAGGCCAGTTAAAAGTTAAAAAAATAATAGCATTACCTTCTTACTGGGAGCACAAGTGCAGATTATATGCTGTGTTTGACAATTTTCTTTCTTGCACTTCACAGCATTGTCATCACAGGGATGAACAGGTAGCTTACAGGTGCAAGCAGAAATGTCAAAAAGTTTATCCAGCTTTTCCTCCAGATTCTGCTCCTGGACTGTAGAAAGAGATTTCTTGTTTATCTCTTTTGCTTTCTTGAAGCACATTTTATCCACCAATTTCACTACATAATATTCCTCATAGAGGGGCAGCCGCGGGTTCACTGCCTGCCAGATCTCAATCACATCCTTTGCTATCATTTTAGCAATATCATAGTCTTTCAAGTCCGGTGGCTGTTTTGGAGGAAATAACTGTACTGAATAACTTGGCGGAGGGTAGGAGGCTCTGTTTTATCCAAAGGGGAAGGCTGGCCACTGAATTTTTTGGCATTATCACTTCGAGTTAACACTGCAGACTTCCGTTTTTTACCCATTTTTATGAAATATCTGAAAATAAACAATTAAATGAACGCATCATAAAATAACTTAATTTAATACACATTTTATTGGTAAATATCTTTAAAAAATACAAAATAATACACTAATAAACATCTATAATGCATTTACAATAAGTTTCAAGCATCGTTTTGTTGAAAAAGCCGAATTTTAATTGATTATTTTGATGAAATAAGGTCCGATATTTTGTTTGTTTACATTGCGCGAATGCCGCGCGCGCGATTTTACACGTAAAATTCGGCAATTTTACAACTTAAAAGAAATAATTAACAATCCTCAAAAAATACAATCATTTTCACAAATATGAGTTGATGCAACGTTTTTCATACATTAATACCTTTCTATCTAGACTAGTCCAAGATCACAGTTCCCAAATCAACCTACCTTAACCACCAAACTGAATCCAATTAGAATTTACACGAATACTAATGTTGTCAATCTGGTGATTTTTTCCTAACTAAAAAGAATACTAGATTTTCATTAAAAATCCTGTAAAACTACAAACTAGACTTTGTTTTTAAAACTCTCTAGATTTTTTTTAGGTTAGGTTAGGTTTTGAAACATTTCCCGGTACTTGTAGGTTATCTCCCCCCCCCCCCCCCCCACCAATTTTGACAGAATATTTTCGTTAAAACTAATGAAAATATCACGACTTAACCTAACCAATTATCAAGGGCGTACAGTTGATCTATTATTAATTACTAGAGACTGTCTAAATCGCATTCCTAATGAAGAAACGAAGCTACCGATGTATAATTTATGAAAATCGGAGAGACGGGAGCTTAAGTAGATTATTACCGTGGTTTTTAGCGATTTAGAAGTTTTCATAGCGTGCCGGCTTAATTTAACTTAAACTAGTGACGGTTATAAACGTTAACTACTTTAACTTGCGCGATGCCGTCGCAGAAAGCGTCGTGTGCTAGGTGTGGGGTTAATCGGTGGTATACGGATTTTAAGGATTACAACGGCGGTCCTATTGCGATTACCGAGAGATCGGTTTGTTTCTTTTGTGATTTAAGGGAAGAGATAGTTGATATATGATAAAACGTAGTGTACGCGAGGTGACGGAAAGACTTGCAACGCTTGATGAGGGCAGGGGTAGGCTTACAGTTGAAGAAGGCTGAACCTATACTAACGTTGAAGACGTTAGTAATTTGAAGGGTGAGGTGAGGAACATAGTTTCTAGTATAGGTAGCTTATCGGGATGGTTAGACAGAGTTGAGGAAAGGGGTTAAGGTTGGTCCAAGATTAGTAGACTGGGAGGGATTTAGAGAAATTAAGGGTGGAGCTAGGCCACGTACGTTAGGTGATAGGAATCCCCCCTATCGAGGTTTCGAACCCTTTCACCCAGTTGGATAGGGATATGAACGAGGGGGAAACTACTTTAATTGGGGACTCTTTAGTGCGCCATATGGATAAGGAGTTCGTTGAACGGAATCCAACCAAGAGGAGGAGAGTCTGTCTACCAGGAGCCAGGGTTGACAGAATTAGAGACGAAATAGATAGGATTGATGTTGCCTCCCGTCACTCGATGTTGATGACGATGGTAGGGGGCAACGACTCGTATAGGCCCGATACGAGAGTGCCTGACCTTTTGGAGAGATATAGGGGGTTAATTAGGTCCCTGAAGGCAAGGTCAGATAGGTCTTTAGTTCGAGGTATTACCCCTAGGCACGGTTTGGGTCTTAGGATTACGTCAAAAACAATATTTTTTAATACTAAACTAGAAGAGATTTGTGCTCAGGAAAATGTACCTTTCGTAAAACTGTGGTCAGAATTTAGTGATCCTTGCCTTTTTATAAAAGATGGGGGTGCATTTCAATGAAATAGGGAATGCTAGGCTAGGTAGGTTAATCGATGAGAACGTTCGAAAGCTGGATAGGTCGAAGCCTTCTTTAAACGTTGTGGGTCCGGGAAACACAGGCCGACGTGAAAAATAGTTTAAAACGGCAATCCGTGGTAAAAAATAATTTAAACGTCTTTTATTGTAACGCGCGTAGTATTAGACATAAATTGAACGAATTTAAGGCGATAATTTATTCAGGGAACTACGATATAGTTGCTATAACCGAAACGTGGTTAAATACCGTGAGTCGGGACTTGTTGGAGGAACTTGATATAGCGGGTTTTAAACTTTTTACTAATGATAGGTTACATAGGATTGGTGGCGACGTTTTGTTGTACATTCGTAATTCCCTTAGGGCTATCGCGGTTAAGATAGATTTTCCGGCAGCAATTAATGCGATATTTATTGAAGTTAGGGCGCGTAGTATTAGCTTTAATTTTGTGGTTGTTTATAGACCTCCGTTCAAACCCTCGATACCGATACGAGATTTTACTCACTTCTTGGTAACTTTATTAATAATCGGGATAGTATAGTTGTCGGAGACTTTAACTGCCCTAACGTTAATTACGAGACGTTTACTGGTAATGATGAGGGTTTGAGACTGATTGAGTTCATGAAGATAATTTTTTACGACAGAAGGTTACCAAACCAAAGCGCGGTGACAATATTTTAGACGTGGTGATGACGAACGACGAAAATATAGTCGAAGGTTTAGAAGTAGGTGAGAGTTTGGGCTGTAGTGATCACCAAATTATTAGTTTTAAGCTATTGATAGAAAACAGTAAGGATAGTAACGTAATAGAAATCCCTGATTTTCGTAGGGCTAATTTTGATAGTTTTGCGGACAGCATGAGAGTAGTGGACTGGGATAATTTATATATGGGTAATGACGCAAGTTTTAATTGGGAGAAGTTTAAAGAAAGTTTTTTGAATATCGAAAGGGAGTTTATTCCTCGTAGGCCGGTGAACTAGGGAAATAGGCGAGTTCATAAACGAGCGTAACAGAGCGTATAGACCTAATAAGCGCAATGGCACGGTAGGTAACTTTAATAGATATATCGAGCTTAGACGTCAGGTTAAAAGAACTGTTAGGAATGCTCAGCGTAATTTAGAGGTACTCTTAGCTGCGGATAGTAAACATAATCTAAAAACGTTTTTTGACTACGTGAATAACACTAGGCAACAAAGATTTTGTTACAGAAGACCAAATAGGTGCTCCTAGCTAATTTCGGTATGCTGATTTCAAATCTATAATTAGATTTTTTCTATCACGTCTAGATTTTGTGTAAAATGCAAATCACTTTTAGTAAAATTTTCTACCACGTCCAGATTTTGGTTTTAATCGGCTTAATGCCAGTAATATGAAACTTGCTTTTCAAGGTTAAAGCAATTTTTTTTGCCAACTATATACAAATTCGAACAATTTTGATAAATAAAATTTATCCCGAGTTGGCAACACTGAGTCAAGAGCATAGTAACGGGCAACGGCCCAACGGTAAGTCGCTACGTGACAGTCAAGCAGAACGGTTGTTGAAGCTCTCTGCTGATGAGCAAGTGACAGGTTGTGGTGACTTGTGTGTTTTTATAGCATTTGTTTTGTACTACGGTGTGTATTTCTTTTATTTTGCACATCGTAATAATTACTTTCTACGTTTTTTCAGATATTGTATGGTAATTCAAAATGGCATCAAATAGACGTGCTTGTGTAAATCACCCAGACAACTTCTGCTTTGTCTGTGGACAATATACACCTAAGCCACAACGTAGAAACATAATAACAAAGATTAAACTTGCCTACAAGTGTTATTTTGACTGTAAGTTAGGAGACCAACAGAGGGACTGGGCACCACATATTTGCTGTGCACAGTGCAATACAATGTTAATAGCTTGGATGAATGGTAAAAGAAAAGCTATGCCGTTCTCAGTCCCCATGGTTTGGCGTGAGCCGAAAAATCACTTCAATGATTGTTATTTTTGTTTGACAAAGATTGCTGGTTTCACAAAGAAAAACAAATCAAAGATCACGTACCCAAACTGCGAATCAGCAATGAAACCAGTACCACATGATGAAACAAATCCACCACCAGTTCCACCAGCAACGATAACAGACAGCAGTTCATCTGAAGATTCTGCTAGTGATATAGAAACAGGGAAAGATGGCATATATGTTCCAGATGCAAATATTTCCCCACATTTGTTAAGTCAAGCGGAGTTAAATGACTTAGTGCGCGATTTGGAATTACCAAAAGAAAAGGCAGAGTTGCTTGGTTCAAGACTTCAAGAATTTAATCTTCTCCAACCAAACACCAAAGTTTCCCATTTCCGCCATCGCCATTTGCAGTTTTCATCATTTTACTTACAGGAAGAAAACGTTTGTTTCTGCCACGATATCAGTGGTCTGATGCAAGGGATTGGCTGTCGCTATGATCCAAAAGAATGGAGACTGTTCATTGACTCTAGTAAAGCTAGCCTTAAAGCTGTATTACTGCACAACGGCAATGAAAAACCTTCAATACCTGTAGCACATGCCACTGGCCTTAATGAGACTTATGAATCGATGAAACTGCTGCTAAGACTCATCAAATATAAGGACCACACATGGAATATTTGTGGCGACCTTAAAGTTGTATCATTACTTCTTGGGTTACAGTTGGGCTACACAAAGCATATGTGCTTTTTGTGTCTATGGAACAGCAGAGATGACAAGAACCACTACAAAAAACATGATTGGCCATCTAGAACTGAACATGTTGTTGGTAAATACAATGTGAAACACCCAGCACTTATTGACCCTCAGAAAGTACATCTTCCACCACTTCACATTAAACTTGGCCTTATGAAAAATTTCGTGAAGGGTATGGATCATCAAGGTAGTGGTTTCCAATATTTAAAGGATAAATTCAAAGGAATATTGACAGATGCTAAGCTAGAAGCTGGAGTTTTCACTGGACCACAGATCCGCAGTGTCATCCACGACTCATCGTTTCCATCTAACCTAAATGAGAATGAACTAGGAGCATGGACATCTTTCGTTGAAGTTGTCAAAAATTTTCTTGGAAACCACAAGGCTGAAAACCACCGTAAACTCGTAGAAAACATGCTTAAATCTTATGAAATAATGGGATGCAGAATGTCTTTGAAAATTCATTTTTTACATTCTCATCTTGACTTCTTCCCAGCCAACCTTGGGGCTGTAAGTGACGAGCATGGTGAGCGCTTCCACCAACAGATCTCAGTTATGGAAAACAGATACCAAGGTAATTTCAACCCAAATATGATGGGAGATTATTGTTGGTTCCTGCAGAAGGAGAGCTCGTCATCCTACAAGCGACAAAGGAAGAGGACACACCAAAGTTTCACTTAAGAACAGGAATTTGCCTTTCAGTAGTAACAACAAAATACTAACGCGCTTTGGGTGGATGGTTGGGCGCAGGGGTGGTAACTCCGCCAGCGGAATTCCGCTGTCTGTCTTAAGCCACAATAAAGGAGGAAAGACATCCCTGTTCACTAATTATTTAAGTATGCTTAACATAAAACGTGGCACGGAAAAGTAGCTTAGACGGCTTTCGTAATAGAAGCGGGTGAGAAAAAAAATGAAAAATAGGGGTTTTCGGTTACACAAAATCTGGACGTGATAGAGAAATTTTGATATCAGATCTGAAATCAGCATCAGCGCTTTAGTAGGAATCAGTAGTTCACGTGTCTGTAACAAAAAAAAAGTTGAAATTTGTTGCCTAGTGTAATCGTAAGCCGATAAAAGATAACATAGACCCTCTAGTGGACGCTGCTAACGGCGCTTTGGCTTCCGACGCTCAGGCGATGGCGGGTATTTTTAACAACTTTTCTGCGACAGTTTTTACAGTAGAAGACGTAAATAATGTCCCCGACGTGGACGATATCGTTCCATTTAGTAGCGAGACTATTTTGAATGAAATAACTGTTAACGAGCGTGAGATTGCGCATTATATCGATAAGCTAAAAGTGAGCAAGGCTCCAGGCCCTGACGCGCTTTATCCGAGACATTTGAAAGATTTGAAAGACGTTATCGTAAGCCCCTTAACAAACATTTTTAATAAGTCATTCGAAGAGGGGATTATTCCTGAGGACTTAAAATTTGCTAACGTTACGCCTATTTTTAAAAAAGGCGACCGCACAGTAGCTAGCAATTATAGGCCTATTAGCTTAACGTCAATTGACGGTAAACTTTTGGAATCCGTAGTTAGAGATCGTATCGTGAATCACTTAAAAAGTCGCGATTTGATTAATAGTAGTTAGCATCGGTTTCGACGCCATAAATCTTGTTTAACTAATTTGTTAGAGTTTTATAATGAAATAGTGCGCAAATGCGATAGGTACAGAGCTGCTGACGTTATTTATTTAGACTTTAAAAAAGCGTTCGATACAGTTCCACGTAGATTAATTGCGAAGGTTAAAGCTCACGGTATACGCGGTCAGGTAGCTAACTGGTTAGAGGAATGGCTTCGTGCCAGGAAACAGAGGGTCGTTGTTAATGGTAGTGAATCGGGGTGGTTGGATGTAGGTAGCGGTGTCCCACAGGGTTCAGTGTTAGGCCCATTACTATTCGTAATCTACATTAACGACATAGATATAGGATTGACCAGTAACGTGTCAAAATTCGCGGACGATACTAAAATAGGCGGTAAAGTTGTTAACGTGGACGATAGTAATTGGCTCCAAGACGATGTAAATAGGATTATGGAGTGGACGGATAAGTGGCAGATGCAATTTAACGTAGACAAATGTAAAGTTTGGCATATAGGTTCTCCGAACAATAATTACACGTACACGATGGACAATAGACAGTTAGCGAGCGTTGACGAGGAAGTAGATTTAGACGTACGCGTATCTAAGGATTTAAAAGTTAGGAACCAGTGCCTGGAGTCTTGCACAAAAGCTAATAGGATGTTAGGCTTCATAGCACGTAATTTCGAATTTAAATCGAAGAATATTATATTGCCCCTTTACAAGTCCCTAGTCAGACCTCATTTAGAATATGCCGTTCAGTTTTGGTGCCCGTATTTGCGTGAGGATATTGATAGGTTGGAAAGGGTTCAGCGTCGCGCTACGAAACTAATTCCGTCATTACGCAACAAGTCTTACGAAGATAGGATTAAAGAGTTAGACTTGCATTCACTCGAAACTAGGAGATTAAGGGGGGAGCTTATTGAATTTTTGAAAATCGTTAATAAAATCGATAACGTAAATTTTGACAAACTGTTCACTTTCGATAATAGCAATACTCGTAACAACGGATTTAAGTTGCGTGGCAGACGTTTCATTACTAACATCGCTAAAAACTTTTTACGTTTAAAGTAATTGATAAATGGAATAATCTTCCTGCGTTCGTCGTGAATTCTACTAGCGTTAATATGTTTAAAAACCGTTTAGATAGGCATTTTAAAAATATTAACGTTGTTTAAAATAATAAAACATTTAGCAACAGGAGCTCGTAGCGTAAACTAGCCCACTTTTCGTCATACTCTTCATACTTTTTTTTCTTTTCTTATCCTCTCTTCACTTGCATGTCTGTAGTTTGCATGGTATGACAGTGTTTGAGTTAAGACTGTGTTTGCATGGTTTGTAAGCTTTCTTATTTTACTTCTTTTCATCTTTCCCTCCTTTCCTATTCTCTTCGACTATTTTTCTGACTTGTCGGCAGTGGCCGGGGGATGATGATGGTGAGTGTTTCTATCTTTTTCTGAAAGAATGTTAACCCACAAATGATAGGTTTGGCTACTTACTTAACCCCTTATTCTCTTCTTTCAACGTCCTACTCTCTCCTTTCTCTCGAGCTAACCTTGGAGTGGATCTTAGGGTCTTTGCTAGCCTTAGCTTCTGTAGATCTGTAGACTCTGTCTACCCTCCTACACTGCCTGAAAAACGTCATTGCCACCAACTTGTACAATGATGGGAAACTTTTATTCTTGATATTAATTTTGACTAAATTCCCTATTTACTATCTGACGCGTGGAACCTGGAAAACATCGGAGTTTTCTTTTGGTCACGTGTCTTGCTCCGAAAAAATCCCGTTGATTCATGACCAACGAAGCTTATTTTTCAAGGTAATGTGAGAGACAGAGAGAGCGAGAGAGAGAGAAGTAGTACCTCAAAAGGCCTTGCAGCCCATACCGAGGAGGTACCAATGGCAACAGGTGCCAGGAAAAAATTCATACACTCTCAAATAGTGTGCAAGACGGTCTAACCTTTTCTTGAACAGATCCACAGAAGAACTGTTCACAACTTCTGAAGATAGCCTGTTTCACGTGTCACAGATCTTATACGTAAAGTAATTCCCACACACACTAGTCCTAAACCGTTTCAAATCCAACTTCCAACCATTGTTGCAAGTTGGATTATCATTTAAACTAAACTTGCTTCTAAAATCAACATTGTTGAACCCAGAGCATGAGGAACTTGAAAACCTCGATGAGTTGACCGCGCAGCCTCCGAGTTTCCAGCGAAAACAAGTTCAGGGCGCGTAAGCGTTTATTGTAGCCAGTGGCGGTCCTAGCTTACATGACGCCCTGGGCGAACCTCACCTTCAGCGCCCCCCCCCCTGTTCGCCAACACACACACATTCGAATCCCCCCAAAATAAAGGACAGACATAACTCTTTCACAAAATAACTTTTTATTGGACTTAATTGTTGGAACTTCAGAACCAAAACAAGACTCAAATTTCTGAATTTTACAAATCCTTCATCACGTAAATAGAATAACTCACTTAAGAGAATGTAATTATGATACTATGAACAGGAAAAATACAAATTAAATTGCACAACTGCCATAAATAAACTGGAGAATCAAATTTCTAAATTGTACAAATGCTCTATCACATAAATAGAATAAGACACTTAAGAGAGGGTAATTATTATGCTACACTTTGAACAAGACAAAAATAAATTGCACCACAGCACAACTGCCATCTAAAGCCTGACTCTTCTTACCTTCCTTGATGCAAAGTCATGAATTAAATCATCATATGAAATCTGCTCAGCAATTGTATGATTTATACTGATGATGGCCAGACCGGTAAGGCGTTCCTGTGACATAGTTGACCTCAGGTAGGATTTGATGAGCTTCAGCTTTGAAAAGCTCCTCTCTGCTTCAGCAACAGTGACTGGAAGAGTAAGACCAATTCTGAGAGCAGTCCACAAATTTGGATATATTTCAGAGAGCTCCCTTTCATGGATAAATGTCAGCAGTTCAAGCAAGGATATGGTCTTTGATGGCAAGTCAGGCAAGTTCTTCAGCTCCTGTGCAAGCTCTCTGCCATCCAAGTCAGATTGTCCCTTAAAGTGTAGTGTAGTACTAAGGTTCACACATTGTTCTGTCAGCTCCTCAAATGTGAGATTTTGGAAATGTGTCAGCACTCCAAACTTCTCTCCCACAATTTCCAACGTGGAAAATCTTTCCTGAATGGCTGATGTTGCAGCATCAACCACTGCATTGAAAAATGTCACCTCCAGCTTCTTCAAAGCATCAATCAAGGGCTCATCAGATGCTTCATAGGAGAAGTGCCGCTTTGTGGACCTCAGCCGTTTTTGTTTTAACACAGCCTCCACATTCATTTGTTCACAGATATCTGTGGCTGCCATTTGTGCAGCCACAAAACCTGTTGCCCAGTAATTGCGGAGACCTCTCTCTGTTTTTTTTAGGAGATTTACTGCAGCATCAACGTGCATGCTAGGAGACTGCATCTGCTTGCTCACATGCTGAATTTGGCACAACAGGTCATGCCACACCACTGAACAAATGGCGAAGCGGTATGACCCAACCTCCTCTGACAGAGATTGAGCCTCGACCTTTATTACAGAGTCTTTGGTGTGGTCCCTCCCTCGATCAGTGCATCTCTCACTGCAGCTGCCTGATATCTCAGGGGCTCCACACTCTTGATCTTGCTTTCCCACCTTGTATCAGACCACATCTTCAATGTGATGTTCACATGTTTTTTCAAAATGGCCCATCGTTGTGTGGAGGCTGAAAACAAGTTGTAAAGCTTCTGCAAGATGCCAAAGTAACTTGTGGCATCAATAGATCCCTTAGCAGCATCGGCCACAAGCAAATTCAGAGAATGAGCCCCACATGGAACAAACAGAGCTCTGGGATTAATTTCTAGGAGCCTGGATTGAACACCCTTGTTTTTTCCCCTCATGTTGGCCCCGTTGTCGTATGATTGTCCTCTACAGTCCATGAAAGGAACTTTTAGCTCCTCCAGTCTCTTCAGAATCAGAGATGCCAAATGTTGACCAGTGGACTCCTCTGCCTCCAAAAACCCCATGAAATGTTCCTTTATATGGGGCTTCCCCTCCAGTGACACAACCCGAATCACAACTGACAACTGTTCAGTGTGGCTGATATCTGGAGTGCAATTTAGAATTATTGAAAAAAACTTTGATTGTTTGATGTCGCTCACCATTGCTGAAATGGTCTTGCTGCTCGACAAATCAATGAGTTCGTTTTGTATGTGGTGGCCGAGGTAGCTGGTGTGACTGGAGGTCCCTTTTTGGACACGGTTAATGTGCTCTTGCATTATAGGATCAAATTGTGCCATCAGTTCAACTTCTTTCAGAAAATTGCCATTTGATGGTGAGAACAATTTTTCTGTATGTCCCCTTAGTGCCAAATTCCTAACTGCCAGAGAATGCACAATAGCAGTGAGACGTGTCAGCACCGCTCTCCATCTCAACTTCTCAGCCTCCAGAAGTGCCATCTCCTGCTTGTCAATGGTCTCCCCCTTTCTCATCCTCACTGCCAGTTCTTTCCAGATTTTCATAGAATTTAGGTGTTCTGAACTGTTGTCATGTGATGTGAGCAATGAGCTTGCATGCTTCCAGTCCGAGAGTCCCAAACTTGTTAAATTTATTTTCCTCTTGGAAAATAATGTACAACAGAAACAGAAAAGGCTGTTGTTTTTTAAGGAATAGACCAACCAACTTCTGGTTATATTTTCCCCACTAACCAATGACTTCCTGAAGTATTGATGGTGGAAACTTCTTCCGTCACTGTCTTTTCTAGGGAATACAAAGTCAGATGGTACTTGACTTGGTCCCCTGGAAACCAGTTGTGTCCGAATTCTCTCAGTCAGAACTGAAGGCCAGTTAGCAGGGTCGGTGGACAGAGACTCATCCTCAGGAGGCGATTCTGCTCCAGGCCTTTCTAATAGAAAGAACAAGAGCATTACTCATTAGTATACACACCTAAGTTAGATAACACATTATTCACAGCACTTTGTTATGGTGGTGGTGTTATGGAATTATGGTGGTGAAACACCACACATACCCAGTAACCCAGACCCAGTGATAATAACATTATAATTTATAACTGTTTGCAAAATGCTTTGCAGGGATGCACACACATACACATACACACACACGCACACACTCACAGACATATGTGCACACAAACTCACCTGAAGTCCTGCCGGGGAGAAGTAGAAGCAAATGGGTCTTCATCCTCAGGATCAGACTGCATTTGTGGAGACATATGTGAGGCTGAGGAGGTAGATGGCTCCTCAGCCTCAATAATGGCAGAAGTAGACGGCTTCTCATCCTGGCTAGTGGCAGAGGGTGTTCCAAAATATTTCAAAAGTGCCCCTGCAAATAGTAAAATACTGTAGAACATAACAGACCAATGCATGAATAGGCTAGTACAATTAATTTAACATGTTATTAAGCACAATTTATTAAACTTTTAGAATAGGAAACAAATGAATAATACAACCTCCTTGGTTAATGGCTAATTATATACATAATAGTACACTTCAAATGACTCAGAAAGCTATATCACAAAATAGCAGTGCAATATAGCAGTGAAGAGTAGATGACATAGCTCTATACCTTTATCTTTTGCTCGTTTCTCCTCTTCTTCTTTCCTCTTTTTTCTAAACTGAGCACCTGATAGCTTTGACCTCTTCTTATCCATTTGCGGTTATTTGACAGACCTTAGTGGCTTAGTGTGAAGATTCGTTCTGTAATAAATAATATACATTTCACTATTTAACCAAACCCAGAAAAATAACATTACATATGTTAAAGTATGGGCCTTTATTCCCAATAATATTAATCTGGAAGCATTTTGCATTGTTTAGGTCTTTTATGGGAAGGTTTATGGAAAATGCAATAGATGGTTTTTTATTAATAAAAATATATTTATTGATCTTTTATTATTTATTTTATTTTATTTTTTATTTTTATTTATTTCTTTATTTATTTATTCTTATTTTTATTTTTATTTTTTTTGCAGGCGCTCATGCCGCCCCTCCACAAATGCCGCCCTGTGCGGCTGCCCATATTGCCCATATGAGGAACCGCCACTGATTGTAGCCCATATGCCTAACGGAAGGGATTAACTTTGTGGCCCTCGCTTGGACTCGCTCCAGCCTCGCAATATCTTTTCTGAGGGTGGGCGACCAGAACTGCACAGCATACTCAAGTTGCGGCCGAACCAGAGAATTGTACAGAGAGAGCACCATCTCCTTGTTCCGAAATCGAAATTGCCTCCTGATATAATCCAAGAGCTTCTGCGCTCTCTTTTCACCTCTACGCACTGTTTGGTAAACTTAAGGTCGCTACTAATTAGAACATTTAAGTCCTTTTCAAAATCACTCGCCTCGATATTACTCCCCAACATGGAGTAGTCCGACTTGGGAGTGGCGTAGCCAACGTACATGACCTTACATTTACCCAAGTTAAACGGCATTTGCCATTTTTCGGACCACTCTCCTATCCTACCTAGGTCCGCACGCAGTTGCTCGATCGCCTCTGGCGTCCCAACATTGGCCCCAAGCTTGGTGTCATCAGCGAATTTGGCGATCCTACTGACGATGCCAGTGTCGATATCAATTATGTAAATGATAAACAACATTGGCCACAAAACGGAACCCTGAGGAACCCCGCTAGTGACCGAGGCCAAACCCGAGCTAGCTCCTTTAATTACAATCCTCTGCTGCCTATTCTTCAGCCAGTTTTCAATCCACCTACCTACTTCCCCACCGATACCCAGCGCCCACACTTTGGCCATTACCCGGCGGTGAGGTAACTTATCAAAGGCTTTCTGAAAGTCGAGATAAATATATCAATCGCCCTCCGCTTATCATACTCACTCAAGATGACGTGGAAAAACTCGAGCAAGTTGGTGAGACACGACCTATGCCGTCTAAACCCATGTTGGGAGTCCCCAAGCAGCTTGTAGGAATCCAAATGGTCCACGATCCTATGCGCTATTATCCCCTCTAATAATTTACCTACAACTGAAGTTAGACTAATTGGACGATAGTTCCCTGGACTTTCGTGATCCCCTTTCTTAAAGACAGGGGTCACATTGGCTTCCCTCCAGTCACCAGGCACCTGGCCCGTCTCCAACGATTTGTTGAAGACTGTAGCCAGGTGGGGAGCCACCTGGTCGCGCACTTCCCGCAACACTCTAGGGAGGAACTGGTCTGGCCCAGGAGCCTTAAACGCGCTCAGTTTGTCTATTCTATCGGCAACGACTATCGCGGTACACCGAACACTATCCAGGCCAGCACCTTCGTGCCTGACGCCTGGCTCGGGGATGACGCGGGTGTCCTCCCTGGTGAACACTCCCGCAAAGTACTCATTCAGCACATTAGCGATGTCAGCGTTGGAGGTCCGCAGAGCGCCGCTTCGGTCCTTTAACGGACTTATCATGCTTTTAATGGGCTTTCTACTATTAACGTAACTGAAGAACTCCTTAGGGTTCTCCTTGAAGAGGCTTGCACCCGTAGTTCTTCGTTACATTTCGCTAGCCTAACCTTCGTCCTCACTTCCCTACACAGGCGGACATACGTCTCAGTGTTTTCATGGGAACGATTGGCCTTTGTCCTCCTATACGCAGCTTTCCTATTTCGGATAGCTGAAGCGATGTCACGACTGAACCACTTAGGCTGCGTTGAAGCAGGGGTTTCCGGTTTTGAGGGTATGGCAGCAGACTGCAGCACCATAAACTGATCCCGAAATAGGAGAGGGAGAGGAGAGAGGAGAGGGAGAGAGAGAGGAGAAGAGAGAGGGAGCTAGAGAGGAGAGAGAGAGAGAGAGAGAGAGAGAGAGAGAGAGAGGAGAGAGAAAGGAGAGAGAGGAGAGGGCGAGAGAGAGGAGAGGGCGAGAGAGAGGAGAGAGGTAGATAGAGAGGAGAGAGGAGAGGGAGAGGAGAGAGAGGGAGAGGAGAGAGGAGAGTTACAAGGGGTTACAAGGAAAAGAAGTACCTCAAAAGGCCTTGCGGCCCATACCGAGGAGGTACCAATGGCAACGGGTGCCACGGAAATTTTTGTACACCCTCAAATAGTGTGCAAGATTTGGTCTAACCTTTTCTTAAAATAATCCACAGAGGAACTGTTCACAACTTCTGAAGGTAACCTGTTCCACGTGTCACAGATCTTATAGGTAAAGTAATTCCCCCACACACACTAGTCCTAAACCGTTTCAAATCTAACTTCCAATCATTGTTGCGAGTTGGGTTATCATTTAAACTAAACATGCTTCTAAAATCGACATCGTTGAACCCGCGTAAGAACTTGAAAACCTCGATCAGTTGACCGCGCAGCCTCCGAGTTTCCAGCGAAAACAAGTTCAGGGCGCGGAACCGTCGATTGTAGCCCAAATGCCTAACGGAAGGGATTAACTTTGTGGCCCTCGCCTGCACTCGCTCCAGCCTCTCAATATCTTTCCTGAGGGTGGGCGACCAAAACTGCACAGCATATTCGAGGTGCGGCCGAACCAGGGAATTGTACAGAGAGAGCACAATCTCCTTGTTCCGAAACTGAAATTGCCTCCTGATATAGCCTAACAGCTTCTGGGCTTTCTTTTCAACCTCTACGCACTGTTTGGTAAATTTAAGGTCGCTGCTAATTAGCACACCCAAGTCCTTTTCCAAATCAGTCGCCTCGATATTACTCCCCAACATTGAGTAGTCCGATTTGGGATTGGCATAGCCAATGTGCATCACTTTGCATTTACTGCAAGAGAGAGAGAGAGAGAGAGAGAGAGAGAGAGAGAGAGAGAGAGAGAGTTTTTAAGTAAATTTTATAAAATTATACTCAGGACGGAATCTTATTGTAGCCGCCTTGTTATTACGCTTATTTTTTATTTCTATATAAAATGAAGTCTCCCTATACTTTCACACAGGTTTCCTGTCATCTCCTAAAATTTGGATTAAATTACTTTAATATGTGATTTACTGATCAATATACAAAATTTTCTATGCGCACAATGCATATAATAGTGGACCTGCCAAAAATTGAAAATTCCTCTAGAAAAAACTTAACGGCGTTTTTTGTTAATAGCAGGCACCCACCTTTGATAAGTAGTATTGAGGATGCCAAACAAGGTCCCATACAAGGTTACAAAAGTCAAATTCTGAAAAATTCCGAATTTTTGCATTTCAGTGGTGGCTCTATGTAACAACGTGTTTAAAGGTGTATCATTAGCACATAAAGCATATTTTTGTGATTTTATGGATATTAATTGAATATAACTATGACTCTGGATGTCTTTATGTCCATTAAAACTACATTTAGCATGCTGGGTGAGGTTAGGGTTTCAAATTGAAACTAGATTTCTTCAATGGTTACAACAAACAAAATTAGAAAATTTTTATTAAAACAATGTTTAATAATGCTTGATTTTTGGATCAAATGCAGTACTGTCCCGCAAAATGCGGGACGTCTGGCAACCCTAGGTGAGGTGCGCATGTGCCTACTACTACCATAGTACAAGTAATAGCATACTTTCACATGTTGAATATTTTCAATGCACTGACTGTCCAGACAGTGGTTTGGTATATGCAATTAAAAGAGTGCAGACAGTGCCAGCTGGTAAAATAATAATAATACTGCTAATGGATAGGTATGTTTCGAATTATTTCAATATATCTGTGGCTGCTACATACTGCCATTCCCACTTGTCTTTGCAGATAGGGAACTCATCAGCAATGGACCCTGTAGCTGTAATCGAGAGCAAGAGGAAACGTCAGGATGTCAGTGAGGATTGTTGTTTTTTCTGCCAAAGCAGCGCTGGTGACCTGCGCACAGCATCAGCAGAAGGAAAAGCAAGAACTATGACTGTGGGCGATGAAAGAAAGGACCTGGGAGATACCTACTATCTTGATGTTTTACGAAGACTGGAAAGTCATTCCAAGGATGATTTCAATGCATTGGAACTCAAGTGGCATAAGTCATGCTACTCACCATAGGTGCATCGGCGACCACAAAAAGTGCAGGCTCTCAGGCTTTTCCCCCAAAGCGTAGACGTTCAACACCAGTGATTGACTGGACCCTGTGCATGTTTTGCCAAAAGAAGACCACAAAAAAACTGCACAGGGTGGAGACAATAGAGAAGTCAGATGACTTGATCCAGCGTGCCAAACACGACCCTGTCATGAGCATACCGTTGTCAGCGGCGAGTGATGTGATTGCAGTTGAAGGCTCCTATCATCTGGCATGTTTGGTGAAATTTGTGAGACCTACTAGAAAACAAGCGGTGTCAGAGGAGCAGCAAGGGTCTGAAAATGAGTGCATGACGAAGCTGTGCAAAGACTTGACAGTAGGCCTGTCTCGTGGTCACGTATACAACATGCGAGAGTATGTGCAATGACACCGGCATCACCGTGAAATACTCCAGGAGAACAACGTTCTACGAAGATATTCAAAGGCTGTTTGGATCAAACGCCAGCTATGTACGCCCATTGTTAAGGGGCCCGCTGCTGATTTACCCTGGAGGGAGCTCAGATTTCATCATCTCCAAAGCACTGGCTAAGTCTTGTGAACAAGGTCCTGTCACCTCTGAGTCAGAGTCGACTGAAGATGAAGATGCTGATGTCCGCATGAGTGCCACTAGCAGCATATTCCAAGATATGGTACACGTGGCTCTGAAGGTTCGACAAGATCTTCTTGAAACTCCTGGACACTCCGAGACATGGCAAGGTCTTCATCAGGACCATGTTGATCGCGTCATACCCGACAGTCTGTACCTGTTTCTACGATTACTCTTTGGGGGAATGGATGCTGTGGATGAGGGAAGTGAAGAGGACCAGAAAGTGAAGCAGAGTGTGTGTAGCATTACCCAGGACATAGTCTATGCAGTCTCTAACCGACGAAAGTTGACATCAAAACATGTGGGCTTGGGTCTTACTCTGCACCAAGCCACCCGCTCAGAAGCACTCCTAGATCTGTTCCACGCAGCAAATCACACTACTGGTATCGACACTGTAAGAAGGATAGACACCACCATCTCTCAGAATATCCTGGAGAGGTATGCTGAGAATGGATGTGTCTACATCCCTGACACCATCGTCAAAGAGAGAATGATTCACTACTCTTGTGAAAACATAGATGTCTTGGAGTCAACCTTAGACGGGAAGAACACCTTCCACAGCACTCAACTGATGGTATGGCAGAGAGGCCCCCCTCCACAGCAGAGTCATGGCCAAAAGGGTGGCAAGCACAAGAGATCGAAATCTATCAAACCTGATGACCTACAGGAGTTCCAAAGGCTGGACCAGGCTACCCTCCAATCTGGCAAGAGGCCATCTCCTCCTGGCTACGACACTGACATAGACGACTTGTCACATGAACCTGAGAGGGACCGGGCACATGCCAAGGACTTGACATGGGTGGTGTCACGCATCCATGATGAAGCGATGTCCGTTCCAAGCTGGGGAGCATTCAATCAATCTGTCAGCACTGCGGATCCACCAGTAACGACCGCCAGGATGTTGCCAATCCTGCATGCAGCAAATGATAATGACACCATGGCCACCTTCATCAATCGCTTCATGGCCATTTCTGAGTATGTCAGCCAGAAGTACACCATCATCACTGCTGATCAGCCTCTGTACAGCAGGGGTAAGGAACTAGTCTGGGCAAACTCGAAATTTGCCAACGTGGTCTTGCTCATGGGAGGCCTCCATATCTGCTTCAACTTTCTGAAAGCCATTGGTCAACACATGGAAAGTGTGGGACTTGATGACTTATGGACAGAGGCAGGTGTGTACGCGGCTAACACCACTGAGACAATGCTGGACGGCAAGGCCTACTACCGAGCTGTGAGAGGTCACCAGCTGACGTATGAGGCACTGTGGCGCATCAAGTGGCAGATGTTTGAGTCATGGCTGGCTGCAACTGGCAACGGAGATGAGAACGTCAAACAGCTTGCCCTCAATGTTGCTTCGCTTTTCAAAGACAGAGCTGACATAGATGAGATGCGCGATGCTGTTGACAACTTCTCAGACGTTTTGGCAGATGAGAAATTCCACAGTCTCATGGAGGAATTCAATGACCAGCACTCTGAAAATCCCAACTTCATGCTGTGGTCATCCTACATGGAAATGGTAGAGATCCTACTGGCCTTCATCAGAGCTCAGAGAGATGGCATGTGGAGTCTCCACATAGAAGCCTTTGCTGCAATGCTGCCTTGGCTAACTATCTATGACCACACAAACTATGCACGTTGGGGGCCGGTCTACTTGGCTGATATGAGAGGTCTTGAGAAGTCAGCACCAGAAGTTCATGCAGAGTTCTGTAATGGGAACTTTGTCGTCAAGAGGACGGCGAAGCGCTTCAACCAAGTTCCAGCTGATCAGGCAACCGAATGGATAAATCGTACATGCAAGATGCACAATGGTATCATCGGCATCACAAAGAATGACCAAGCAAGAGACAGGTTCTGCATCACATGGTCAGAGCGGTCACGCATCTCTCAAGACACAAGATGCCTCTTCAATCTTCAAGATGATGATGGGGAAGCCACCTTCACTCGGGTTGACAGTCTGCCTTCTCGCACTAGGCGTGACGCTCATGATGTCATGAAGCTAGTTCAGCAGTTGAAGCAGTTTGACGTCTTCAGAGTTCACGTGAGTGAAGCAGGAGATACAGATGCCGCCACTAACATCCCACTTGTTTCACTGGCAACCAAAGACACTGCACCCACAGATGTTGTGGAGAACCTGCTGACAGCTCAGGATCGAGGAAAGCAGCATGTAATCGGCTTCATGAAGGAGAGACTGATTGAACAGATAGTAGGCTTCCATGAAACGATGAAGAAACATCGGTCGAAAACCTTCGCTGATGTGTACAAAGCTACAGTTTCCACCAAGCAGAACATGCAGAAGACCATCAAAGCTGACAGAAAGCTACTACAGCGGCTCCTGAATGCCGCGACCGCAGGTCGCATGGTGGAGATGGTCAACGTCTTGAAGCATGAACTGTCCCCAGTCCCATTTAGTCTGGCGAAGGCAGGAGGAGAGATGAATTCGACATCGAAGTCTGAGCTGATGAACATCCTGATGGCTCAGCAGACCATAAGCTCAGAGGTTCCAACCTCTGATCTGAAGACCTGTGTGATGATAGATGGCCATGCACTCATCCAAGCTCTTGGCAAGCCTGGCGGCTGTCGGACATTCGGCGACTATGCTGAAGTGTTCTTCAAGGCCGTGACGAGTTATTTCAATGAACACACAACAAGAGTTGATGTCATCTTTGATCGGTACGCAGGGGAAGGATCGATCAAAGCAGTTACCAGGACAAAGCGTGCAAGCAAGAAGAAACCGATTCGGAAAGTCATTGATGGCCCACAAGTTCCACTGCCTGAAGTGTGGAAAAACTTCATGGCCCTGGATACAAACAAGGCTGACCTAGCCTTGTTTCTGTCTAACGTCATCACTGAGAAGGGCAGAGATCTTCAAGAAAGATGCCAGCTGGTGACAGGGGGTGGCTTCTCTGAAGCCACTGAAGTACGATCAACCAGGCGACATGACGTTCCACTGCATAGCAACCATGAAGAGGCGGACACCAGGCTCATCCTTCACTCATGTGATGCAGCGTCCCAGGGCTATGAACGAATACTGGTAGTGTGCAGAGATACTGATGTAATGGTGCTGCTGATTCACTTCGTTTGCACCAAGGTCGCTGAAGTGTGGATGCTGTGCGAAACGGCCAATAACCGAAAATGCTACCCCGTGCACGATGTATTCAAGAGTTTGTCGCCCCCAGTCAGGGACAACCTGGTCAGCTTCCACGCTTTGACCGGGTGTGACACAATCTCGTCCTTCAGTGGTCATGGAAAAAAGAAGTGTTGGAAGGTGTTCAGTAACCACCCACTCCTGCTGCACGCCACTGGTCGAGATGGGGATATCGCAGACGTTGAGAAGTTTGTGTGTCATTTGTATCGCACCCCGGAACAACACACAGTTGATGACGCCAGAGTTCACCTTTTTGGGAAGGCCAAGAAGACTCTGGAAATGCTCCCACCGACAAAGGATGCTCTGGAGCTTCACGCCAAGCGGGCAAACTATCAGGACAAAATATGGCTCCAGGCTGACAAAGAGCACGTAGATATTGAAGATACGGTGGACACTTCAGCCTGGAAGTTGGAAGATAGGGGCCTCCTACCAGTGTGGACAAGACTTCCTCCTATCCCTGAAGCTTGCCTGGAGCTTGTTGCTTGTGGTTGCAAGAAAAAGTGCAAGACAGCTAGATGCAACTACTTCAGGAAAAGGATGAAGTGTACGACAGCTTGTGGTTGTGACGACAGCGGTTGCTGTAACCCAGCTGGACAGTAGACCTATGTCTATCTTCCGGGCTGAAATCGAGAGAAGCTGGAATGTGCTGTAAGGAACTAATAACTCTGTTCTTAAGTTATTGCAATCCACACAATTGTGACTGTCAGTGCAGCATTTCGGTGCTGTTCATCAAGAAACGTGAACTTGTAGATGTTACTTGTGTGTAAACTGTATAGTTATGGGGCTATATTTACTGCTTTGTGATTTAGTTGTGATAATTCTGTTACTGTGAGTACTTAATTCATGCCATCAAACTTATTACAGTAGGCACTAATCATGTTAAAATAAATTGTTTTGACAAACAGACTTGCTCAATGTTTTTTTTTTCGCCAATTAAAATAAAAAATCACAAATTTTTAGCACAATTTCGGTCGTGATTAACTTGAATTTGACCTTCAGTTGGTAATTTGGATGGAATAAGCGTGTCATCATACTTCTTTATCACTAAGTGTGGCAAAATGAAACATTTGGTCAAACCAATTGGCTCAGAATATTTTTTTAAAATTAAAATTAGAAACTATCATTTTTTGCACAGTTTGACCTCGAAAATGACCTTCAAAGCCAAAAGCGAGAGTGGCATCCACCTGCATTTTATTCCTCACCCACAAGTACATTGAATTAGCATGGGTGCCAGCTATTAAGAAAAAACGCCGTTCAAAGTCAATTTTTGAATTTTGGCCGACGGTCCACTATAATCCCTAAAATTTGTATAGGTGTTTCTTTTGGCGTAAAAAATTCTTGTTTATGGTTTAAAATGTGTTTCGTTTAAAAGATAATACATCCAGTTAATACATGTGTGTATGGACCTTGTTTTTAGAGAAGTCTGAATTGTGCACAAATTTTGTTAATTACAATTTATTCAGAGCTTCGGTTATGTCATTTATATAGGGTAGTTTTTTTGTTAATTTGAAGTTCTGGCCTCAACTGAATTCTATTACTAATGTGGATTTGTACAGGGTGTCCATAAAGTCACGCATCATAGGAAAATGCATTTATTTTGTTTATTTATTTATTTTGTTTTATTTATTTGTTCGAAATGATTCCCACCAATCTCAAAACATGTTTGTAAACGAAAAAGCAAGTTTCTTTGAATGTTCCTCAACATATTTGGCCTGATGGAGACATAAATAAATAGACATTGCTCATGTTCCTATGATGCGTGACTTTATGGACACCCTGTACATATTAATGAGTTACTTCATTTACATTTTTAATATTAAGGTGCTGTTAAAAAAATATAAAAATTCTGAATATAAACTGGCCCAAATCGGCCTTTACAAAGCATCTGTTTCGACCGTTTTCTTTGGCGAGAAGTGTATACAAAAATATTCGTTACACAACTTTGGTGGAAATTGAGCTTTATCTGAAATATCATAGTTTATAACCATAAATCGTTGTAGTTTGGTCAGTGAATATAGTTCTTACGTTTATATTCATAGCATGTTATTTCGTTTGTTTATAGGCCTACATTTATCAACATGATATATATATATATATATATATATATACAGAGACGTACTGAGCATTTTCCCGCCCCTCGGCAGGAATTAAAGTGCCTTATAGTTGTTCCATTCGATATCGCTAGATTGCTATTAGAGGTTGTTGTTCTTTTTTATTTTAAAACTTATTTGTAAATCCATTTAATTTGTTAGTGTTTATAAGTTACTTATTTTCTATTTTTGTTTTCTTTGCCCTGTTTAGGTTCAAATACGACAAAATTTGCCGCCCGAGGCAGGTGCCTATATAACCTTTGGTTATCTTCCGCCCGAATTGTTCATTCTGACGAAGGTCAAGCTTTTCACTCCAACTTAGACCTACAGTTTAACGTGGAATCCGAACCACGCCCCATCAGCAGCCCAGCGTCTTAACCACTAGGCCACCTAGGGTACCCATTTATCTACCAACCACTTTCTTTATTGTGTGGAAGGATGAACAGCTGGGTTTTGCTGCGCGCCGGCTGCCGTCGGGTCTCGAACCCGGGGCCGATGGATTCGTAGTCAGCGACGCTAACCACTACACCACCGAGACCGAGGCGCATATATATATATATATATATATATATATAGAGGGCGTCCCAAAAAAATGTATACACACTTTAAATAATTATAAAGGCAGTGTTTATTAAAATACATTTCATTTTCAAAATGTAATAGAATCTACAGACATTATTTAATTGTTTTGTCAACGCCTGTTGTCAAACTGACGTCCGTTCTGGTCCAGGCACTGCTGATAACGCGAAGCAATGGAATCGCAAACATCACGAAACATTTCGTTTGGTATTTGTGTGCATTCTCGTTCAATGGCTGCTCTCAATTCAGCGACTGTTGCAGGTTTTATAGCGTAGACTTTGTCTTTTAAGTATCCCCATAAAAAAAGTCTAGTGGTGTGAGGTCTGGTGAACGCGGAGGGTATTCTACGAAACCCCTTCGTCCAATCCACATCCACATCGTGCCAAGTACCACTCGCAATACTCCACTCTTCGGTCCGGATCATCTTCATTAATAGCATGGACTAATCTTGGAATGTAACTTTTCCATTGACAGCGCTTCAAAATGCGTTGGACAGACGATTCTGAAATTCCTACCTCACGACTCGCTTGCCGCACAGATTTTCTTGGACTTTGGTGATACGTTTCCAGTACTCTTTCTTGCTTTGTGGGGCTTGTCGATGTCCGTGGTCTTCCGGAACGCTTCTTGTGGACATTCTGAACAGTTCCATCGGCTTCAAACTTATCTCTAATTCGAGTGATGGTAAGTCGCGTTGGTGGATCTGTTTGAAACTCCCTCCTTAACTGTCTTTGCACTTCAACTGCGTTTTCACACTTCCAGTAGCATTTTAGAATGAATTTCCTTTGTTCAAAGCTTAGTCTGACTGCCATTATTAATTCTAATGGGTTTAACTTGGAAAGAAAGAAACATCAATTGAGCTATCAGCTGTTAAAGTGTGTATACATTTTTTTGGGACGCCCTGTATGTGTATATATATATATATATATATGCATACAACTGCAATGACCGCGCAGTATATAAATGAATAGAAACGACATAAGTGTTAAGGAACGTTTCTGCACACGAGGAGGAGAGATAACAAATAATGAAAAATGAGGCGAACCGCCCAGGAATCGAACCCAGGGCCTTCCAATTGCCCTGGGTTCGATTCCTGGGCGGTTCGCCTCATTTTTCATTATTTGTTATCTCTCCTCCTCGTGTGCAGAAACGTTCCTTAACACTTATGTCGTTTCTATTCATTTATATACTGCGCGGTCATTGCAGTTGTATGCGCATATTCACGATTTGCGAGGGTGCCCTCTCAGGGCATTGGTTTCTGCCCTATGTGGGAGAATTTCGATTTGTGATTGAGTGAGGTCCGTAGCATAATGGTAGAGCATCCAACCGGCAATTGGAAGGCCCTGGGTTCGATTCCTGGGCGGTTCGCCTCATTTTCATTATTTGTTATCTCTCCTCCTCGTGTGCAGAAACGTTCCTTAACACTTATGTCGTTTCTATTCATTTATATACTGCGCGGTCATTGCAGTTGTATGCGCATATTCACGATTTGCGAGGGTGCCCTCTCAGGGCATTGGTTTCTGCCCTATGTGGGAGAATTTCGATTTGTGATTGAGTGAGGTCCGTAGCATAATGGTAGAGCATCCAACCGGCAATTGGAAGGCCCTGGGTTCGATTCCTGGGCGGTTCGCCTCATTTTTCATTATTTGTTATCTCTCCTCCTCGTGTGCAGAAACGTTCCTTAACACTTATGTCGTTTCTATTCATTTATATACTGCGCGGTCATTGCAGTTGTATGCGCATATTCACGATTTGCGAGGGTGCCCTCTCAGGGCATTGGTTTCTGCCCTATGTGGGAGAATTTCGATTTGTGATTGAGTGAGGTCCGTAGCATAATGGTAGAGCATCCAACCGGCAATTGGAAGGCCCTGGGTTCGATTCCTGGGCGGTTCGCCTCATTTTTCATTATTTGTTATCTCTCCTCCTCGTGTGCAGAAACGTTCCTTAACACTTATGTCGTTTCTATTCATATATATATATATATATACTGTGTATATATATTATTAAGAATTCTAAATTTTTGTACATTAGAATAAAATTGGAATGTAGTATAGGCCCTACTTAATTTGCTTCAATTATACGCCTGTACCTTATAACATACATTTCGTATTTATAGAATCCTCTGCTCGTAATCTTACAAGTAAATTCATACAAAACATTTCTATTTTGTACAGAAATAAATTGCTTTAAGATTTTTATTTTGGCATTCAAATTGTAGAACTCAAATTATGATAAAATTACATTTTATTCAATTAGGAACTGGTTTGTGTATGCGCGTCTACTATAATTAAACAGTTGTTTGTGCATTTTTCATAAGTACCGCGGTGGTCCTCTTAATTTTCGGTTCGTTATATTTTAGGGGTCTACTTTTCAAATGTTCTCTGTTCTTATTTTTTTTTTTCTATTTTGCATGGTTTTGGGAAGTGATTTTATTTCACGTGATATTTCTGTTGTAGAGACTGTAACTGTTTTGATAGTGGCTATACCCGAAAATAATTAGAACAGTGATTATTATTATTATTATTATTATTATTATTAATTTTTAAATTAATATATAAAAAGTAACCATTACAACAGAGAAAAAAGAAAAAATAGAAAGCAAATAAAAATAAAAATACCAAAAACTTGTACCATGCTTACACTTTTAGACTCGTAAAGCTTTCACGCAAGAAAAGTAGTAATAGTCCAGGCAATCTAGAGCAAAAATAGCTTCAACCTGGGCAAAATTGCTTCAGAAGCTTTCTAAACTGTTTCCAGCTTAGGAACCATTGCAGAATAACATATCCAAAATCCGACAAAATTGGACCCCGGGAACACCCCCAAAAATGAAATTCAAAATGGCGGACTGGCAGTTTCCTACGAAATACAATAAATTTTAATTTCGCTTTGTAGAGAGAGTTATGACGTTTTTCTTGATCAGTAAAATGTTTTAAAACACATTTTCGTTTCTAAATTAACCTATATGACACTAAAAATTGTATTAGGCGGCTAGTATTAAACTATGACGTCACGTAATGTAAATAAAATAATAAAATATACTGTATGGAGTGTATGTGAGAATGGACATTGCTACATCTTTATAAACTTATATTATATACAACTCTTTAATTCCTACTACCCACTATCAAATCTGCGTATTTGTGCTTGTCATTTTCTTTAAAACTGTTATTATGTACTCCTTTTAAATACTGCAACACAGTTTATTAATTTGTGTTTTCTGTTTCAGACTGACTCGGTGTACAGCTGACTCGGTGTGCGTCCGCCTTCAAGAATGCAGACCCCTGAAGAATTGTGCGTGATTTGTAAGGAGAAATTGGACAGCGGACAGGAAGTGGTTCACATCTCGCAAAAAGGAGCAGATGGTATAAATGCATCCAGCCGCAGCCGTGGAAGCGATGTTGTTGCAACAGCTGGAATAAGTGTTCACGTTGTATGTAGGAAAAGGTTTACGGATAAAAAGACCATTGAAATAAAGAAGCGACAGACCGCAGCCGAGGCAATACCAAGGAAAAGTGCTCGTTTTCATGAATACGCATTTTCCAGTGCTACTCACTGTTTGTTTTGTGATACCTTTGTGGACTTTTTTTCCAAACACAAACCAAAATCAGAGCATGTCAAAATAAGAACTACAGAGTTCTCCGAAACCATAAAAAGGTGCTGTGAAAGCCGCTGCGATGAATGGTCGTTTAATGTAAAAGGCCGTCTGGAGTATTATCTTCGTGATCTTCCTGCTGCAGATTGTGTCTACCATCACACCTGCAGCGTAAATTTTCGAAGTGGAAAAAACATTCCTCGCGCATACTCCTCCGACGATCATGATTCGAAGAAAGGGAGACCAACTAATGAAGAGCAACACCAAGCATTCCTTCAGACCTGTGCTTACCTGGAAGAGAATGATGATGAACAACTGTTGATTGGAGACCTAATTTCCAAAATGGAGGAATATCTTCAAGGAAGTCAGAGCTCTGTCTACGAACGCAGACACATGAAGAGAAAGCTTTTAGAACGTTACGGAGACAAGATCATAATATCAGGTGAAAGTGGGAAGGCAGATGTAGTAACACTACGAGAGACAGCTAATGAAATTCTTATAGATTATCACAAAAAGTCGAAAGAATGTGATATAGATATAGAGCTACAGAAGATTTACCTAGTAGAAGCTGCTGCAAAAATAATCAGAAGTGATATCAAGTCTGTCGACTCGCCTAGAAAAGATGTGTATCCATCTCCAAATGACATCACTGCAGAAAGTGTTCTTGATTACATTCCCAACAGTCTGAAATTGCTATTATCAAAAGCATTTGCGGGACAGGATGCTTCAAGAAAAATAGGTGCAATTGGGCAGAGCATTATGCAAGCAACCCGTCCTAGAGGATTACTATGTCCACTACAGATCGGTTTGTCGGTTCAGCTACACCACAACTTTAGGTCAAGGTACCTTATTGACGTTCTCCATCAGCTGGGTTACTGTTCGTCGTATGCAGAAGTAACAAGATTCGAAAGAAACGCGGCGCTGGCAAGTGGGTCTGGCTCTTTTACTGTTGATGAAAACACTGCAGTCCTTCTAGCAGCAGATAACGTCGATCATGATGTCTGCACTTTGGATGGGAAGAATACCTTTCATGGAATGGGTATGATTGCCGCAATAACTCCGAAGATCAAGATCCACCCTTCTATTCACAGGCGTAATGTTGGTAACAATGACATTAAGAAGATTGCAACCGTTGACATTAGGGAATATAGACACGCGAGAAGCATGTTGAGGGACATCTCATTCCGCGAACTTCCAGTACCCACTGCCACCATAAGTCGAATTAGTCTTCTCTGGCAGATATCTTCAGCAGAAAGATCAGGTCCAAGTTGGTCCGGAACAATGCAGGCAATTCACGGTGGATCAAGTGTCTCACATCCAGGTGTGGCGTCGATCACGTTTCTTCCCATCATAGATATGTCGCCAACTGACATGACCTGCATATTTTCGACATTACTATATTTGAGCAAGATAGCACGCGATCAAAAAGTCCCATGCATTATTACCTTTGATCAGCCTTTGTTCTGGAAAGCTTCCCAAATCATCAATGAACAGAGAGACCTGCAGGACATTGTTTTAATGCTGGGATCATTTCACACTCTGATGAATCTTTTGGGAGCAGTCGGTACTCTTATGAATGGTTCAGGATTGTCTGAAGTACTTCAAGAAATATACGGACCAAATGCCGTGCAACACATGATGTCTGGAAAAGCTGTTTCAAGAGCGATACGTGGTCATATGATAGTAGATGCAGCTCTTAGTACCTTACTAGTCGCAGACGTTTTCCCTCGTAATGAAGATGGAACTCCTCATGACCTCCATAAGGAAGCTTGTGACCTGCTCGACGATGTTATGACCGCCAAACAACCAGTTGAGGATGTGGAATCTTCGAATGCATTGTCTCAGATTGCTACCACTTTGGATGCGAAGAAAACTGACCTACAATCTACTTCGCAAACAAGTCAACTCTGGTTGGAATATCAGCGAATGATCAACATTGCACGTTCCTTGATAACAGCAGACAGAACCGGCTCGTGGGATTTGCGCTTGCAAGCTATGCTGGAGACCATCCCCATAATTGCAGCAGCCGGACATCACAATTACCTGAAATCGATATACCTGTACCTGCAGAAAATGTTAAGTTTGCCTTCTGAAAATCCAGCCGTTAACAAAATGTTCCAGGAAGGTAAGTTTGTGGTAAGAAGAAGCGACAGATTATGGGCCGGACTCGGCACAGACCTGGTGATAGAACAAGTACTAATGCGTTCCCTGAAAAGCAGAGGCGGACTGACACGCGGAAGTGGATTTACAGACATCCAAAGGACAACGTGGCTCTTTTCTATGCCTCTGTGTTCCACTTATAACTTAGCGATGCAGGAATACACCAGAGTTTGTTGGAAAGTAGTGAACAGCACAAGGAAATGAGGGGAAGTAGACAAATCAGGGACAGTAATGACATGAAGAAAGTACTTGAACGTCTGGAATCCTTATCCCCATTCCATTCTACCTCGGGTCTCTGCAACATTGTAACAGGGCTAACTGCTGATCCTGAAGTTAACGTTCATCAATTGCATTCAATCGGTACGAACATTGTCGTAAAAATGATTGGGAAACAAGCCTTTACATATTCTGCCAAAAGATCTGACAAAGTGAAAACACTAGGATCTGCTTCTGCTGTTGTGATCACTGATGCTTCAGATATAGAAGTAGATCCTACACTACTGTTTCAGAGAATGATGACTGTTGCCACTGGCGGAGACATGAATCTTGAAGATGTCATGTGTTACGAACTGTGTGCATATCCTCCTGCATTTTTCGAATCACGAAGTATCTTGAGGAAACCCGATAAGTCTCAGCTAGCTCATGCAATAATCAAATACACTGACACTTTACGCATGGAAGAAGTTCAAGAAATTCAGTGCACAGACCAGTACGTATTGGATGGTGGATCTCTACTACATCGTGTTTCCTGGCGTCAAGATGAAACATATGACAGCATCGCCAACTCATATGCCGATTTCACTCTGAAAACATATGGAAAAGCAATCATTGTTTTTGATGGCTACAGCAGCTCTCCTACGATCAAGGACATGACCCACAGAAGACGCAGCACCAAGACAAGCAGAAATGTGAATCTCAGTCCAAGCATGAAGTTTGTTGGCCAGAAGGAACACTTCTTGGCTAATGAAAACAACAAGCAAGCATTTATTTCCCTCGTAGGTGAGATGCTGAAGAAGCACGGGTTGTACTGTTCACAACGCAGATGGGGATCTGATGTGGACATCGTTCGTGCAGCAGTTTCCTCATCAGAAAATGCAACTACAACAGTAATAGGGGAAGACACCGACTTGCTGATTCTCCTTCTGTACCATGCCAAGGACAGTGGTTTCAAGTTGTACTATCGCAGCGATATAAGACGGGGACCATCTCCTAATCCTGTGTATGATATTCTCAGCATTCAATCATTGTTAGGCAATGACATCTGCAGTATCTCCTGTTTGTGCATGCTTTCACGGGCTGTGATAGCACATCCAGAATTTTTTCGATCGGTAAAGCCAAAGCATTCGACACACTGATGAAGGTGGCTGAACTCCGTTCAGTTGCAAATACATTCTGTTCTGATTGTTGCCAACACTCTGACAGTGAAGCCGCTGGAAGAAAGGCAATGCTTCTGTTATATGGCTGCAAAACACTTGAATCCACTAACGCACTACGTCATCGAATGTTAGTTGAAAAGGTAGCTTCAGCTAAATCTTTTGTTACACCCGAACGTTTGCCACCTACCGATGCGTCCACAAAGTACCACAGCTTTCGCACATACTTTCAAATACTAATCTGGAAGTCTACAGAAGAGAAGATCGATGCAGAACAGTGGGGTTGGTATGTAAAGAATAATTCCTACTACCCTACAGCCTGCGACAAGCCACCAGCTCCAAATTATCTACTCAACATGATCCGCTGCTCCTGCAAGACGAAATGTGCTACTTCAAGATGTGGATGCAAGCGTAATGGAATGCCCTGTTCAGCCGCTTGTGGCGAGTGCCAAATCAGTGGTTGCGATAACAACCCAAGTACCGGTAATCTATCCGATGATAGTTTTACCTTAAATTTACCTTAAAGCGCTTCTGCCTCAAGGGTGCGCTGCTCCCACGAAGTCCACTCAGCGCCTCCTGAGGCGGGGCCACGACGGGGTCGCCACCCTTCTTTTCTCTTGCTCCTGCCATACGATTTGGTCCCCTATTGAATTTGTGGGGGCTGGTCTGGCAGAGGAATACCCTGACACTGTGGGTTGGTCGGGTATGTTGGCTAAAAACATGTCCAAGTGTTTTTTAAAAGTATCTACTGGGACTGCACTTATATCTCTAAGGTACTGAGGCAAGGAGTTAAACAGGCGAGAACCCTGCCTAGAGATACTATTATATTGAAGGGTTTGAATCCTTCTCCGACTGTTTGGTGGGAGGTGATATTTTTTACACATTCCTGCCAGTTCTTGTTAAGGTGGGCACAATTGGTTCAGTATTGGGGGCAACTAAAAGCCCTTCTAGAATTTTCCAGGTGTAGATTAGGATGTATCTCTCAAACCTTCTCTCTATGGAATAAAGGTTGAGGCCTCTAAGCCTATCCCAGTAGTTTAATTTGTTTTTACTCACCTGTTGCCCATCAGGTTGTTTAATATACGAGGTAAAGGTTCTTTGTAGGCCCTCAATTTTTTGCAATTCATTCTGTTTGTGGGGAAACCATAATTGAGAGCAGTAGTCAATGCGTGGAAGGACAAGTGATTTCCACAGGGTAAGCATGGTCATACTGTCCCTGTTAGTTCTGAATGTCCTCAGTATATATCCTATTAGTTGTTTGCATGATGAGGTTACTTTGTCAATGTGCCTGTTGAATGTTGCATCTTCAGATAATATAATCCCTAGATCCCTGACATGATCAGTTTGTGCAATATCTTTTCCTGTGGGTCCAGTGTAGTTGAATTGTTCTTTCAGGTATTTATTTGGTCCATACTTAATTAGTTCAAATTTGTCTTCATTGAAGGCCATATTGTTTGCATCTGCCCATGCATATATAGTTTGTAGATCTTTTTGTAGCTCTACACAGTCTTCTTTTTCTGTAATTGGTCTTAGTATTCTGGTATCATCTGCGAATGACAGGAGAGAGCTTCCTAGGTTACAGTTTATATTGTTTAGCATTATAATGAATAGAATTGGTCCTAGTACTGTGCCTTGCGGCACTCCACTAATCACTTCTTTTTCTATAGATCTTGCTCCATTTACAGTTGTTATTTGTTTTCTGTCAGAGAGAAAGGCATGGATCCATTTTCCTACTTTTCCACAAATACCAAGTTCTTTTAGTTTATGGAATAATATACCATGGTCAACCTTGTCAAAAGCTTTTGCAAAGTCTAGGTAGATGACATCAACATTGTGGTTTTCTCCCAAGTATTGTAGGATTGTATTGCAATGGTCTATAAGTTCAGTAAGGCAGGATCTCTTGTGTCTGAAGCCATGTTGAAAGTCTTCTAAGAGATGTTCATTTTCTATAAAACTGACAATGTGCCTTTTCAGGACTTTCTCAAATATTTTAACAATATGGGAAGTCAAAGATATGGGTCTATAGTTCTTGGCTTCCTTTCTTTTGCCTCCTTTGTAGATTGGGGTAATATTTGCTTGTTTCATGATTGGTGGTATTCTACTGGTGTCTAGTGAGGATCTCCACAGGATTTTCAAAGGCAGAGATAAAGTATGTTTGCATTCCTTAAGAATCTTGGCTCCAATTCCATCTGGACCAGGGGCTGAACTCCCCGGTAGCTCTGTTATTGCCTGTTGTATATCTCTAGTGGTTATTTGTATATCTTCCAATAATGGTCTGTCTTGGTCATTTTCTTCTCTATCAAAAAATGCTGTAGTTTTTATTTTCTTTGCTACTACAGGGGTACTCCAGCTTAAAGCATATTGAGATTGTAAAATGTTTGCCATTTCCTGTGTATTAGATGTGAGAGTTAGTCCATCTTTAGCAAGCAATGGGCCAATGCTCGTTTTGATAACTGCTTTGCGTTTAGCATAGCTAAAGAAGAATTTGCTATTTTCCTTTATAGTGCCAATAGCTGTGATGAAGAGGATTAATTTCTGTATGTTTGTGACCAGGTATCACTTCTTCTGTAATGAACATAACTTGAAACTGGGAAAAAAATAATTGTTGTATTATTGATTATAAAAATCTGTAAAAAGCTATATAACATTATATTTGCGTAATAACTGGTTGTGTTGTATATTGTTGAATTATTTAAAACATTACAACTGAAAGAAAAAGCATCAAATGTATCTCTATAAATAAAAGCGTAAATAATATTTTTTTTTTTTCGTAGGAAACATCCAGTCCGCCATTTTGAATTTCATTTTTGGGGGTGTTCCCTGGGTCCAATTTTGTCGGATTTTGGATATGTTATTCGGCAATGGTTCCTGAGCTGGAAACAGTTTAGAAAGCTTCTGAAGCAATTTTGCCCAGGTCTAACTACAAATTGCCTGGACTATAACAGTACCTAAAGTATAGAACGGACAAGGCTCTCCCCCCTCCGCCAGACATCACTGACAGAAAATAGTTGTAAAAGAAGGTCATAGGAAAGTAGAAAAAATATAATGAAGCGAATGGCTTCAGAATTCATTTGCACCATGCCTACACTTATCTCTTGTTTACCCAATTACACATTAAAGGAGAATAGAAAATAAAGGATAGCATGAGTACTAACCTACAGTACTTAATCTAATCTATACTATGCATTTTTTAAGGATTTTTTATTTATTATAGAGAGAGAAAGAGAGAGAGAGAGAGAGGAGAGAGAGAGAGAGAGAGAGAGGATCATTTAAAACGAAAGTGAAGCCATGGAAGAGAAGTTAATTGATACCAGTTTGACACATTTCATACAGAGAGAGAGAGAGAGAGAGAGAGAGAGAGAGAGATCTGAATATTTTTACATCAAATGTTAATCCCCCAAAATTCCTTTATAAATCTCCAATTTCTATTTTTCTTCGTCAAAGAAAAAGTTTAAATAATTCCATTTCATTATATTAATTTTTCGGTTCATTATTAAAAAATTTAAAAATTTCAATCTTTTAATTTATGTCGAAAAATACCCATAAAAAATACCCATGTTTAATCTCTTTATAATTAGGAAAATTAAAAGAAAAATCTGTAAATTATATATATATATATATATATATATATATATATATATATATATATACAGGATGTCCCGTAAGTCTGGACCCATAGGGAAAAATAATAAAATTACAAAATAGTCCAAAAATTGATTACATAATCTGTTCAAAGTGTCCGCCGTTGTGTCGCACACATAGTTGAAGACGCAATCTCCACTGCGACAGCACTTTCTGAATAACAGTCGCAGAAATTTCTTGACACGCCTCCACAATGCGTGCTTTAAGGTGGAAAATGTTCTGAAGTTTGACCTCGTACACTTTGGCTTTCAAGTGGCCCCACAAATAAAAATCATAATAAAAAATAATAAAAAAATAATAATAATAAAATAATCATAATAAAAAAATATATTATAAATCCCTATGGGTCCAGACTTACGGGACACCCTGTATATATATATGCAGTAAAATCACAGAATAACACGTGATCTTATTAATACAGTAAGCAAACAACCACAGGGAAAAGGAAAAAGAAACACGAAATCCGAGCGCTTTAGTGATATATTCACATCTTCAGGTAAAAACAAGTAAAAACAATATTTCGTGTTTCTTTTTCCTTTTCCTTGTGGTTGTTTGCTTATATATATATATATATATATATATATATATGATGAATAAAACCACGAAGGAAAGGAAACACAGAATATGTGTGTGTGTGTGTGTGTGTGTGTCGCGCGTGTGCCGGCCACTTCCCGCTTGCGACTTTTATGATGAACACACTTTGGACGATCCAACAAAGGTGGTCCTTTTTGGTTAAGCTCGGCCTTAGCCGTAGAGCATCCGAGTAACCAGGATTGAAAATAATTTTCAACCAAATTTTTATGAAGGAGTGAATGGAAACACTTCATTTCTCAGTGGGAGTATTCGTTCACTCAAATAATTTTTGGTTCTTTTGCATTATCCTCCCAACACTCATTTTTTTATATAATGTTGGTTTGGTTTTGGTTATGGTACTTTATTTTCCTTCCATTATAAAAAAAATTAGTGTTGGTATTAGGTTAGGTTAGGTTTGGTTAGGTTAGGTTACGGTAAAAACAGCCCGCCGCCATTATAAAAAAAATTAGTGTTGGGAGGAAAAGGCAAAAGTACCTAATTTTTTATTACACAAAGTATATACAGAACGAGGCACTGAAGGAAGGAAATGAATTTACAGCCTCTTACGATAACCGCTGATGGTCAGGAATTTACAAGGGAAGAGGTTCGACCTCTCGCAACAACAGCTCAAACAGGAATTGAAAGGGAGAGGTTTGACCTCGGTCAAGGGTTAAGGAACGAATTATATGAGGTCTTAATCAAATGAAGATACAGGCAGGAAATTAGAGTGAGGAGGTACGACCTCCTCGGGCAGGGGCTAAGGCAGGAATTTAAAGGCAGGTGATTTGACCTCCTCGAGCAAGGGCTATGGCAGGAATGATTTAATTTACAATACAAGAAGTAAATAAGTCTAAATTTTGGGGGAGTGCAGTTGAAGGTTAAGTACCCACTTTAACTGGAGATCTAAACAATTCATGACGTCGAGCATAATTTAAGCATTTATCAGAATTTTGAAAGATTAAAGAAAAATAAACAATATTAACATAAGATACTAATTTTGCAAAGTATGCATTTTTGAATGGCAACACAATGCTGGGTATGTACATCGAGTACATTCCGAGTATATCGTTAAGTACATTGTAACTTTGGTCTACTATAACTGATTATAATTACCAATTAATTCACATTCACTTATTATAGTTAATTACAGTTAAACACAGTTAATTATAGTTTTATAGTGTTTTATATTTATAGACAACTTATGGACAATAATAGGATAACTATTACTCTAGGATTTAAATAGGTAATCAGGGACGTATTGAGAAAGATGGAATAGGAGCATAAAGCATAAAGTACATGGGCACATAGATATAACATAACACACATAATAATGTTTCGAATTAGGAGCAAGCAAGAGAGAAGGTTTCGGACTCAGAAGCTCGCTTTTGGCGATGTCATCGGAATTCGAACACTCGTGTCAGCATTAACGAGTATCTTGCGAGAGGTTAAATAATTAAAAGAAAAAGTAAATTTTTTACATAAGTGACTGCGTACATGTGGACGTATTTACATGTAAGGTAGCTACGTACGTAATCATGATCATCCGCGGACATGTACGAATGCATAAAGTATTGTACACATATCGGTACGTCACACAATAGGTTGTGTGCGTAAGTAGTATGGGCGCAAAACGGACGAGTTCAAGAATATTGCAATGAGATAATGATCAATGTTGCAAGACGTTGCAAAGGGGTTATGCAAAAAGGATTTGGGGGTTTTGCAATGAATGGGAGGGGTTATGCAATGAGGGGTTTTATGCAAAGGGGGAGGGGGAATGTTGCAAGAGCAACAAGGGGCTATGAAACTTGGAGGCGGAGTTATCCCCAAGAGAAAGAGAGGAGGAGGAGAGAGAGGAAGAGAGGTGTTCACCTGGCAGGAGCCAAGTGCATATTAAGACTTCATCTGAGCGCCCGCTGTCTTATTAGGTGTAAATCCGCCAGTTGGCTTAGAAGGCATAAATGTCTTGTACAGGTTGAGTTGCCAGATTGTGCGATTTATTTAATTAAAGCATATATTATTGACAGTTGGCTTAGAAATCCGTCAGTCGGTTTAGAAGGCGTAACCAGCCAATTCGTATAATTAATTATCGTTTACAACCAAAAGAATTAAATAAAACACCATTACATCATTCTGTTTATTTAGACGAAATATTGTAAATATATAGAAAATAAATATACATTGGAATGATAAAAAAATAAAAAAATAATAATAGTATAAGAAAATCGAACGAGGAATATGTATATAATAAAAAAATAAAAAATATAACCATCACTATAACAGTACAGGAGAAATATATATATATATATATATATATATATATATATACACAATTATATTAAATAATTAAATATATTGAAAATAAATACATACACTTTATCTTCTACTGCAAAAAATAAAAAAATAAAAAAATAAGAAATACAAAACGTATAGCCATCAATATAGCAGTACAGGAGAAATATATATATATATATATATATATATATATATATATAATATATATATACACAAAATTATGTTAAATAATTAAATATATTGAAAATAAATACATTCGCTTTGTTCTACTGCGCAAAACACTAAACTCACACGTAATCGAGTCTACAATCACATCGTTATTGCTTTGCACTACGCAGTATACACGGTTTAATATTATTTCACCGCTGAAGTTATAGGGAAACCTGTACTCTATATAAATGACCTTCTTATCGTTCAGTACTATTTTTGTGCCCACTTTACATCCGGTTGGCAAGTTATCTTTAAATACACCTAGAATACAATCAAAAGCACGCACAAAGAGGTCATCGTTAGCCACAACGTCATTATTAAATACAAGTTTATAAACACAGCCCTGTGCCGCTCAAGTGCTTTGTACCAAAGTTCATGATATTTCAAAGAGTCTAAACTTTTTAAATAAGCATCCAGCTCTAGACCATTCTCACCTTGTTCAGTCCTACACTCGGTAAACCCATCGAGCAGAGCGGTGTATGCGTAATCAAGAACCGTAGCAAAATAAAGCATATCCATAACACGTGCGTCTAATATAGGCTTCAGCTTACGGAATCCGACGATTTCAAACATTCTGTCGAGGATGAAACGGTTCCGCGTAGGGACAAGAGCGTTATTATCAGAAGCATTCTTCCACATCAGCCGTATATCAATGCATGGCCGATCGTTATTTATACACAACGTACAAACAACGGCATATGAGGGGGTATCACTAATCTGCTCTCTTCTTGTACCTACACCTGTAGGAATTTTATAACGATCCTCACTACACTTCTCAACTATCACGAAGATTCTATTCATCTCCTCGACATTTAAATAAACAACATTCCGTTTGTTTGTTTGTCTACAAGCCGTTTCCAGTACATAGTTAACGGCACCGAATTTACGCCTGAACACGCGCAACGACTTCGTCACGGACACATCGTACACGGCGTTGAGAATGCTGCTCAAAGGAAGTTCCATCGTATTCGAGGAGCGCACGTCCAGTCGGTTCAAGTTCTGAGATGACTATGAGCCACATGCAACGGATCAGCTCGACGGGAGGAGTAAGTCACACCATAAGCTAATGAAACGTGTACGGCGCTGTTCCAACATGAATAGTTGTATCCCATTATATTGGGTAGATGTTTTGAGAAATTTTCCGATACATGAAGTAATATCGGTTTTAATGTTTTATCACTCCCACTCCCCAGAATAGGCACCAGACATTTTTGCATAGGGGGATTTTCACGAACTAAACACATTTTATTCACACTCCGGCGCACTATTTGAGAGAAACATATGACCATATTTTTCCTTTCTGCTTAGCATGCGATACTCATCTCTAAATTCTGCTAAATACACACGCATACCTTTAGCCACAACATGAATACTTGTATCCCATTATATTGGGTAGATGTTTTGAGAAATTTTCCGCTACATGAAGCAATATCGGTTTTAATGTTTTATCACTCATCAGACGTTCATTTCCACAAACTAAACATCTTCACAATCCGGTGCACTATTTGAGAGAAACATATGTCCATATTTTTCCTTTTTGTTTTAACAATCGATACTCGTCTCTAAAGTCTGTTAAAAACTCACACAGGCCATTAGCCACAACCTCACTACAAACCTCGTCATGATATATATTAATATAGTGATAAAAATACTTAAGATTCTCCATGATGACAAGATTTACATTCTCATTCGCAGGGTACGAGTAATCGGTATGATGCAACATGACATAATATCGCTTGTCAACCACTCATCAACAAGGCTCACTATCCATATCCGTTGCTTCTCTTCTGCACGTGTTGTTTCTTCTACTTCACGGTATATGTAAGCTTTTATAAAGTTTAGTCCTACAACATAGTTCAATACATCACTTGTACTACGAAATCCTACAATGCTCTCGCCAGAATAGCCATAGAGTATTTGTACCTCTTGCTCCTTCGCACGAATCAGTGTAGCCTTAAAAGCATCAAAGGAAAGTGGAATAGGGAGTTTTTCAGTGTCCACCACATCTTCACACTTTCCCGAATACCATTTCATAAAAGTCGAACACGCAATATTAAAGGTAGCCATTACTATTTTCTGTCTACGCGGGAGAATACACGTCTGAGGTCCAGGGCTTACTACGATCAACTGAGCACGCAGGGAAGCCCAGGTAGTAGCAGGAGTCACGTGATCAATCATACAGGTGAGCGGAGCTTAGCACTTTCTCCTGTACACACGCTGGGCGGAGCTTAGAATTTTCTCCTGTGTACACACACACACACACACACACACATACACACACACACACACACACACACACACATACACACACACACACACAAAGGAGAAAGTGAAACGCTAATTGAAACACGATTTATTTAATAAACGAAATATTCAAGGTATATATATTTACAAATACGTGTAATAAATAAGTTAACAATGGACATATCAAAGATTATGGTATCCAAAGGGTACGGTATCATAGGTCCCAGGTACCTGGTAACGTTTCCTATAGGTGCTACGGCAAACCTTTGTACCCCTAAGTTCCTTCACGCCCCCCAGCTTCTGCGCCCGAAAATTGTGGGTACCTACAGTTAGTTGGGACGGCCGGTCGCACTCATCATCATCATCCAAGCACACTAGATCCTTCAACGAATCAAAGTTAACGACCCGCCGATTCGCCTGGTTGAGCGTGATACCCATAGCCTTCACGATATATTCCATAGCCTCCCCCACCCTCACCCGTACCCCATAAGTTTTTGGCCCTGTTGAGGCAAAAGAGTCGACGTATGCGGTGTCTCCATACTCATCCTTGATCTCATCAGTCAACTCACCGAGGAATTCACCAATCGGAGGCATGTATTCACCCTCCCTCTCTGTGAATATCACACTATCTGTATCGGCGTACAATACCCTCCGCCCAAGAGAATGCAATAGGCTCCAAAGTTTGATGCGTGCTTAGGCCGTTGTGAAGCTGGCTACAGGTATGTTTGTAACCCGTGAGGTATCTGTAGCCAATTCGGTATTGTTGTACTTTATTATGTAAGTATTACCTACATTCACGATCTCCATGACCTCTTTATCGGGAGCGTTTGCATAATCCCAGACTTCACTATAACTTTGTGCCAAATGAACGTTCCCTTTGCCAGTATTCTGTGTAAATTTTCCTCAAAGACTGTTTAGACACAACTTTGCACTAAAGCGCTTGCCAGGGTTCTTTACAATTTTGGAACGGTCAAGCTGTATACCTTCAAAGTCCCGGTAACGTTGAATATAGGCCGACTTTTCATCTTGGGCATCAACTCCTCGCGGATACCCTGATGCCTCGACCTTATCTTTCAAAAAAGCGTTTATATATGGCGTGAAAAGGTTGGGCAGCTTCTGAAACCTCCACACCTCATGTATCTTCAATATGCTGTAGCCATGGCGAACAGCTAGATCCATCTCTGGACTTGTATATACACCTCTAATCTTACGCTGGTCACAATCACCATTGTTCTCTTCTGCGCACTTCACGCACAAGCGAAACATGAGCTTGTGATCGATAACGACGGGTAAGATCGGCATCCATAAATCGCGACGGGGGAGCACGTCTACGAAAGAAAGGCCGAAATAGTACCCGTTCAAATTTGTTGAGAACACCTCGATGGTGGGTAGGTCAGGTCCTACCAGTTTTTCAGGTGCACCTACGGGGTACGGATTGTTCTTCATCACCTAGGGGTATAAAGAACAAAAGCCGTAATAATGGAGTTTCACACCCTCCGTAGGCGGAAAGTATAGCTTGAAGGGATTTGGACGCCCTCCGAACAAGCTATAACCGCATTTGAGAGGATCCAGCATCATTGAACGTTTGATCGTGTTTATTTCTTCACGGTACTATCCATCTGTCTCCATCCGTGCATCATACTCATGCTCCCACAAGACTTTGTGAGTGAACTGGAAGCCTATAAGTTGATCGCGGGTGCAGGTCCACGCAAGAGTCGGCAGGAGATCTACCGTGGATATCTCCTACGATTCCACACACAGGACTGGGGCATCTGTGCCACCAGCAACCGTTAAAGGAGTACACAGTCTTCTCACCAGTGGCACGGTTTTCACTTAGACATCAACCCAAAAAACACGACCATCAACCCTAGTGGGTACTTCACCCGTGTTTCGGGCATGCTTTATGCATACCCCGGGCTGCTGCTGTAGGTGTATGAGCCAGTAAATAGCCTTGTGCCCATAACTACTAGGATTGTTTCTGTGAATAACGGCTAAGGTGTCGTTAGGCATGAAGTTATTCTTGAACGCCGTAAAACATAATGAGGCGATGGTGGTTGCGACTTGCAACGGATCGCATTTGAAACGGCCTATGTACATCTTTCTAAAGGCTTGGAAACATACTCTAAGCACGCGCACATCATTCACGCAATAACGCTCACATTCATCAGCTATATTATAAGGATTAGATTCATTAAAACTGTTGTAGTATCGGTCAAAATCTTCACGTTCATCTGTACTCATACATTCATAGTTAAAGTAATGTTTGGGTGGAGGTAGTCCTACGTAATTTAAGGTTTCGCTAGTGAGGAATGTGTAAGGGAAATATCCTTTTGAAACTTCATCAGCTACGCCCATCACCTTGGGTAGCTTGGCTAATTTACAAGGTGTGAATAATAAAGTGTCTTTAAACTGTACCTCACAGGACTATCATGGGCAATCGTCTTAAAAACGTTTGTCCGTTTACCGCATTTGTGACACTCATCACACTCGCTCTCCATACACTCATCACAGATAGTCTGGCTTACAAGTGGATGTGGAATAGCCTCTTTGGTTTCAGCATTCGTATATGTTTCTATATCGTAGTACACAGTTACACAAGGGCTATTTAAGGCTTAGCGTCTTTCATATAACATGCATGCTTTACTCCAACCGCCATATATTTCTCATGGCACGTAGAACAGTGAATTTCATCACATTTATGCCTGAAATTCCCCAATTACCCATCATATGAAACATACCACATTCACAGATTCTCATTTTCCTGCACGTGCCAATTGATTTATGGAGCTCAAAACAGATATTATAGAAAAATGTGCGTCTACACACATCACATTCCCTCTTCTCAGCTTCAACTACACGGCTTTCACATTTGGAGCTTTTACACTGCTCACATACCATGTGGCAATCTTTACAATGTTTCACTTTATCATCCGCAAACTCGATACAGCCCTTACACAAATCATGATGTCGCCCATATTTTCAACTTTTATCATAACTCAGGTAAAGGTCCCTTATATTAAGAATGGGGAGATACGTTGTCGCTGACAGTCCTAAAATAAGTAGGGGTCTTGTACGATCTCTCACACTGCTTTTAAACATACACAGTCCTACGACGATCATCCATTCCAAATACAACTATACGAACATTAATTTCCTGTTCTACCCTTCTCAGCTCTTCAGGACCCATATTACACTCAAATCAAGTTTACAGTCTACAGCTAGTTTACGGGCACGCTCCACTACCGTAGGCAACCAAATGTTTTTGACCGTGTATTTAGTACAGTAAACATACGAGCTAAGACTACTGCTATAAAGCCGCAACCACGATCGACGTTTATATGCCGTCTATAAATAGCCTGAGAATTGAAGTTAAGAGTATAAGGTGTGGCACTATGACCCGCAACACGGAATACACGGTCAATATTTACCGTGAAGTTGTCCATATTGAAGGCTATACTACTTTGAGAGGCCTGCATTATACGGCCTAATATATACTCTATATCTTCAGCTGCCAAACGTCTGAACGGTATTACTACCCAAAAATCATCTACATCTCCGTCATCTGACCCGAATCCGAAGGACAGCCTCGTCCTGACTTCACGTTCGTCGCGGTTCTGAAGGGCAAACTCTACAATACGTTCAACTATGCGCCGTAGTCCGTGTTCAACACCATTGCTATACATGGATCTAGGATCAACCCTGACTATATACCGATTTCTAGTCAAGGCTGGGGTGGGGGTAGCGGTGCGCACCAACTCGAATGTTATGCCATCCTCAACAGAGAGAAGCTGCTGTGGAGGATGTACCCGGAATTGAATAAGGGGGTATATTTGAGGAAGGTACTATTGTGGGGGTTGTGTCGTAAGACGTAGAAGGTTGGGGCTCTATTACTGGTGGTCTAACAACCGGCGCAATCCTGGCGCTTTATACCTGACGTGGGCTCTTCATCGCCTCCGCTTTGAATGTCGCGTGCTACAGGTATCGCTGGTGAGGATTCGTCAGCGGGGATGGATTCTGTGATCACAACTACACTGTCGTCGGGGTCATCTGTAATATCGATGATGGGGTTGTACCTCATCGTCATTCACGGTTCTGTGGGAGAAGAAAAGCAAGACTGTAGAATATAAGGGTCATCACTTAAATATTTATTATATTTTGTAAATGACCCACTTAGGAGTGTGACGTGTTAGAAATGGATTCTGTAGAAAAATTCAGGTTCACGAGCCCATCCACATGTATTATATCTGGCCTACAGGATGTGGTAAAACTGTGTTTATGCTTAAAATCATTAAACAAAAGGGAGAGATGTTCTCAAAATTTGTGCATAAAGTTATGTGGTGCTATTCGACGTATCAATCAGTGTTCAACGAGTACAAAGATGATATTTTGTTCCACAAAAGTGTATATGACGTTAATTCGTTAAAGGGTAATGAACATACAGTCATTGTAATTGACGATCTCATATTTGGGATGGATAAAACGTTTGCCGAGACATTTACAGTATTCTCCCACCATCTTATCATAAGCGTGTTCTTCATCAATCAGAATCTATTTTTTAAAAATAGATACATGCGCGATGTGTCGTTAAATACACAATATCTTATCTTATTCGCGCAACGTAGAGATGTATCACAAATTGGGGTATTAGCCAATCAAATGTTCCCGAATCAGCGTAAGGAGTTTTTGGAAGTTTATAAAGAAGTTACAAGCCAGCGTTACGGATATTTGCTTTGCGACCTTCATCCGCGAAACACGTTTAGGGTGCTTCTAAGAACGAATATATTTCCAGACGAGCCTGAAACAGTGTATATTCCAGAATGACAAAGAGGCTAAAGAAATACCATGAATTAATAAAAATCTATCATCGATTGACCCGGGCAATGCAGCAAATGTTTGCTAAAAACATCGACTCCGACTTTTTAAAATGCATCTGTGAAATCTGTCTTAACGTCATAAATTGCAATGTATCAATGAAACCACCTCAGAAGGCTCGCCTACGCCGTTACAAGAACATAATACGTGCACTCGCTCGTAAAATTCAAACTGTAGGGAAGAAAAAACGAATTATTGTACAAAAAGGAGGGTCATTCATCCCGATCTTATTTTCAGTTTTGGGTCCTTTACTGACTAGATTAATATAATGAAGAAAGTGGTAGTGATTCCACACGAGATGAATGCTTCACTGCAAAGTTCAAAGAATCCAGACACGGATCTAGATCCCCGTAAAAGCACGATTAAAAGAATGGAAAGCGACCCTATTAAACAGTGAAAAAACACCTGATGAGAAAAGAATCTTATACCAAGAAGCTTTGTAGAAATTTCTTCACGAGTACGAAAATTATAAGAACCCGACAGAGATTCCCGTGGTTATTAGGCACAGCACAGGGAACGGTGGAATGATGGCATAGGACCTGTGTCCGACGATACAGCTGACCAACCAAAGATTAATGGGTCGGCCACACAACATATCGAGCATGTATTAAAAAGCACCTTCCCACATACATTGAGGAATAAAGGTTTAAGTCTTTATAATCTAGTGAATGAGGACCCCGCCATACAATGGACCGATACAGGTGAGATCATTGTGGGAGGAGCAAAGGTACAGGGATCGAATATCGTAGACAACGTCCATGATCTGGTGAGAAAGTGGGATAGGCCCTCACCATCAGGATGGAAGTTTATTAAAGCAAGACAACAACAAATAAATGTCCCCAAAACAATGATAGGAAATCTGAACAGGTTAAAAGACTTGGAACATGCATCGCACGTGACACAACTGAAGACGCCATCACCTCCGGCGGTAACACCTCTGAAGAGGAGAAAGAAGAGGCTAAACAACGGTCAACCCTACTCACGTGCCTCTAAAATACGCAAATGGCTAACATATTAAGAAGACGTTATTATGACATTTCTAACCCAGCCTCCTACGGAGGCGTAGATAGACTGTACAGAAATGTTTACGGAGCAGGAAAAAAAGATGTTGAGAGATTTTTGCGGGAGCAGGACGCTTATACACTTCATAAGCCTGTGAGAAAAAGGTTTAAAACAGCCAAGACAACAGCTGCTTCGATTGACTCTATTTGGCAAGCAGATTTAACAGACATGCAAAGATATTCTGTGTATAACGATGGTTACCGCTACATTCTATTCATAATAGATGTATTCTCTAGATATCTGTGGCTAATTCCTCTGAAAAATAAATCACCTGAAACAGTTGCTAAAGCCACCAAAACGCTGATGTTAAAAGAAAACATGGTTCCTGGCTATTTTTGTACGGATATGGGGAAGGAATTTACAGGCCGTGCTTTTCAAAACATGTTGACAGAGTTTAATATCACCTATTACGCTACCATTTCTATACATAAGGCTTCTTTAGCTGAAAGAGTTCAACGTACCAGAAAGGAACGCATGCACTGCTATTTTACACATAAAAACACATACAGATTTCTAGACATTCTGCAATCATTGACCTCATCCTACAACCGCTCACACCATCGCACGATTGGGACAACACCTAACGAAGTTTTAGAAAGAGGTACACGTCCAGAGGTGAGAAGAGATGGAACACCACCACACTCTGCGCGTTTCAAAATCAATGATGATGTAAGGCTGTCGCGTTCGGGAAATAAATTCGCGAAGTCATTTGAGCAAGGATGGACATGTGAGATTTATAAAGTTAGGGCTATGAGACCTAAAGGTGAGATAATGATGTATTACGTTGAAGATTTGAATGGGGAAGAATCGCAGGAGGCTTTTACAGCAAGGAGTTGCAGAAAGTGGCATTTAATTTAGGAAAAAATGTGTTTGAGAAAATTTTAGGAAGCAAAGGTTCAGGAAAGAGAAAAATGTACCTGGTGAAATGGCTAGGGTACCCAGAAAGCTTCAACACCTATATAAAAGCTGATGCAATAATGAAGCTTAAATAGTATGCAACATGGCTCCTAACCATTTCTACGTCACACTCCCGTCCTCCTCGTCCCTGTCTGTACACCCTAACAACACACTAGCCAACTTTGTAACAGATCTCCATGGACCCATTGAATTGGGTCGTGATTCGTATGAGGTGGGGTTATGTGAACTCCAGTTAGCCACCAAATTTTTAACTCTTGAAAATGAGCAAATCATATTTCTGATCCTTAGAAGAATCGATGAGTGCGAAAAATTAGGCATAACCTTAGACAATACTATGCGTTCAGTCCTGTTCGGTGAGGAACGGTACTATAGCACAAATGTATCGCTAGGAATCGGGCATTATGATACAGCCATGGACATTGTGACGGGGTTAAACAAGAGTCTTGAAAGGTCGTACCTGACAAACGATTTACTTTTTGAAGTCGTAAACATAGACACGCCTGCATGCACATTGAAGTTAAAGTCAAAGCTTAGTAGAAATATTAAAGATAAAGAGCTGTTCACAATTGTGGCTGAGGGCCGATATAGCGCAGCCTTCCAAAGAGATACCTTTCACGAGGCACAGCATGACTTGTCCAGCTTAATGTATCAAATGAAGATGGAGAAATTGGGTGAAAGCTCTCAGCCCCCAGACATGTGCTATATTTACAGCAATATAGTGGAGCACCAGTTTGTTGGGGATACCCAGGCACGCCTGCTGCGCATTGCCCACATCCCCAACCATAGAGGAAGGAGTTTGAGTATTACATATGACAGACCCCATTATGTGAATGTCGCAACTAATCTAATAACCAATATCTCAATATATATAAGAACGATTGAGGGTAAAAATTTCCCATTCGGTTACGGGAGCTTAACAGTGAAGCTGCACTTTCGACGCACTGAGTTATAATGGACAAAAAGCCTTTCACCGTCTATCGAGGGGTGAGATACCAGCGTGGTAGTGGACTTGGGTCCATTTTTTCAACCATACTACGTACGGCTGTTCCTTTGCTGAAGAGGGGTGCCAGATACCTCGGAAGGAAAGCGCTACAATCAGGTCTTAACACTGCAGAAGACATAATGGCTGGGGTTAAACCTAAAGAAGCTCTAAAAAAACACTTAAAGCGTACACGGGACGAAATCGTCAAAGATGCAAAGAGAAAAATGCGTGGTGGTGGAAGAAGAAGAGGACTGTCCGGAAGAAGGGATTACCATCACGTGGCATTAAGCGTAAAAGGATATAAAAAAGAAGTGTTCTAAGCGAATGAAGCCTATGGTTGACCATTTTTTTGACTGATATAAGCTAAGGACATTGATCCCATGAATCATAGTTTTTTACTACTTGTCGAGAGAGGAGGCACTATTTCTAACTCGTCATGGCACCCTTCATCCATCCGTGTAGTTCACAATGCTGTAAATCGGAGCTATCCCTCTTTGACATGCCGCCAACTCAAGTTTCTATTGAACACAGTGACTTTATTACAATTAACCCTTTAAACACAATTAGTTCCCCGAGTGCCCGTAGAGAATTCGTGATCCCCAGCTCAGGCCCTTACTTTTTTGATCCAAGCTGTGTGCACATGTACGCTAAACTACGTATAGCGCATTCAGATGGAACGGACTGCGATGACAAATATGCTGTATACCCTGAAACAAACTTTCTGCACTCCATATTCAACTAGTGTGACGTATATTTAAATCAGGTCAACATATCAGCAGGCACAGGTTACTACCACCTACGAGCCTATCTGGAAAATGTCCTCAACTTTTCCAAAGAAGCGAAGGATACCTTTTTAAGTGCCGAGGGATATTATCAAACAAAAGACGAAAGTAGTATAAAGGACAAATTTAAAAATTCTAAAAAAAGATATACGAGTGTTTTGGACGCCTGCATACAGATTTCACATTCCAGGAGAAGTTGCTTGTGAATGGGGTGGATATGAAAATAAAGCTCACTCGCACGAACCCTGAGATCTGCTTAAATCTGGATGTTGATCAAGAAGAGGGAGCAAAACCCGTTGTGGTTCACATTATGGAGACATACCTCCGCGTACGGCGAGTGAAATTAAGTTCACCAAAACAAATAGAAATTGAGAAAAATTTACTAAACGCCACAGTAAAATACCCTATTAACAGAGCACAGATCAAACTATACACGGTGCCAGCAGGGTTGGCATCAAAGCAGATAGAAAACATCGCCCTGGGAAATCTTCCTAAAAGGATATTAATTGGAATGCAGAACCATGCTTCGGTGAATGGAAAATATAAAAAGAGTGCCTTTAAATTCGAGAATTTCGACCTTAAAATTATAACTCTCTTCATTAATGGCATTGCGTTGGGAGGAACATTGGATACGGACTATTCATCAGACGCTGTGTTACCGCTTTGCGCGACAGCATATAGTAATCTGGCCCATATTGCAGGTGATTGTGATGAGCTCGGGAATGGGGTAACGCAGAAAGAATTCATTAATCAATTTAACCTTTATCCGTTTGACATCACAACTGACTTTTCTGCTAGCGTAAATACACATTTAAGTCCACAACAAAGTGGAAACATCTCAGTCAGGTTGGAATTCACCAAGCCTGTAGACGCGCCTATTACTGTACTAGTATACCTCGAGTCACAACCCCTAATAGAAGTAGACAGATTTAGGGGCGTTATCACTGACTTTTAAAATGGATGCGAATACACTTCAGAGAGTAATGAATAGTGAACGAATCACACGTTCCAATTTTATCGGTGTTTACGAAGAATGAAACATTGAATTTGCAAACTACGCGAGATTGCGGTAGTCTTATTGTGAACACAGATGTCATTGGTAATAAAGGGATTCATTGGTTTGCAATCTATTTTAAAAATAGGGACCGCTGTACTATTTTGATTCACTCGGGACTCAACCCTGGAATGACCCTGTTATTGTGAAATTTCTCGATTAGTTGCATATCCCCGAAGTTGTATGGAACTCCTTCCGGTTACAAGGATATTTTAGTAATACGTGCGGGATGTACTGCCTTTCATTTCTCATGCATATGTCACGTGGTAAAGGCTTTATAAATTTTTTTAAATTATTCGACCCGTGTTACACTCAACGAAACGACGAAATGGTATGCAGACATAAAATGCCGTTTTCCGATTGTGCGTACTCGTTGTATAGTATGATGTTTTGTTCGTGTGTATATATATATTTGTAACCAATAATGTTAGTTTGTATATTCTGTAGTTTAAGATGGTTATTTTACTAAAAACATGATTTCTTTCATTTAATAAATTGATGAAAATACATTGTCTTCCCCCAAAAAAGATCGAAACAAAAAAAACACTTACATTATTTCGTTAATGATGTGACAATCGTTGGGCTGACTGCTCGGTAAATCTTCTACCTCCTTATTCAGGTCCATGACATGGGATTCTTCAAAACGAAAAGATTGTATAACACGTGTCAAATCCTCATCGGACCTTAAAGGAGAAAGAATAATTCATTAGTTCATACTGAATCTTTTTTAATAAAAACCCAAAACATATACAGAATATACATATAGTAAGAGTATTACAATGTGAAGATATCTTTGAACCGCTCAGAGAAGTTCTTTTAAGAGATAATTCCGAATAACATTTGAATTCATAAAAAAACATGCAAAAGATTGCTATAAAAAAAATTCAATGAATCAAAACAGAATTTTAGCATAATTGCAAACTAATCTATAATTGCAGATACTTAGATGAAGCATTTTTAATGTGATGAGATGAATTACTACAACCCTCCATATATATATGATGAAATAATCCAGAAAAGTGCTCTTTCTGACAGGCACATTAAATAAAATTACAGGCGCTTACATTTCTACGGTAGTTCCTTGCGTCAGATCGTAAGGAGTATCATTGCAAATATCATCAACGGTTTGCGTTGGAAATAATCCATCCCGGTCAGTCGCGTTAAAAAGATTAATTGTGGACAACGCTACAATGTCAACATCTTGATACAAATCCGGTAAATTGTAAAGTTCTTGATTCATGGCGGAGGGAATGTTTATTCACTGGTGAAAATAACTACTGTGACTCCCAGCTGAAAATATTTCCTTTTATATGCACGATCCCCAAGCACCACTCCAAAAGACTAAGAGGCGGATCGTGTTTAATGATTGGCTGTCAATGTAACTGGGCGGACTATGATAAAATTGCGTACCAATCGTAACACCTATATTATGGGTCCATGCTTTGGACGTCCTGATTGGTCGACTAATGGTGTCTTTATCTTCTCTCCGTAGATTTAATGCTCACATCGTGTATTACCCCTTGCAGTCTCTACCACGACAATATTTGCATTTGCGCCCACACTTTTCTCGGTTTTTCCCATTTTAGAACCCACCCCTTTATGCAATATCCCTCGCAACATTGATCAACCATCTCTATCACAACAATATTTTACATTATTATTTTTTGCGGTCATACTAATTGAGCCTCAATTTTCCAAGTTCGGATAGAGAGCTGGACAACTTGAGCGGATGCAAGTCGTTATAGGAATATCTTCATCAGAGCCGCTCAGCTCAGTACCACAGGAAACAGAATTAGCGCCGCTACTCTTCATAATCCTGACATAGATCATTACTAGAGACAGCACAGTAACATCCATGACACAAAGATCATTAGAAAATAAGAAATCTAGAAGATCTCTACAAGCAGAATGTTTTTGTACATTATTATTTTTTGCGGTCATACTATTCTCAGTTTTCACAAGATTCCTGCCTTGTGGAATTGTTATATATATATATATATATATATATATATATATATATATATATCTATGGGTGTGTGTGTGTGTGTTTTAATTGCCACGATGGTTTCAAATATTTGCAAAATATATGTTTGCGGTCATAGTAATCGATCCTCAACTTTGATTAATGTATTCAGCTTGACTTTCTACTTGCCAATTCTCTCGTAGGAGTGTGATTAAATTGTGTTTAGCTCATGAAAATGAATGTCTGTTTGGGTTGATAGATAAATGGGCGCCCTAGGTATCCTAGTGGTTAAGACGCTGGGGTGCTGGTTGAGAGATCGAGTCCGGCGATGACATTGTAATTTCAGCCTGCTCGTGCTGCAGCTTAGTTCGGATTCAACGTTAAACTGTAGGTCTAAGGTGGAGTGAAAAGCTTGACCCTCGTCAAAATGAACAATTCGGGGAGAAGGAAAACCATGTTTAATAAAATGAATTGTTGATTCTCTTTGTTCCAAATTTCCTCCTTACGATCTTATCGAGAGGATTTTATAATAAAGAAATTACAAATATTTTTGTTTTTCTTTTCATTCCTTTATTTATATTTTAAAAAAATTTTGCTGTGACTACTTACGGCCGTTATATACTCGGTAAATGAGTTCCAATATACTTCTGAAAATTAAAGCTGTGAATATTGTATCCATATAGAATAAACAAAATTTTCTTTCTGTGTGTGTGTGTGTGTGTGTGTGCCGTCTTCAGTTTTTAGATTCTGTGTGTATATATATATATATATATATTGTTGCATTGGGAATATGATAAGGAAACATTACTTAATCAAACGCTAATTTAGTCTATTGGAAAACAATCACGTGATGCTTATGTACATATTTATGTTGTTTTAACCTTCATTGTGACAATAACAGTGATGCAAACAATAATAGGAGTGCAGAGAGGTTTTCTTAAGTTGTATGGTTGAAATTAGGCCAAATGGACCTTTGCGGTCAGCCTTTGCGGTCAGCTCGAGGGTTCACCTGCTTCGAATTTATAAATTTTCTCCAGAGATGCTTTCAAAGAGAGAAATGAAAGTAAATAAACACTTTAGGTGAAGTTAGTTAAAATAAATATTGTTTTTCTTATATATATATATATATATATATATATATATATATATATATATATATATTATATGGTGTATTGTTATTTTATTCTCCTGCAATTTGTTTTTCATTCACTTCGGACAGTATATAGAAAGGATTGTCAAAAGTAAATAGACAGTATACATTCCAAGGTGTTAGAATAAATGAAAGCAAATTATAGGTAAATTAAATATTATTCTTAGAGAATATGTTATTGGAACGATTTCTTTTGCTAAGCCAGTTGTCTAGTGTATTTCTTTTATTATTAATATTAAGTTGAACGACGTTGAAATAATTAGTTCTTTTGCTGAATAACTTTAAGGAGAAAGTCGGTCTTGCCTTTAATAAATAAATAAATAAGTGTTGGTATCTACCAACTCAATCTAATAAGGTATACCTGAACAATTAAAAACACTATTTGGCAACTCATGTAATTAAATTAAATGGTGGTATCTAGCAACTCAACCTAATAAGGTATACCTGAACAATTAAAATAAATGGTGGTATCTGGTAACCCCCTTCATATATAAATAAGTGATATCTGGCAACTCACGGTCCTCTATATAACACCTGTTTGGCCCATGGACGCTCATAATGCGTCGGACTCCGGTGGAATAAAGAACTCTCCTTCCTCATTAGGTTTAGGCTTAGGTTAGGTTTCCCTTTGGGTGGTGAGGACATCCCACCTTCTCCCCAAAGACCTCCTCCGTCTCCTCTCTTCCTCTCTTAGGTTAAGGCTACCCCTTTGGGGGGAAGTCATCCTCCCCTCTCCCCCTTCGTAGCATTGAGTTGTTGCATAACCCTACCCCCTTTGCAACATTGATGTTTCATAACCCCTCCCCTCCATTACATAACACCCACTCCTTATTGCATAACCCCTTTGCAACATCTTGCAACATTGATCATTATATCATTGCAACATTTCAACATTCTTGCACTCGTCCATTTTTCGCCCATACTACTTGCGTAATATAAACGGACACGAGTAAACATGGACTGGTGTTGATAGGACATAAGTAGGTCAAGAATAAATGAAAATGAATGAATTTATATGGTTCCAGAGAAATTCAGTCAATAATTTAACATTATCAAGGCAAGCAAAGACATTAGTATATGAATGAATATGGTCAAATAATAGTTATACTGCATAACACCAGACAGGACACAACATATAAATAATGACTTATAGAACGTAAAGGTTTTATTATGTTAAAGAATTTACCATACATTGAATACGAAAGATATCCACATGCTAAAGATACGATTCAGTATTCAAGGTATGGAAAATGTGAAGGGAATTAAGTTACTTTATGACGTCATAGTTTATCAAATTATGCAATACGTTAATTCATAATTAATACGCCATAGTTATTTAATTCGTAAGTACAGTATAAGTCATTATTGGGAAAAATGAGAGGAAACGAATTAGAGAGAGAGAGTAATGGAGGGTTTACAGCCATGGTACAAGAGTGAGTGAAATTATTAATTAAATATATATACACTTATACGAGTAGACAGTAGATATTAAGGAATTGGGCGCATCTGAGGAAGACTTAAGTAAATGAGTAAAGAAGTACAAACAAGGGTTCAAATCATGCCACATTCAATGTGCATGCATAATCTAATAAAATTTAGGGATGAGGGTTAGATGCAAGACAACAATAATTAATTACAATAAATTCTATAACAAATGGAGATATGGGTAATATTGTGATGGAAATGTTAAACGATCTAAACCGTTGATTGTCTTGTTTGTACTTTAAGGGAATGAAATTAAAGGACATTCGTTTCTCACAGCGAACTTCTAATGGCACAAACATGGATACCGCTCAACCATAGAAATAATAGGTTGCATGGTTGTGACATATATATATATATATATGATATATATATATATATATATATATATATATATATATACACCTTTGGTATAACCTTTGATTAGCTTCCGCTCGAATTGTTCATTCTGACGAAGGTCAAGCTTTTCACTCGACCTTAGACCTACAGTTTAACGTGGAATCCGAACCACGCCCCATCAGCAGCCCAGCGTCTTAACCACTAGGCCACCTCGGGTACCCATTTATCTACCAACTACTTTCTTTATTGTGTGGAAGGATGAACAGCTGGGTTTTTCTGCGCGCCGGCTGCCGTCGGGTCTCGATCCCGGGGCCGAAGGATTCGTAGTCAGCGACGCTAACCACTACACCACTACACCACTACACGACCACTACACTACACTACACCACTACACCATATATATATATATATATATATATATATATATATATATATACGAATTAGAGAGACAGAGTAATGGAGGGTTTACAGCCATGGTACAAGAGTGAGTGAAACTATTAATTAAATATATATACACTTATACGAGTATACAGTAAATATTAAGGAACTGAATTAAAGTATCACAGATGCCAGACAATTCAAAAAGCGTTTGACACCGTGCCGCACAAAAGACTGATTGAAAAAACTAAGGCTCATGGAATCAGGGGTGTAGTAATAAATTGGCTAGAAGAATGGTTGCGAGGCAGGAAACAGAGGGTGGTCGTTGATGGAGCGGAGTCGTGTTGGGCTAATGTAGCGAGTGGCGTTCCTCAGGGTTCTGTATTGGGCCCCTTGCTTTTTCTTATATATATTAACGATTTAGATGTCGGCCTAGTCAGTACAGTTTCAAAGTTTGCGGATGACACGAAGCTCGGTGGTAGGGCGATTAATGACGAAGATAGAGGTAAAATTCAGGAAGATCTGAATAAAATCGTTGATTGGTCAGTCACATGGCAAGTGAGATTTAACGTGGATAAGTGCAAAATTATGCATATAGGTTCGCGTAACGGTAATTTTGCGTACAGTATGTCAGGGAAAGATTTAACAAGCGTAGAGCAGGAAAAAGATTTAGGAGTTAGTCACTGGTGATTTAAAAGTAGCGAAACAAAGTACAGCGGCGGTCAATAAGGCGAACAAAGTGTTAGGTTTTATAGCTCGAAATTTTGAGTACAAATCGCGCGATATTATAGTTCCTCTTTATAAATCATTAGTTAGACCCCATTTGGAGTACGCGATCCAATTTTGGAATCCGCATATGCGCAAAGATATAGACAAAATCGAAAGAGTTCAAAGACGAGCAACTAAGATGATTCCGTCTCTTAGGTCAAAGTCGTACGAGGATAGGCTTGAAGAGTTAAAATTGACTACACTCGAGACTAGGAGGTTAAGGGGTGACCTAATCCAGGTTTTCAAAATTATGAATGGGTTTGATAACGTAGATAGAGATAGCTTTTTCGAAATATCTCAATATAATAGGACTAGAAATAACGGGTGTAAGTTGACAAGTAGAAGGTTCGAGACAGCAGTTGCGAAAAACTTTTTTACGCATAGAATAGTAAATAGCTGGAATAGTTTGCCGGTAGAAGTAATTAGTAGCACGTCTATAAACATGTTTAAGAATCGATTGGACGCGCATGTTGATAGAAAGGGTATAGTTTAAGGTAGTAAAATTAAGGCTTTGTGGGGATATTTGTGAAAATATAGACTTTCTAGTCATTAATATTAGAAATAAAAGTGAATTATGTCTTCTAAATCAAAATCAATTATTTAGAAGTATTTTAAAGTCTGTGGTGTGGAAAATGAACATAAAGCGGAGTGCAAATTATGTGATGTTACAAACAATGGGAGGTACATCGTGCGTGGTAAAACACCTCGGTCATATTCAACAAAACCATTGTGGAATCACATTCAAAGTAAACATGCTAGCATTAAGTTCAAAGCACTGCATGAAGAGAAGACCGAGTCTGTAGCCACTAACGATTCAGCATATTCGACATATTACATGTTAGAACGTCTGCATGAACAAAGGCAGGTAGTGACAGCATATGCTGCAGAACAAGACATTCCAACACTCACCGCTTATAACTAGGGTTTGGTGGAAAATATTATTCGAGTGCTACAACCATTTGAAGAATTGACCAAACAAGCAAGTAAAGACAGCGAACTGATCAGTTTTGTAATTCCAGCAGTAGCTACACTACATTCTTATCTTTCAAAAAGACAAAAAGATTGTGGGATCCAAACTGTCAAGCAAAACTTGAAAGAAGCGCTGGAAGACCGTTTCATGAAACCGACATGCAGTAAATCTGTAAACCTGGAGCAAAACTGCTTTACGGTGGCTACCCTTTTAGATCCCCGCTACAAGTCGCACTTTCTGAAAGATGCCAATGGGGTGAAACAGCAGCTTGTGGCAGAATTAGTTGAGCACGAAAAACTGCAGAAGAAACATTCTACTAGCCGGGCTGAAGCAGAAGTCGAGGAAGCAGAAGTAGCAGGGGTCGGTTTACCAATGAACTTGGCTGAAAAAACTCATGAGGACATATGGGCTTGCTTCGACCAAATTGTGAAAAAAACTTCAGTGGATCAAGAAGACAGCAGCAGTGCAGACGAATCATGCCAGCTACCCGATGTTTCTCAAACTTCAGACTCATCCAATGCAAAGTGTCCTCTGCTTCATAGGCATTCAAAGGCTAAAAAACTCTGCCTCTTCTACACTTCAGAAATAGATAAGTATCTGTCGCTACCAAACATACACAGGACTGACAACCCAATGAAATGGTGGTGCAACAATGTCAATCAATTTGAAACATTGAAACCAATGGTCCTTAAATATTTAAGTGCACCACCAAGTTCAGTTGCCTCTGAACGGTTATTCAGTGCAGCGGGTCAGGTATATGCAGACAACCAAAGCAAATTATTGCCAGCTAATGCTGAAGAACTGATCTTCTTGATGAAAAATATGAAATATAGTGAATCGTAAATACGTACATTAAGTCTATTTTCATTTATTTTTCAACACATATTGCCATACTATTGATTGCTTGTCTTCATTTTTTCTATAATGTGTGATATCATGATATGTCAATGTTACAGATGTATTTAAATTTTTGATCTGTTTTGCTCAATTAGATCAATTTAATTCTCAGTTTCTGTTTATTATTATTGTGTTAGGGTGGTTGTCATAATCACTTCTTTGGATCCCTTGATTATTAAACTTATTTCTTCTCTCTTTGGGTCGCCATTGTTGCAGATAGAGAGGTTAAAACTAACTAATATAGCTAATAATAAATAATAATACTAATAATAATGCTATTACTTTGTAGGTACCTATAAAAATGTTTATTAAGGATTCATCATCTAAGATATTTAATTAAAATTAAAAGTGCCGGATATCCGGCCGGATAGTGACACTATCCGGCCGGATACCGGATAGTGCAAAAAGTGCCGGATATCCGGAAAACCAGATGGGATATAAGTCAAGTCAAGTAAGTCAAAACCAATGGATAAAGAAAAAACTATCAATGTTAACATAGACTATAAAAACAAAAAGTTATCAAGCCATTTTTCGACACGTAACAAAAACCCTGATAAGCAACATCGTGCGGTGTACCAATTTACATGTCCTGTAGTTGACTGTACGTCGACTTACATTGGTTACACCACAAACCACATTAAAGAGAGAGCATGTAATTGTACAGATAATGTTCGGACACACTGGAATTTCTAAAACACTTGTCACAACTTGGTATCAGAAAAAACTTAATGAGATTCTCTGTAAAATGGGACAAACTGGAATTTCTACACTTCATGGTTGACTTTTAATAACAGCCAAAACTTGTACAGATAATTCTCGGACACCCTGTATATAACCCATTTTACTTTAAAATTATGTATAAAGCTCTGAAGATGTTCAAAGTATATGAACGAAACGCGTCAGCGGAAGAAAAAATGAAGACATATTCTTAGCATACTGCAAATTCTTATCTAGAATTATTATTAAGAAACTCAGTACTGAAAATAAAAAACTATTCAGAATATTGGAAATTAAATGTAAATCCTTTATAAATAATAATAATATTAATAATAATAATATTAATAATAATAATAATAATAATAATTATTATTATTATTATTATTATTATTATAATAATAATAATAATAATAATAATATAATAATAATTATTATTATTATTATTATTATTATTATATTATAATTATTATTATATTATTATTATTATTATTATAATAATAATTTTATTATTATTATTATTATTATTATTATTATTATTATTATTATAATTATTATTATTATCATCAACAACTCAACATTATTATCATTGTTTAATGTTATTTTAACTTTTATTATTTCAGTAATATTTTTATCAAAACCCAATGTTAATTTAGTGCATTTAATTTCCTTGGCAGACTTTCATAAAAATTTTATTTACATTTTTATCTATTTTAACTTCTTTATCTTTCCAACACATATTTACAGTCTTTTTTGTTTCTCTTCTTACTTTGAATGCCTCATTTTAACCATTTATGTATATATATAGGTTCGGTCAAGTGAGGCTAGAATAGGTTAGGTCAAATCAAGTTATGTTAGCTTATGTTAGGCTAGATTAAGTCAAATTAAGTTAGGGTGGGTTATGTTAAATTTGGTTAGGTTAGATTAACAGCAAGGTGAAACGCGAATTTGATCAAATTGGTTATACTCGAATTAGGTCGAAGTCACTGGAATTAAATCGAAATGGATGAAGTCGAATTTGTCCAGAAGAATAAAGTGAAACTGAAATTAAAAATGAATAGAACTAAGTTGAATTCGACCTTATTCTTGCAGTTCGACCTAATTCACGTAAGTCGACCTTTTCTATCTTAAGTTAAACCATAAAAAATTAGGTATAAAAGATGAATCGAATCCAAAGAGGTCCACTTATCATTCTAGGAACTTAATTTGAAATGCTCGAAGGAATACGTTTAGTTCAATAACTGTATTCTTTTAGAGTCTGGGATGGCCGCGTGAATTAAAGCGGTGTTTGTTTGGTACATAGGCCAGTATCATTTTGCTACGTTTGTGAACATTATATTTGCAACGTTAAGATTACTGGCTGTCGAAATGCCAAGAAATTACTTCCAAGAAATTCCATCATGAAAACAAAATTTTATATATATATAGTGGACCTAGTTTTAGCCGTTTAAGGTGATAATGTTTTAATTCTATGCAATGATTAATTGATGCAATGACTGATTGCTTATTAATGAAAGGCTATTTGAGTAGATCCACCATACTATTGGAAGTGACAGGAATAGCAGCGAGGTCACCAGCTTGGTTATAGTTTAATTAAGAAAATATTTATATTAATTTTCACAGTGAAAATACAATGGAAAGACTGACTAGAAAGCTTAACAATTCTATAATGACCTTTGAAATGCGCTCGTTTATGTGAGGTTTAATGGTATACAAAAATGGGACACAACCTGAAATATGAAACTTAGCGAATACAAAATAATGCATGTACGTAATACTATAACAAATAGGTTATGTAATACACTGATTAGGGAAGCTACAGATTATGCATAAATGATCTGTGAAAGAGGCCTATTAATGAATGACACAGAAAGCGCGTACGTTTTGGTACACTGAATAGAATAAGTCTCGGTACTTTATTTTATTATGAAAATAAAGCCGTTATTTATTCACTGTGGTATAACAAAGAACTAACGGTAATTAATTGATAGTTTTACGTTATGCTTATGACATAGACTTAGCTAATAAGATGAAATGTTAATAGCTTAATTGACACGTAATAAGTAATATACTCATCGATGGTATGTAAATGGCATGCAACGTAGAACATTGAATGGGCCGAGTAAATGATATAAAGAATGCATGTGCGTTTGGTACATTGAATGGAAAACATGACACTCTGATTAAGTAGGCTAGATCAGTGGTTCTTAACCTGGGGGGCGCGCCCCCCTAGGGGGCGTCGGTAATTTCCAGGGGGGGCCGCGATCCCTTGGGGAAAAACAGGAATTTCTCTAATTGTATTTGTTATTCTCTTAACGAGAGCATGGGCTAATATTGAGAAGTTTATGAAAAAATGCAAAAGTATCCCTTATAGCTTTAGTTTTCTATAGTCTACTTTAGTAGACTATAGAAAACTAAAGCTATAAGTATAAGGCAATACTAAGTAGGCCCTAAGTAGAGTAGTAGAGTAAGTAGACTCTACTTACTCTACTTCATACTCTAATTCATTATTGATGTTTCATATTTAATAATCATAATTTACTAACAAACCAATAATTACGTTTCTTTATAAATAAGTTACATTGCTTTAACAGTAAATTAACATCACTATTACACGTGTTCTTTCCGCTTTCTGGAATAGTTTGGAATTGATCTGCATTTCCGCTGCAAAACATATAAAAATCGGGTTACACCCACACACACTCCCTTACTCGCTTGCTCGCTCACGGACTTGCTCGCTCACGCTTGCACGCAACTTTGCAAATATATTGTGTAATTCAAATCAGTGTTTGGTTGACTACAGGTATGTTTTATCTCAGTTGTTATATTTACCTAAAAACAGTAAGCAGCCATAAGTTTGTTGGTGAATTAAGAACACGCATGTGTTGCTCTGTTTGTTTTTCGCAAGTTTTGATTTCCGTTTGTATTTTATCAGAAGTTGGCGGTGCTTTAAATCATGTGGTGGTTATGGTAAAGTTGTATTTATGATGATGTTGATTTGTTTCTTAATAATCATGTGTTTATGATCATGATGTGGTGTTTACTATAATGTGGTGTTTAATAATATTACCTAATAATTATGTGGTGGTGTTTATGATCATGTTATGATGTTTGTTAATGATATGGTGTTGTTTATGATCATGTGATGTTTGTTAATGATATGGTGGTGTTTATGATCATGTGATGTTTGTTAATGATATGGTGGTGTTTATGATCATGTGATGTTTGTTAATGATATGGTGTTGTTTATGATCATGTGATGTTTGTTAATGATATGGTGGTGTTTATGATCATGTGATGTTTGTTAATGATATGGTGGTGTTTATGATCATGTGATGTTTGTTAATGATATGGTGTGTTTATGATCATGTATGATTGTAGTCACTTGTAGTGTTTACGAACTTTACGATCATGTGTTTGTTATTGATCATGTTGTGGTGTTTATGAGCACGTGGTGATGTTTATCTTACCTTACACGTGCCTTATGTTTTGTTCACAGATTTGTGTTGTCCACTGCACATCAAATAATTCGCAATGAGTGCAAAGAAGCGGAAGTATCTTGACGAATATATTCGATTTGGATTCGTGTCCCTCCAAAAGGGTGACACAGAGGTCCCCCAGTGTGTGATATGTTACAAGACTCTGAGCAATGATGGAATGCGGCCCTCACGCTTGGAACGCCACTTGAGGACAACACATCCTGCTCTTGCAGACAAGCCCAAGGCATTCTTTGAAACAAAAAGACACTCCCTGAAGCAAGCTAAGTTGGACGGTAGTGGGGCATTTCGGCAACAAACTTCAAAGGTTGTTCAGGCTTCCTATGAGATCGCTATGTTGATTGCAAAGCGCAAGAAGAGCCATAACATCGGAGAGTCTCTCATAAAACCAAGTATACTCCGTGCAGCAGAACTCGTTCTGGGGAAAGATAGTGCAAACAAGCTTTCCCAAAATTTCACTGTCAAACGATACAGTCAGAGAAGGATCGATGAATTGAGTCAAGACATCAAAGATCAAATTCTCGACCAAGTAAGAGATTCTCCTGTTTTTGGCATCCAGTGTGACGAAACGACTGACATCGCTCAATGTTCTCAGCTACTGATGTATGCTCGTTTCGTGTCAGGCAACAGTGTAAAAGAGGAAATGCTGTTCTGTCACCCCATGGAAAGTTGTACAACAGCAGAAGCTATTTTTCATGATGTATCAAACTTCATTCAGGAAAACCAACTTTCGTGGGACTCGCTGGTAGGGGTGTGCACTGATGGAGCTCCAGCCATGCTTGGTCTGCAGTCTGGATTCATTACAAGGGTGAAAGAAAAAATCAATCTGTTGTAGGTACACACTGCATACTTCATCGTGAAGCCTTAGCATCCAGAACTTTACCTGCTGAAATGAGGGATGTCTTGAACGTGGCTATCAAGGTAGTCAACTTTATCAAAGCTGGAGCCTTAAACAGTCGTCTCTTCAAACTGCTGTGTAAGGATATGGAATCTGAACATGAAGCCTTGCTTTTTCACACGAACGTACGATGGCTATCAAAGGGGAACATGCTTGGACGGCTTTATGAACTACGAGAAGAAGTAGCAATATTTCTAGATTCGCAGCAGAAGGCAGATCTTCATGACAAGTTCCAGTCTGAAGGTTTTCAGCTATCTCTAGCTTACCTGGTGGACATCTTCGAAGCGTTGAATGCTCTCAACCTTAAACTACAAGGGAAAAACATCAACATCATCACGCACCACGACACCATTCGAACCTTCATGGCCAAACTCGACCTCTGGAAGTGTCGAATTCAGCAGGGAAATACAGCCAGTTTTAATAACTTGGATTCTGCTCTCATTCAGGGTAACCTTAGTTCTGAGGTTAAGAAACAAATAATCACTCATCTAACTGACTGGAAAACAGAATTCATCAGATACTTCCCAGATATAGATGAGAAGCGTGAAGCCTGGAAATTCATCAGGAACCCATTTCAATGTGAAGTAGCTGATGTTTCGGATGAAGTGCAAGAGGAGTTTCTTGAGTTGAAGTTCAACTCCACAGCTAAGGAAGACTTCAAAGAACTGGATCTTGAGACGTTCTGGGTCAAGTACCTTCCTGTTTACCCTCTGATCTCACATCAGGCTCTTCGGATTCTAACTATGTTCGGATCCACGTATCTTTGTGAAGCTGCATTTTCCACGCTCGTTGCTGTCAAGACCAAGTACAGAAACAGGCTGAATGTTGAAGGGGACTTACGCTGTGCACTCTCTGGCATTCAACCACGCATTCAAGATCTAGTAGCTAAGAAGCAGTGTCAAGTATCTCACTAATTCATACTCAATAAAGAGATTAAAAACACTTTTTTTCATTTTTCTTTAAAATCTGGGAGAGAATGTTATTTTGATGCAAGGGGGGCGTGGAGGGAAGGACCAATTCCTAGAGGGGGCATGGTAGTAAAAAGGTTAAGAACCACTGGGCTAGATGATTGAATAGGCCTAGTAATGATATAAAGAATGCACGTGCGTTTGGGATAGGCCTAATGATAGTTGAGGGAATATACACTGTATATGAATTAGGCCTGCAGTAGAGAACTTATTTATCGCACAAATATAATAGTGAACACAACAGCGGATGATGTGAATTACAGGTTCTGAAGGACACTTGAATTAGGAAAATGGTCTACTGCGTTATTAACGAGAGTCAATTGGAACGTTTAATTACTCACTTTGGGAGTATAGCCTGCTGTTCGGCGGTAGGCTAATGTAGGCTTCACAAGAGTACTTAGAATATGATGTACTTAGCTTACCCGGACGATGTAACGCTGTTGAAGGAGTGTTGAAAAGGAAACTAATACCGTGAGTGTCGTTGATCGTCCTCTGGAAGCTGGTCGCTCACGCGTTGGTCGTGTCGTGGATTATGCCTTTTGCGAAGGAGATGTAGGCCCGGTTGTGGTTGTCTCTTGGAAGTTTGTTCCGTAAGTCAAGGTATGATGGGCCTAATGGAGTCTCGTAGACGACCGCTCTTCGTAAAGCGGTAAAAGCTGACCAGATGTGGAGTGATTTGGGTTTGTAGCTTCCGCCGTCGAATCACGCAATGTGTCCACCTTGAGGATGCTTCTCGTAGCGTTGCAACCTTGCCGGTGCTCTCGAGGATGATTGATAACCGGTTTATGCGGTAATGAAGAGACCAAGGGGAATTCCTGATGCCGTTGGGGTTTGCTGCGGAAGTATTGGTGGATCACTTCCAATGATGCTTCGTTTCTTGAATGTGGTGTTGAAGTGAGCCTCGGTCTTGAGCCGGTTAAAGCTGATGAGGGGTGACAACGTACAGAGTAGTCTAACGAAATGGGAGCGCTAACGAAGTGAGAAGGAGTGAGAGTGGGTGCTCGCTTTTATACGTAGTTCCTGTGACGTAGGACTTCGCACCAAATCTTAAGACGCCTTGTGCGCGCGTCCTTTAGTTGAAGAGCTTGCTTTCGCCTTTTGGGAAGGAACAGACGTTTCATTGTTTGACTCTTTGCCCATGTGTGTTTTTCAAGACTCTTTGACGATATGTCTGTCTATTTGTTGGTCTATTTCTTGTCGATCCGCTACATATATATATACACCGGGTGGACGAAAAAAACCTGGACACTTGTTTTTCCTACAAATTTCAAACTAGTCAAGCTAATACACCCAAGATTTAGCCGATAGTATGGTTATCATGTGCTGAAAACCTCAGTTAATTATATTTGGCCGTTTTTTAATTATAAAACATTTAACTTGACGAAACAAACAGCGAGATTTTGTGAAGCTGACTACGCCCTTGGATGTGTCAGATGTTCGCTACTAAACAAGCAGTTTGCGCATGCGCACCTAAGACAATGATAAGTGGCCACATGGCGAATTGGTAGGCTAGCAGTGTCAGATTTCTTTAAGAAATGTTGGCTGATGGAATGTTTTTTCTTTTGTTTTTCGTGTGGTGTTATTTAAAATTCTATCGTAATAGTTTTAAGTAAAGAAGACATAGCTGTTATAAAGGCGTTTTTTGCCGGGAAGGGATGGAGTGCTAGAAAAATAATTAGGAAATTTCCGGGAAAAAATTGGAAAAGAAGTACAGTACAATACGTAATAAATAAAATGAGACATTCAGGGTCAACTGACAGAAAACGCGGCAGCGGTCGTCCGCGTACTGCTCGGACTCGAGAAAACGAAAGGTACGTTGTCGCAGGAAAATAATCCTGATACTTATCTTTCGCAGAGAAAAATGACGAATAATTTAAATATTTCGCGCAACAGTGTCCAAAACATAATGAAAAGTGAAGGAATCAGATCTTTTTAAAGATTGAATGCTCCGAGAATAACAAAAGAAGCCATGGGAAAACGGTTAGAAAGGTGTAATTCTTTGTACAGGAAATTTAATTTAGCAGACATTAAAAGCATGTTTTTTCAAGATGAGTCCGACTTTACATTAACTGTATTAACAAATCGACAAAACAACCGAGTCAATGCATTAACTTCAAAATCGGAAATCCCGCCAGACCTTCTTTATCATCCAATTTCAAGATTTTCCAAGAAATGGAAAAACCAAATTATTCTTTACTAATCCACAAAATGGCTATTTTAAATCTTATGGAAATTGCAAATATAGCTAAAGAGAACAAAGAAATAATGATATCAATATTTATGGATTTGAGTAAGGCGTTTGATGTAATAGACCAGAATATTCTACTTAATAAATTATATTGTTACGGCTTTAGAGGAGCAACCAGTGATTGGTTTAAAAGTTACTTGTCCAATAGATATCATTTTGTATCAGTAAACAAGTTTTGCTCAACTAAAGCACTTGTCAAACATGGTGTGCCACAGGGCTCAGTTCTGGGTCCACTGTTAATTTTATTATATATAAATGACCTTCCACGTTCATCTAATATACTGAACTTCATAATGTTTGCAGATGCAAATGTCTCTTTTTGTTGCAAAGATGTTAATTCAGCTAAGAATATATTTAATTTAGAATTCATCAGTGTAATGAAATGGTTGACCACCAATAAACTCTTCCTAAATACCAGTAAAATAAATTTCATGATTTTTACTAATAAAAGAAATGTATATCTTGATGAACTTAATGTTAATGGAATCGCTATAAAGGAGTGTACTGTAACAAAATTTCTTGGTGTAACGCTAGATAAGAATTTACAATGGAGTGATCATGTAAATTATATCGCGAAAAAGATTTCAAGGAGCGTTGCTATAATGTTTAAACTTAGAAATGTAGTTCCTAAACAGGTTTTATTGACTCTTTATAATACTCTTGTTCTTCCTTATTCGACGTACTGCGCCCTTGTTTGGGGAAACTCTGCTAACAACGCATTAAATGGTATCTTTGTCATCCAAAAACGAGCAATCAGGTTATTATCTGATGCTGATTTCCTTGATCACTCTAGTGCATTATTTAAAGAGCTGAACCTACTAAAGCTCAATGATATAACCAAACTGGCACATTTTATTTTTATTTACAAGTGTAAGAACAAAATCATTAATTTACAATGGGTAAACAGATATTTTGTAACTCATCAAGAAATCCACTCGTATCAAATCAGAAATAGATCAAAGCTGTTATACCTCAATTTAGATTGTCTTCATCTCAAAAACTACCCATTTTCATTGGATTGAAACTATGGAATGACTTACAGTAAATGCCGATATAAAAAATATTGTGAATGTAAATTTGTTTAAAACCAAGTTGAAATCCCGATTAATAATAGCATACTAACAAAATTCTAGGCTTAATGTCCATTACTATTGTTTACTAATTATTAATTTCTCGTGTGTAATCTAGTATTAAAAACACATTTCTTGTTGGGATTGTTCAGTTCTTATCTCTCATATATAATATTGGTTTCTTTGTATGGTATTGGTATAGTGCCTTCAATGGTGACCTTGTATTTGTCATGTCAGTAGTGATAATTTAAGATTAATACATGTTTTAACTATTAATAATACTTATTTACTTATTTATTTATTTATTATTAACTAATAACAACTAGCTGTTTATTTTTAATAAGAGCCCAGTAAAGCCTAAAGCTTAAGGGCTAAATTAAATGAAATAAATAGTCGAGCTTCAAAATTATTCATGTCATTGTAAATTGAAACGATTGTATTTATTTTATTATTAATAAAGTTTATTCAGTTCAATTAAAAAAAAAATGAACTCGCAAAATTACAGTGAACACCTTGGAGAACTTTTACCGGAATGTCAAGTACACAAACGAAGATTTTATTTTTGTTCAAGACAATGCACCATCTCATTCAGCCAAGGCAACCCAAGAATTTTTTATGGCAAACATTCCTGAATTCATAAAAAGTGAAGAATGGCCACCAAATTCTCCCGACTTAAATCCTCTGGATTACTTCGTGTGGAATGAGCTGAAGTCATCGGTGTACCATGGTCGCAGGGACCCATTTTCAAACCTGGAAGCACTTAGACAAAGAATTGAGGTTGTTTGGCCTATGGTGTCCCAAGACAAAATCAAGTCATCCATAGATCAGTAGAAAAGGAGAGTACTGGCCGTAATTCAAGAAAATGGGAGGCCAATACAACATCGATTTCAATAGGGTAAGTTTTATATGAGTTCACTTAAAATTTTAGCACATGATAACTATACTATTGCTTACAACTTGTACTAATTTGGGTGTATTAGCTTGACTAGTTTGAAATTTGTAGGAAAACCAAAAGTGTCCAGGATTTTTAGTCCACTTGGTATATATATATATATATATATATATATATATATATATATATATATATATATATATATACGGCTAAAGTTAACAGTAGTGGACAATTTTTGTCTTATTTTAAAAAAATAAATTGCTTATTAGACTTTTAATAGAACATACTGTACAACCACATGTAAGTAGTTTATTGTAAGTTAGGTCAGGTTATATAAGGTTAGATCTACAAGGTCTTTGGTACAAAATACGATCTTTTAATACAGTCATCGTTCGTAATTCATTTATTAAATTATTTTTTCTCGCATAATTTTTATGACCTTCCCCAACAACAATTAACGAGCATAGGCCTTGCGACTTGGAATGCATATCCACCCCGTTTAATTCTGTTCACAGTGGGGTTCATTTTTCAATGAATTTTAGTGGCAAACTAGCCTCTAGTAGTATGGCCGCAAAATGGGAGAGAATAAATCAATTGCTATGCAAGATGATCAATGTTACAAAGGGAGATAGGGGTAATGGGGAGGGGTTATGCAACAAGGGGGAGTGGGGTTTAGCTCCAAGTTGCATGAAGGGGGAGAGGGTTTTTTGGGGGAGAGGGAGAATGACCTCTCCCCAAAGGGGTAACCCTAACCTGTCCTGACCTAAGATGGTAACCTAACCTAAGAAGGTATCCTGACCTAAGAAGGTAAGAGAGGAAGAGATGTATTCACTGGCATGTCTCGGAGCATAATGAATTTCTTTACAACATTAGTTGACTTAGAAGGTGTAATCAGCCAGGTGGCTTACAAGGCTGAGTGTATACATATATATTAATGCAGATATATATTTATTTTAATGGTTACCAGGGTGCGCTATTTAGAATAATTCTGTGTTATTTGTATATTAATGGAGAGAGGAGATGTTCACACCTCCATGTCTCTTCACATAATGAAGAGTCAGCCATCAGCATCAGTTGACTTAGAAGGCGTATACATATATATATTATTAATGGTAGAGGCATCCATCTACCTGCCAGTTGATAAGTGCATATATTTATTTATCCCAAAAATAATGTTGTTTATATATACACCCATCAACGCAATTAAATAATATCCAAACGAATTAAATAAAACACCACTACATCATTCTATTTAGTCGCAAAACGAATCCATGGTAACAATTATTTATTCTAAAATAATAATAGTATAAGAAATCTATATACACCATAAAAATATACAGGTTGAACGAGGAATATATATACAATAAAAAATAATAGTACAGTAGAAATCTATATACACAATTCATATATGTACATGCATAAAAAAATACACGTATATATAAACTTCAAAATAATAGTGCAGAAGAACTCATATATATATAATACGCGCTTTTTAAATTCGACAGCGCTTAAATAAAATACTAAACTCAAACGTAATCGAATCCACAGTTACATCATCGTTGTTTTGTACTACACAATAAATACGATTCAACATTATTTCACCACTCAAAGTATGAAGAAGTCTGTATTCTATGTAAAGGGCTTTCAGCTCGTTTAACACTATTGTTGTACCCACTTTACAATTGGGTGGCAAGTTATCACTCTCTTTAAACACGGACAAAATACACTCAAGAGCACGCACAAAGAGGTCATCGTTTGCCACAACAACACTACTAAATTCAAGTTTATAAACACTCCTTTCCAAACGCGGGTTTATTCTTTTCATTCCGAGCTTTTCAACCGTGAATTCTTCGTCACAGCGCATAACGGCAATTAAATTAATCATTTAAATCATGCCGGCAGATGACCATTATATAAAAAAATAGTTCTTAAGGGTGAACAGTGTATGTGAGCTCAGCCCTGTACCGTTTAAGTGCTTTTACCAAAATTCGTGATATTTCGGCGAGTCTATGCTTTTTAAATACGCATCCAGTTCCAAACCATTCTCGCCTTGCTCCTCCCTACACTCAGTGAAACCGTCGAGCAGAGCTGTGAACACGTATTCGAGAACCGTGTCAAAATAAAGCATATCGGTAACACGCGGGTCTAATATAGACTTTAGTTTGCGGAAACGGACGACTTCAAACATTCTATCGAGAATCTACAGAATCTACAGAAGCTAAGGCTAACAAAGACCCTAAGATCCACTCTTAGGTTAGCCTGAGAGAAAGAAGAAAGTTAGGGGTTAAAAGAAGAGAATATGGGGTTAAGTAAGTAGCAAAACCTATTACTCGTGGGTTAAAATTCATTCAGAAAAAGAGAAAGAAGGACACCATCATCATCCGCCGGCCACTGCCGACAAGTCGAGAAAATAGTTGAAGAGAATGCTTCCAGCTGTTGCAGACCGGTCCTCCACTCCATAGGGAGGTAGAGGATGCAGCCCACTCTGCCGGAAAGGGGTGAAAGATGAAAAGAAGTAAAATAAGAACGCATTACAAACCATGCAACACATTCTTAACTCAAAGTAACACATACCTCCAGCAGTTGCAGACCTGTCCTCCACTCCATAGGGAGGTAGAGGATACAGCCCACTCTGCCGGAAAGGGGTGAAAAGAAGTAAAATAGGAACGCATTACAAACTATGCAACACATTCTTAACTCAAACACTATCATACCATGCAAACTACAGACATGCAATGAAGAGAGTTACAGACATGCAAATAAGGAGAGGGAAAAATAAAAGAAAAAGAAAAATGGGTTAGTTTAAGCTACGAGCTACATCTAAGTTCGTGTTAGTCTAATTTCTTTTTTTTTTTTTGCTGGCATATCACACGCTGGCATGTCACAAGCTGGCTTAGTCGTCAACAGACTCATCCCCGATCACCACCCCCAGAGCTTCTGTTACTAATTGTTTTATTATTATATTAAACAACGTTAATATTTTTTAAATTAACGCTGGTAGAGTTCACGACTGACGCGGGAAGATTATTCCATTTACAATTAATTTAAACGTAAAGAAGTTTTTAGCGATATTAGTAATGAAACGTCTGCCACGCAACTTAAATCCGTTATTACGAGTATTGCTATTATCGAAAGTGAACAGTTTATCAAAATTTACATTATCGATTTTATTAACGAATTTGAAAACTTCAATAAGCTCACCATTAATCTCCTAGTTTCGAGTAAATGCAAGTTTAACTCTTTAATTCTATCTTCATAAGGCTTCATGATCTAGCATGTCACAAGCTGGCATTATCGTTAACAGACTCATCCTCGATCACTATCCCCAGAGCTCCTGTTGCTAATTGTTTTATTATATTAAACAACGCTAATAATTTTAACGTGGGAGAGGGAGAAGGGTGAGGCTGAGAAGGAAAAGGGTGAGGCTGAGAGGGAAAAGGGGGAGGCTGAGAGGGAAAAGGGGGAGGCTCAGAGGTAAAAGGGTGAGGCTGAGAGGGAAAAGGGGGAGGCTGAGAGGGAAAGGGTGAGGCTGAGAGGGAAAAGGGGGAGGCTGAGAGGGATATTAGTAATGAAACGTCTGCCACGCAACTTAAATCCGTTATCACGAGTATTGCTATTATTGAAAGTGAACAGTTTGTCAAAATTTACTTTATCGATGTTATTAACGATTTTGAAAACTTCAATAAGCACCCCCCCTTAATCTCCTAGTTTCGAGTGAATGCAAGTCTACCTCTTTAATCCTATCTTCATAAGGCTTGTTGCGCAATGACGGAATTAGTTTCGGGGCACGACGCTGAACCCTTTTTAACCTATCAATATCCTCACGCAAATACGGGCACCAAAACTGAACGGCATATTCTAAATGAGGCCTGACTAGGGACTTGTAAAGGGGCAATATAATATTTTTCGATTTAAATTCGAAATTACGCGCTATGAAGCCTAACATCCTATTAGCTTTAGCATGGGGATAAGGATGTTATTTTCTTTTGCATCCTTCCACATCAGCCGTATATCAATGCATGGTTGGCCACGTTTTATACACAAAGTACAAATAACGGCGTATGACGTTGTATCACTAACCTGCTCTATTTTTGTACCTACACAAGCAAGTATTTTATAAGGATAATCCTCCCCTTCTCAACCAACACGAAGATCTGTTCATCTCCTCAACACTTAAATAAATAACATTCCGTTTATCAGAGTTTGATTGTCTACACGGAGTTTCAAGTACATAATTAATAGCGCCGGTTTTACGCCTGAACATACGCACTGACTTCGTCACGGACACATCTTATCCGGCATTAAGGATACTGTTCAACGGAAGCTCCATCGTTTTCTATTGTGAGGGGGGCACGTCCAGTCGGTTCAAGCTCTGTGGTGACTATGAGCCACTGGTGGGCGGTTCGGCTCGACGGGAGGTGAGGAAGAATGAGCCACACGGTCGAGTCATACCATAAGTTAGTAATTCGTGTACGGAGTTGTTCCAACGTGAAAGAGCCAAATATTTGTAGTCTATTATACCGGGCAAACAGATTTTTTCCGATAAATGAAGTAATATCGGCTTTAATGTCTTATCGGAACCATACATATTCGTTCATTTTATCCACACCATAATACTCCGGCGCACTACTTGAAGAAACATGTGCCCATATTTATCCTTTTTGCTTAACAAACAATACTCATCTCTAAACTCTATTAAAAACTCGCACAGACCTTTAGCCACAACCACACTGCGAACCTCTTGATATATATATGAACGTAATGATAAAAATATTTCAGGTTGTCCATGATGACAAGATTTATATTCTCAGCCGCAGGGTATGCGTACTCGGTATGATGTAGCATAACATAATACCGCTTGTCAAACCAATCATCAACAAGGTTCACTACCCACACCCGCTGCTTCTCTTCTGTACGTGTTGTTTCTTTCACTTCGCGGTATATGTGCGCCTTTACGCAGTTTAGTCCTACGACGTAGTCCATTACATCGTTTTTGCCACGAAAGCCCCAATGCTCTCGCCAGAATATCCATAGAGTATATGAACCTCTTGCTTCTCACGCTTCGCACGGTTCAATGTGGCCTTAAAAGCCTGAAAAGGAGGGAGGACTAGGAATTCTTTGAGTGTTCACCACATCTGTTGACTTCATCGAATACCACTTCATGAATGTCGAGCACGCAATCAATATCAGAGGCAGCCATCACTATTTTCCGTCTACGCGAGAATTCTTCAAAATACACGTCTGAGATCCAGGGCTTGCTGAGGTCAACTGAGCACGCAGGTAGATACGACCAGCTAGTCGCAGGAGACACGTGACCCTTTGATCATACAGTGGGCGGAGCTTAGAATTTTTTCATGTACACGCACACACACACACACACACATACACACACACAATCTGGCGGTTGGCATGGTTAAGTGTGATACCTTTAGCCTTCATGATGTACTTGTGCTCATCCCCCACCCTCACCGTACACCTTAAGTTTTTGGACCTGTTGAGACAAAAGAATCGGCGTATGCGATGTCACCATACTCATCCTTGATCTCATCAGTCAACTCCCCACGGAATTCCCAAATAGGTGGTATATATTCACCTACCCTCGTCGTGAATATCACACTATCTGTATCAGCGTACAGAACCCGTTGTCCGAGAGAATGCAACAGGTGCCACAGCTTGATACGCGCGTAGGCTGTTGTGAAACTGGACACAGGTATGTTTGTGACACGTGATGTATCTGTAGCAAATTCAGTCTGGTTGTACCTTATTAAGTACGTATTACCAACATTCACGATTTCCATAACTCCTTTATCGTTGGCGTTTGCATAATCCCAGACTTCACTATAACTTTGTGCTAGATGTACATTCCCCTTGTCTGTATTCTAAGTAAACTTGCCCCAAAGACTATTTAGACACAACTTTGCACTAAAGCGCTTAGCTTACCAGGGTTCCTCACAATTTGGGCACGGTCAAGTTGTATCCCTTCACGATCATGGTAGCGCTAAATATACGTCGTTTTCTCATCTTCAGTCTCAACTCATCGGGGGTATCATGAGGCTTCTACTTTATCCTTCAAAAAAGTGTTTATATATGGTGTGAAAAGGTTGGGGAGCTTCTGAAACCTCCACACCTCATATATCTTTAGTATTCTGTACCCGTGACGGAGGGCTATGGACAGTTCAGGACTTGTATATACGCCTCTGATCTTCCTCTGGTTGATCGTGTGATTACAATCCCCATTATTCTCCTCTGCGGATTTCACACACAGAGGGAACATGAGTTCGTGGACTACAACAACAGGCAAGATCGGCATCCATAAATCGCGAAGGGGTAGCACATCTACGAAAGAAAGCCCAAAATAGCTCTCACTCAAGTTGGCTGAGAACTCCTCGATGGTAGGCATGGCTGGACCAATAAGATTTTCAGGCGCGGCTATGGGGTACGGATTGTTCTTCATCACGTAGGGGTATAATGAACAGAAATCGTAGTAGTGAAGCTTCACCCCGTCCGTAGGCGGAAAGTAAAGTTTGAAGGGGTTTGTACGTACGTCCTCCAAACAAGCTGTCACCGCATTTGAGGGGGTCCACCACCATTATGTGTTTGATGGCTCCTACTTCTTCACGATACTGCTCATCGGTTTCCTGCCAGTCATCATATTCATGCTCCCACAAAACCTTGTGAGTGAACTATGAACTTATAAGCTGGTTGCGGGTACGGGCCCATGCGACGCTCTCTGAGGGGGGATCTTCCATGGAGGTCCCCTGTGACGGCACACTCAGGGCGTGGGCATCCATGCCAGCAGCACCCATTAAAGGAGTACACCATCTTCTCATCAGTAGTTAGATCCTCACTTAAGCCATCCACCCAAAAAACACGGGCATTGATATTAATGGCAACTTCCCTCATATTGCGAGTGTGTTTTATATATACACCTACCTGCCGTTGTATGTGTGTGAGCCAGTAAATAGCCTTATACCCATAACGGCGCGGCGCGTTTCGAGGAATAACGGCCAACGTATCTTTAGGCATGAAGTTATTCTTGAATACAGTAAAACATAATGAGGCGATCGTAGTTGCGACTTGTAGTGGATCACAGTTGAAACAGGTTATGTACATACTTCTAAAGGCTTGAAAGCATACTCTAAGTATACGTACGTCATTCACACAATAACGTTCACACTCATACGCTATATTGTAAGGGCTATCTTCATTAAAGCTGCTGTAGTATCGGTTAAAATCTTCACGTTCACCTGTACTCATACATTCATAATTAAAAGTGTTTGGGGGGAGTGATGGTCCAACATAATTTAAAGTGTCTTGAGTGAGGAATGTGTAAGGGAAGTACCCTTTTGATACTTCTGCGACTACACCTATCACCTTGGGTAGCTTGGCTAATTTACAAAGTGTGAACAGCAGGGTGTCTTCAAACTGTACATTACCCCTTATCTGCATCTGTATAAGCTTCTTGTTTCCTCTTTTCAAGGGGTCACCCGTGAATATCTCTGATGATTCGTGCTCAAGCAGCTCCTTATAAAGGAACTGTGTATCAAATTTTGCGGCGTTGTGGGCAAGAATATACAGTCATTTTTTTTAACTGATCCGCCAGCTTGACAATACAGTTCACAAAGAGTTTCACAGGAGAATCTCCTGCAGACACCTTAAAAATTTTTGTCCGCTTACCACATTTGGGGTATTCATTATATTCAATGTTCATGCAATCGTCACAAATAGTCTGACTTACGAGTAAATGTGGAATAACCTCTTTTGTTTCAGGGTTTGTGTAAGTCTCTATATCGTAGAGTTACATAATTAAAGTGAAAAGATGCCTGAACATTGAACCGTTGGTATCCCGAGCATGATTTAAAGGGACGAAAAAGTGGGACCCCTTTCAGCGTTCCCCCCCATCTCCACCCCCAAACAGCCCCCACCAGCTACGCTCCCCCGCAAGCCGTTACAGATACAATGGGGTCATCTGCTATATATCTTGTAGAAAATCCTTTGTTATGTTTTATATTCGACAAAGTAGATCATATTAGGTCAGACCTTCTTGTATCTGTCTGTCATGATTTTTATGATTCAGAAGAAATAGAACATGCGAGGGTACAATTAAACACCCTGTTCGGTGCTTCCCTCCCAACTCGTAGAGGTAATTCTAAAAACGAGAATACCCTGAAAGACATTATAAATAAAGTGTCGACCCTCCGGAATAATGAGAATAATATTACCTTTTACGTTACTAACTTTCATAGAATATCGGTAATCTCTATGGGTGACGTAAACGTCTCGGTGCTCCTCAAACAGTATAATGAGGTACAAAAGTCGATAGTTGAACTGAAACACCGACACGTGGTGTCAAATAAAAAAAACGCGATTTCGATAGAACAGTTCCGGTCAGAGTTAGATGCGTTGAAAGAGACGTTCCTCCCAAAGCCCAGTTACTCGGAAGTAGTTCAGCAAGCCAGATCTCCAAGAAGCGCGTCGGGCAGCGAGGGAAACGAAATCCCCGCCTCTAACTCCCCCCTGAAGGTGGGGTGGAAACGCAGCATGCAGGGGTAGTGGTCAACCCCCCCCCTCCCGTTCAGGAAAGGAACCCTACTCCTGATCTCACAATGAGGAACAGGGACGGTTCAATGCCGAGAGTCGAGGCATCTTTGCCCTCTTCCCTGCCTCCCACTGCAGAGGAGAGGTGTTCGATTACGCCTCGCTCGGTGCACAGTTCCCCCCCCCCGTCCCACCGAAGAAGGAGAAGCACGCGCGGCCGTCAGGGTATAAACACCGCTAACAGACCCTCACCAAGCCACAGAGTAAGGGAGGGGCCTCCTATCCCCCAAAGGTTGTTCCACCCATCCCCCACGCACGCGAACCCTGCCTCAGAGAGATCGAGGGAGCAGGACGGGTGGGTAACTGTTAATAGGCGCCCGTCCCAAAGGTCTCCTCAACCGGTCTCCGCGGCGAGGCCACCGATGGAGAATCTCACCCTATTTGTGTCGCGAATTCAGCTCTCGAACGAGACAAGCGATATTCGACACATGATAGAAGAAATCATTGGTGAACACAGTATAGTGATAGTTAATAAACTAAACACGAAAGAAATCTCCGTATTATAACTCTTTTAAAGTAATAATTAAAGGTGTAAATGCGCATTTCAACCCGTATAATATGAGTCAATGGCCAGACGGTATTATTGTTGAGTTTATTCACTTTTCCAGGAGATTTGATAACAGGCAAAATAATAATAATAATAATAATAATAATAGGCGCCCTAACGGTAATGCCTGAAAGTTGTACTGTGTATAATAATAATAATCGTACTAATAATAATAATAATCTTACTAATAATAAATTCTCTATCAGTCATGGCGGAAAACTTGTTGAAAATAGTCTCATATAATGTAAGGTCAGTGAGGAATTCAACTGTCGATGTTCATAAAATCTGCGACACTGCAGATTTGATACTCCTGCAGGAGCAGTGGCTACCTAAGCAAGAGCTAAAATTCCTCTCTACCATCCATGATGACTTTATGTACCATGCGTCATCAGCAGTAGACTTGTCAGATGAATTACTGTACGGTAGGCCTTTTGGTGGTGTTGCTTTCTTATTAAGGAAAAATTTGTAAAAACATAACATTTTTAACAAGCGATAATTATAATGTAAGGTTGTTAAGCATTGAATTACAAGTGAACAGTGATTGCATATTAATTGTAAACCGCTATTTACCATACAACAACGGCAGTAATCTAGATGAATACATTGATTTGATGTACAAAATTAAGTCATTATCAGATAACCCCAAATATTCTCACTGTATAATAATGGGGGATTTAACGCACATGTGAACTCGGAATTCTTTGTAGAATTGGGTAACATGTGCGAGTCGGCCAATTTAAGTATAAGTGATGTAGATGTATTAGGGGTAGCCAGTGCTAATTTTACATACGTTAGCGATATGAGTGGTACCACCAGGTGGATTGATCATTGTCTCACTAGTAATAATCTAAAGGATCGAATTGTTAGAGTTCATATTTTGCATGATTTCCTTCTTTCTGATAATAGACCATTAGAAATATTAATCAACAACACGACTTAACAAGAACTCAATAGGTAAGAATAATCGCGTCGATTGGTCCAATGTTAATATGCAGCAGAGAAGAGAATACAAATACAGAACATGTCACCTCTTTAATAATTTAGAAATTTTGCACCTTGCCTGTAATAATCCTTGCTCAAATGATTCTCACTGCAAACTCATAGATAGGTATTATAGTAAGATAATATCCCTGTTAAGAGAAGCAGGAAGCCCCCTGATTAAATCTTACAACTATCATACTAAGGTTATTCCTGGATGGAATGATTTTATTGCCCCCCTGAAGAGGGAATCGAAAGACGCCTATTTGTGGTGCTTTCATGGTAGACCCAGATTAGGACCAGTATACATGAATATGTGTAGCAGTCGGGGTCAGTATAAGGCGGCCATAAGGCGATGTAAACAGGAAGAAGAGTCTATTCGAGCATCAAAAGCCTGTGAAACTCGCATAAATAACGATAATAACAAATTTTGGAAATTTGTTAAGAATCAAACGGGTGTCAAAAGTGTCCTCCCTCCGACAATCGATGGGGTGTCGGGGGAGGATGAAATTGCAAAGCTGTGGAAAAACCACTACTCTAACATTCTTAACAGTGTGAGTAGGGATAATCTTAAGATATTTTGATATCATTTTCTGAAGTAAAGAGGTTAATTAAAGAGTTAAAGACTGGTTCTGCGTCAGGGGTAGATGACTTATCGAATGAGCACTTAAAATATGCAAATGACGAAGTATGTCTGCATATATCATTGCTCCTATCAGCCATGCTTGCTCATAGCTATATCCCTGCAGAGTTCATGAGGGTATATATCTTGCCTCTGTTCAAAAATAAGTACGGAGACATTTTGTCCAGCAATAATTACAGGCCTATTGCTGTCGCTTCCTGCTTCTCGAAACTACTACAAAAATTCTTGTTCCTCCGATTAAATGATTTCCTATGGACATCTCCTAATCAGTTTGGCTACTTAGGGTCCCACTCAACTGACCTGTGTATCTATGTACTTAAAGAAACAATATCTAAATACATTGACAGTAATTCAACCATTTATAGCTGTTTCCTTGATATAAGTAAGGCCTATGATAGGGTGAACCACAATATTTTATTTGCAAAACTAGAAGACAGGAAGGTTACCATGTACATATTAAATTTATTGAAATTTTGGTATTCCCACCAATCTTTCACTGTTAGGTGGGGCAATGTACTATCCGAGTGTTTTGGCTCCTCTTGCGGGGTGAGACAAGGTTCCTTGCTCTCCCCTATGCTGTTTAATGTGTATATTGACGGATTAATTGCTTCACTTAATGAGGCAACAGTAGGATGTTGCATAGATAACACAAGGATAAGTAACTTAGTTTATGCCGATGATATGGTGTTAATAAGTCCCTCTGTTAAAGGTCTGGATCGGCTACTAAACGTCTGCGAAGTGTATTCGCAGAAACATGATATTCTCTTTAATGTTACAAAAACTAAGGTTATGCAATTTCATCCTAAAAGCTGTAATCAGCCAGCTGATATAAGGTTTAAAATGAATGGTGAAGTAATTGAGGAAGTACAAGAGTTTAAGTATTTGGGTCAAACTATTACCAGCTCCTTGAGTGATGACTCGGATATAAGAAAACAATCTCGAAGCCTGTGTGCTAAAGCGAATATGACCATAAGGAACTTTCGATTCTGTACAAGTGAAATTAAAGACACACTCTTTCGTACTTTCTGCAGTAATATATACGGACAGCAACTCTGGGTGAATTATAAAAAAGGTTCTGGCAGAACCCTAAATTTGCTGTACAACAGGTCTTTTAGACTCTTACATAAATTACCCCCGAGATGCTCAGCTTCGCAAATGTTTGCTACCCGCAATGTCCCGAGCTTCCCGGAGGTAACAAGACGTGTTCAACACAGTCTAGTGCAAAGAATTAAAAAATCAACCAACCCGATCATCCAAGCTATCCATGATTCCTGCCATTTATCCTCTAAGCTATGGACTTCTTGGTACGAAAACGTCTGTCTGTAGCTCCACTTAACTTCGACAGTGCAGTATTACAGTATTTCTAATCAATTGTATATATTTCTATCCTTAGTATATGAACTGTCATTGTATTAATAATATTTGTCATATGGACTATAGTCTGCCAATAAACCGTTTCATTTTCATTTTCATATAAGGTTTATTTTTAAGTTTAGCATCTTTCATATAACATAAATGCAAAGGTGGGCAGGACCGAGTTCCAAAATGACCGAATTCCAGGAACTCGGTCCTTTTTAAGGACCGTGAGCGGGAAAGTCGGTCCTTTTCTCAGTGAGGACCGAAATGAGGAGCGACGGTCCATTTTTAAGCAATTCCGGACGGTCTTTTTTAGTGATTTTAGTGTGTTTAGTGATTATTTGAAGTTCTAAAGAAGATGGATCGTTTCCTCCAGAAGACTCAGAAAGAGACTGAGACTGAACTGAAACTTGTTTCAACACCTGGCACCATCCAGTGCCGCCGTGGAGAGGCTCTTCTCTTTGGGGAAGGACGTCCTCAAGCCGAAAAGGTCAGGGCTCAGTGACAGCCATTTTGAAATGCTAGTCTTCTTGAAGGGAAACTCAAGCATTTAACTTAATAACTTTTTTCATCATTTATGTATTGTATTAATTATAATTTACGTTAATAAAATTAAAGATTTCCGGTGTCTTTAATTTCATTTTTCATTTTAATAAAATTTTTCACTTATATTATATATAAGGACCGAGGACCGAGTCGTTCCTAGGTCCTATCTTCAGAAAGGACCGTGACCGGGACCGTCGGTCCAGTTTGAGGCAAGGCCCGGGACCGGGACCGTCGGTCCTTTTTGAGGCCCGGGTGCCCACCTTTGCATACATGCTTTAAAACATCTGCCTTATATTTTTCATGACATGTAGAACAGTGAATTTCATCGCATTTGTGTTCAAACTTTCCCCAGTTATCCATCATAAAATATGAAACCTACCACATTCACAGATTCTCATTTTCCTGCACGTACCATTTGATTTATGGAGCGCGAAACAGTTATTATTGAAAAACATTCGGTTACACACATTACAGTCGCGCTCCTCAGTTTCGATTACCCGACTTTCACACCTGGGGCTCTTACACTGGTCGCAAACCATGTGACACTCCTTACAATGTTCCACTATATCATTCGCAAACTCGAGACATCCCTTACACAAATCATGATGCCTTCCATATTTTCGACTTTTATCATAACTTGCGTAAAGGTCCCTTATATTGCAGATGGGGAGATACGTTGTTCCTGGCAAACCTTAAATAAGTAGGGGTCTTTACGGTCTCTCTCACTGCTTTTAAAAACATACACAGTCCTACGACGATCATCCATTCCAAACACAATATACGTACACCCATTTCCTGCTCCACCCTCCTCAACTCTTCAGGACCCATATTACAGTTAAACTCAAGCCTGCAATCTGAAGCCAGTTTACGGGCACGCTGCACAACCGTCGTCAACCAAATTTTTGTGGCCCATGCATTTAGCACAGTAAACATATGAGCTAAGACTGCTATAAAGCCGCAACCACGCTCGGAGTTTATGTGACGTCTGTAAATAGCCTGAGAATTGAAGTTAAGGGTATAAGGCGTTGTGTTGTGGCCTTCAGGTTGGTAGACATGGTCTATATCAATCGTAAAATTCTCCAAATTAAGCTCAGTGCCGTTTTGTGCGGCTTGCATTATACGCCCCAAGATATATTCTACATTTACATCAGCTAAACGCCTGTAGGGTATTACTGCCCAAAAATCGCCTCTATCGGTATCAGCTGTCCCGAACCCTAGCGCCAGACGCGTCCTAACTTCACGCCCCCCTCTGCCCTGAAGAGCAAACTCCCCAATACGTTCAATCATGCGCCGCAGTCCGTGTTCATAGCCGTCAATATACATGACTCGGGATCGATCCTGACTATGTACCGGTTTCTTGTCAGGGCTGGGATGGCAGTAACGATGCGTAGCAGTTCGAATGATATACCGGTGCCTGTCGCTGATGAGGTGGAATGTTCGGACGAATGGGTGTAAGTGGGTACAACTTTATTATTTTCAAATGGTGCTACTGAAGGAGTCGAGTCGTAAGACGGGGAGGGTTGAGGTTCTATTACTGCGACTGATGACTTTACGCGCTTTGCTTGGGAAGCTGTTTCATGTACACGCTTTCTTTTTCTGGAGTTGACGAGGTGGGATGCTCCTTCTACGTTTGTCACATCTGTTGGATCCCTGGCGGAGTCTGTAACCACACTATCGTCGTCAGCAATATCGATAGTAGGGACATGCTGCTGTACCTCGTCATTCACGGTTCTGGGGAAAAAGAAAAACAAGAATATAAGGAGCACACTTAAAATTTTGTTGTATCCTGTAATAGTGCAGTAGCTTAGACCCTGATTTTTGAAGTAAGTGGACATTCTGGACAAAAGCACCAAACTTGGCTCAAATGTTGTTCAGGACCTTAGCTACCAATTTTTCCCCGGAACCAAGACGCACAACCCTATCTTGGCTGCCATTTTGGAAATCCAAGATGGCTGCCAGCTAGAAATCAACAAACTATTGTGAGGAGTAATTGTAAATAAATAGTCCCTAAACCTACATATTTCGATGCCAGGATTGCTATAAAATAATCAGAATTACCCTTAAATGTTTATTTAATGTAAAATATTTAATAATATAACTATATAATATGTGCTTTTCTGTTTTGCAGGTGATTTGTGAACATGGATTGGAGCAAATGCATGGTTTGTCAAGAGAGCAAAGGTGAGACTCTTAAATGTCCACTCAATGCTGTGAGTGGTAAAAAAACTGAAGCATATGCAACATTTATGGAGAATGTCAACGCATTCAAGAATCTTGGAAGACTACCAGTTCCTCTTCTTTTCAATGAAGAGGTGACTGTTGAAGATCTGGTTCAGAATAAAGCTGTGTGGCACAAGTCATGCCATGTTAAATTTAGTAAAGAAAAGCTTGAAAGGGCTACAAAAAAGAGAGAAAGGGCGGATGAAGGTGAAACCAGTTCATCTACGGGGAAGCGGGTTCAGCGGCATCCTATGGACAAAGCAACTTGTGTGTTTTGTCAACAAACACATGGGCATCTTCACGAATTCAGTACATTTGGCGCTGACGTCAATTTACGAATGATGGCTACAGAACTCAGTGACACAGAACTAATGTCTAGAATAGGAGGTGGTGATCTCATGGCCATTGAAGCCAAGTATCATCTGCAATGCTTGACATTTTATCGGAACCGTTACCGCTCACTTTTGAGACAAAAACAGAGCAAGGAAGAAGGCTATGAAGAAAACTTGATGAAAGCAAAGGCAATAGTTGAGGTCGTTAATCATGTAGAAAATTGCGTGGAAGAAGGAATCTTTCAAATGAAGTTTTCTGTGCTATTTGATCTGTATCAAAAAAGACTTCGGGACTTAGGTATTAATAAGGAAATGAACAGAGGACGATTCAGAGAGAAGATTCTGGAGTATTTCCCATATGCCCAGGAAGTGAGTGATGGCAAGAACAAAATCTTAGTTTTTCAGCAGGGAATTCAGGAAATGCTCAGAGAGACAAATAGACAGAATTTTGAAGGAGATACTATGATTCTTGCAAAAGCTGCTAGAATCATACGCAAGGAAATCGTCAACTTTACTGGATTCAAGTTTGCAGGTGCCTTTCCATCTGGTTGTCAACAGGAATCGGTACCTACAACCTTGAAAACCCTTATATCTATGATCACAAATGGTGCTGACGTGAAGGACCAAACACCAGAAGACTCCCCTGCAACTCTCACTGTCTCGCAACTTATCCTTTTTAATTTTAGGAACAAGCATACATCATCATCTAAGGTTCGCCATTCTTTGGAAAGAGAACCACCATTGCCTCTGTATCTTGGTCTGAAAATTCATACTGAAATTCGGTCAAAATCATTAATTACACAACTATATGAATTGGGTCTCAGTGTGAGTTATGACCGAATTCTTCAAGTCGAAAGCCAACTTGCAACAGCAGTGTGCCAGAACTTCAAGACCAAAGGAGTGGTTGTACCAGCTCAGTTTCGTCATGGACCATTTATTGTTGGGGCACTTGACAATCTGGATTACAACCCATCTAGTACAACTGCCGTTGGATCATTTCATGGTACAGGGATTAGTCTGTTTCAGTTCCCAACTGTCTCAAACTGTGGAACCAAACAAGGTGATCTTGTGCTACCTTCTCTAGGTTCAAAGGACTTGGAGTTACTCATGTCCTACTCAATTGTACCAGCTGTTGCAATGGACAAAACCAAGGTAGAAGTCCTGAAGTTGTCTAATGTGTCTGACCCTATTGAGGGACACTACCATGAAGCATGTTTCCAGGAAAAGGAGTGGATGAAAGAAGCGTTCAGGATCTTGGAGAAAGACACGATAGGGAAGGGTGATGTTATATCATGGTCAGCATACCACGCTACAAGGCAAGAACAAGATGAAGATCAAATGAAAACCCTTTCCTACCTCCTTCCCTTATTCCATGAAAAGGCCGCTACTCCAGCGATGATCAAGCATGGAATGAATGTTGTTCGGTCTGCTACTGAATTCCTTAACCCCGGGCAAATACCAGTTGTTGCATTCGATGCACCCCTATATGCCCTTGGTAAATTCATTCAGTGGAAGTGGCCAGACACCCACGGAGAAGACAAGGTCATCGTCATGTTTGGAGGTCTACATACAGAGATGGCCATGTGGAGAACGTATGGAGATTATCTAGAGGGATCTGGGTGGACAAATGCCTTGACACAAGCAGGCATTGCTTCGGCAGGAACTGTTGACTCATTTCTTAAAGCCTCTCATCTTACAAGAACCAGACATGCTCACCAGGTAACAGCTTTGACATTGGCAAAGCTGCAGCATGAAGCCTTTATGGAAACTGTTGGTCCCTATGATGACAAGACAAAGGAAGAGTGGAAGAAGAAGATGGTTCAGGTCAGTCCAACATTCCAATACTGGGAGACAATTCTTCAGATGGAGATAGACGGCCTCATATTCATACGATCACATCGTGCAGGAGACTTTCCATTGTATGTAGAAAGCTTGAAGAAAGTAGTTCCCTGGTTCTTTGCTCTTGACCACCAGAATTACGCACGTTGGCTTCCACTCCACATCCGGGACATGAAGAATCTCCCTCAGCCAGTTATGAATGAGTTTTCACGAAATGGACACTGGGTAGTACACAAGACCAAGAAGAGATTCTCAGCCATGCCTTTAGACCAAGCGCATGAACAAAACAATGAGAAAGTCAAAGGTTCAGGAGGCGCGGTGGGTCTGACTGAGAATCCAGTGGCATTCAAGAAGTGGATGGTAGCAGGGCCAGAACAAGCCAGATTGATTACTGAATATGAAGACGAAAACCTTCCAGAAACTGAAGACAACAACTTCCACCACGAAGAAGGACTATCTACACAGAGAAGATTCAAGGATCATGTTTCTAATCTCGTTGAAGTCTTCCGTGATATGGGAAATCCATTTTGTGATAATGGGAATGAGTTACTGGCCTTAGACACAAGGAATGTCATGGATGAATCTGTGGTCCATACAGTGAGAACTATAAAGGATTTGGGTAAGGAGCAATATAGCCGATACTACAAAGAAGTTGTCACAGATTGTACAAGGTCAATTCATACACCGATCAAGAAGAACTCGCTTGCCCTCTTCAGATGTCCTCGGCCGAAATCTCAGGTACGGAATGTTGGGGGAATCCAACTACTGAAGAACGATGTTGCTCTATTCTCTCATCTGTATATTGTTATGCAACATCGGCATAGTGACATGGATGCATTCTTCCAACACGAGAATCACCCCTTTCCTTCTTCCCTATCTGATGGTGGGAAATTGCGGTTTGGGAAAAAGTCTGACCTACTGAAAATCATTACATTTGAAAACAAGGACAACCCTCCAGATCCTTTTGATGTGAAACTTCTTGATGGAGCTGCCATCGTCCATTTGCTGTCTACTGCAGGTGTTACCAACTTTGAAGAGTATGCAGATCGTGTATTCGTCCCTTATCTCATCAAACAGTTAGAAACTTGCCAGCGAATTGACATCGTCTGGGATACCTACACTGCAAGCACCTTAAAAGAGACTACCAGAGAAAAACGGGGAAAAGGAATCAGAAGAAAGGTTGAAGGAAAAACCAAATTACCCCTAAATTGGCATGACTTCCTTCGAGACTCTAGAAACAAGCAAGAACTGTTCGCTTTCCTATCAGACAAGGTTGCTGCAATGGAAGTTCCTAACAACAAAGAAGTTGTTATTACATCAGGACCTGAAGTCATCATCAATGGGGCCGACCGCACAATGCCAAGATGCGACCATGAGGAGGCAGACACTAGACTGTTCATTCATCTTCAAGATGCAATAAAGGAAGGGCACATTAACTGCATGATCAGAACTGTAGACACGGATGTTATTGTCATTCTAATAGGAAAATTCCATCACTTGACGTCCATAAGATCTGAAGTAAATATTTGGGTTGGTTTTGGCACTGGGAAAAACTTCACTTACCATCATATTAACACAATCTGTGCCTCTTTGGGTGAAGAGAGATGCACATCCCTACCACTGTTTCACTGCTTCACGGGATGTGATACAACATCATCCTTTTACGGAAGGGGCAAGAATACGGCATGGGCAGCATGGCACCATTACCCTGAGGTAACACAAGCATTCACATTCATGGCACGAAATCCATTTGCAGATGTTGACGCCGAAACTCCCCACTTCAAGCTTCTTGAACGGTACACAGTTGTCCTCTATGACAACACCAGTGACATTGAACGTGTAGATGAGGCAAGAAAGGTCATGTTCTGTCAGAAGGGAAAAGCTATGGAGACTATCCCACCAACTCAGGATGCTCTTCTCCAACACACCAGGAGGGTCACATACCAGGGAGGAATATGGTCGACCTGTGAGAGAAGTGAACAGAATCTTCCAACTCCTGAAGGATGGGGATGGACCTTTAGCGAAGAGTCCCAGTCATGGACACCAGTTTGGACCACAAGACCAGTAGCATCTAAAGCTTGCAGCGAATTGGTCAAATGCGGCTGCAAGAGCAAGAGTGGATGTGGCACCAGGTGTGCTTGCAAGAAGGCCAGGTGGAAGTGTACAGAACTGTGTAGCTGCAACTGTGCAGTTTAACATATAGCGTCGAGCGGGGTGAGTTGGGACAGTTCGGGACAGGGGGTGAGTTGGGACAGTAGGCATTGCAATGCTAAATGCAAGATATTTCCATTCTATGGTGCCCATTTAATAGCCCTGCCCTTACTCTACAAATGTTGTTAATACAAGTTTTCTATAGAACCACGAATAATGCATGAAAATTGTGCAAATATGAAAGGGTAGCATTTTGACCTTTGTAGAATTTCATTTTTTAAAATGCACATATTTGCCAATTTTCCTCTCCCACATTCAGTTATAGAGCTAAAGGTCTACTTTTTGGTGGGTGAAATCTTCAATTGTTATAGTTTCGTTGATTTTTCTTAAACATGGTTTTCTTGAACATGGTTTTTGTGTTAAAATATTCACGATTTTCACTGTATATGTTGTACGAAGTGTGATTTCTGCAGTAAACATACTTCTGATCAGCTTAAAAGTTGTTTTATTGATCTGATCATGCCAAAAAACATATAGTTTGATGCCAAACATGCCAAGGGAATTCTCTATTGAAACTTATATCAGAAATTCCATTTTGTCTATGGCGGCCATCTTGAAATCCAATATGGCGGCCAAGTAATGGTCTCTGAAGGTGGTTCCGGGGATATTTTTAATTGTTGGTCCAAAATATACAAGTAGGGAAAGTTTGGTGCTTTTGTCCGGATTGTCCACTTCAACTTGTTTAGCTGCCCTACTACAGGGCGTCCCAAAAAAATGTATACATACTTTAAATACTTATAAAGGCAGTGTTTATTAAAATACATTTCATTTTCAAAATGTAATAGAATCTACAGACATTATTTAATTGTTTTGTCAATGCCTGTTTTCAAACTGACGTCCGTTCTGGTCCAGGCACTGCTGATAACGCGAAGCAATGGAATCGCAAACATCACGAAACATTTCGTTTGGTATTTGTGTGCATTCTCGTTCAATGGCTGCTCTCAATTCAGCGACTGTTGCAGGTTTTATAGCGTAGACTTTGTCTTTTAAGTATCCCCATAAAAAAAAGTCTAGTGGTGTGAGGTCTGGTGAACGCGGAGGGTATTCTACGAAACCCCTTCGTCCAATCCACATCCACATCGTGCCAAGTACCACTCGCAATACTCCACTCTTCGGTCCGGATCATCTTCATTAATAGCATGGACTAATCTTGGAATGTAACTTTTCCATTGACAGCGCTTCAAAATGCGTTGGACAGACGATTCTGAAATTCCTACCTCACGACTCGCTTGCCGCACAGATTTTCTTGGACTTTGGTGATACGTTTCCAGTAATCTTTCTTGCTTTGTGGGGCTTGTCGATGTCCGTGGTCTTCCGGAACGCTTCTTGTGGACATTCTGAACAGTTCCATGGGCTTCAAACTTATCTCTAATTCGAGTGATGGTAAGTCGCGTTGGTGGATCTGTTTGAAACTCCCTCCTAAACTGTCTTTGCACTTCAACTGCGTTTTCACACTTCCAGTAGCATTTTAGAATGAATTTCCTTTGTTCAAAGCTTAGTCTGACTGCCATTATTAATTCTAATGGGTTTAACTTGGAAAGAAAGAAACATCAATTGAGCTATCAGCTGTTAAAGTGTGTATACATTTTTATCTCGGGGAATGTACGTGTAATTTTAATCCGCATTTCAGCGCCATTCAAAAGTAGCTTATCTTGCGAAAAAAAATCCGATGGAGTCTTGCGAAGCAATCGGTGCTTTTCCGAAATTTGGACTGTTTCCGTTTTTTTTGAAAATAAGATATTTAATGTGGAGTTTTACGCTGATTTAAAAAATGTAAGTCTTTTTCTTGAGAAATTATTTTAAAAGTTACACGGTGTTCTAGTTTACGTATAGTTACTATTCTAAAAGTTACATGGTGTACTAGTTTACCTATAGTTACTGTTCAAAAATCTTTTGCATGTATATATTGATTTGTCATATTGTTAATACTATTTTTTATAAATTTCAGCTTTTCTGTAGATATTAGATAACGTTAAAACTAACGAAAATATCACGACTTAACCTAACCAATCGTGAAGGGCGTACAATTAACTTAACCGGGCATTCAATTAATCTAATCGGGCATTCAGTTGACCTAACTGGGCATTCAATTAACCTACCGGGCATTCAGTTGAACCTACTTGTGCGAATTCATGTGGCGACAGAAAAATAACGGTCGAAATCTATTCACACGAATACTTAATGACATAAGCCAATATTACTAAAGAATACAATAACTCTTGTATTAGTTTTCAGTTGTATTGTTATAGTTTTTGACCTAATACAAAATCACAATTTCAAACAACTTTTCAACAACTCATTTCTCCAAAAAAAGACTTACATTTTTTAAATCAGCGTAAAACTCTACATTAAATATTTTATTTTCAAAAAAATCGGAAACAGTCCAAATTTCGGAAAAGCTCCGATTTCTTCGCAAGACTTCATCGGATTTTTTCGCAAGATAAGCTGCATTTGAATGGCGCTGAAATGCGGATTAAAATTACATACATCCCCCGAGATATGTTTAAATTTGGATGAGGGTAGCGAACAATCTGCTAAACCTCTTGTTATACATATTTTAGATACGTATCTTAGAGTTCTTCGCGTGAAGCTAGCTGCTAAGAGGCAGATGGAAATTAAAAAGCGCTTGCTGAAAGATACAGCTAAATACCCGATGAGGCTGGTGATTTAAAAAACGCATACCATTACGGCGGGTGTAACTACCAAGCAGATAGAAAATGTAGCCTTGGGTATTCTCCCACAGCGTGTTCTTATTGGTTTGCTCGACCATAAATCCGGTTTTAGGAAAGTTAATCGCCCACAATTCACCGCCCACAATTCACTGCCCACAATTCATGGCTCATACATTTCACCGCAACACAATTCATCGCCCATACAATTCACCGAACATACATATATACATTATATATATATATATATATATACATGAAAATTATTTCACGAAAGTAACACGTGAAAAATATTTATGATGAATAAAACCACGAAGGAAAGGAAACAAAAAAAGGTGCTCAAGCGCTTTCGTCTAATGACATCCTCAGGAACACTGAAGTACATAAAAAGTTACGGCCTATATATAGGTTACAGAAAGAAAAAAAAATAAATAAATAACATACATACACACAAACATATATATATATATATATATATATATATATATATATATATATACATACATATCTACACACATACATATATATATATATATATATATATATATATATATATATATATATATATATATATATGCAATAAACGGAGAAGTAAAAATAAAAATTAAAAATTAAAGATTAGAGGATTAACAAAGAGGCATACAGATTTGTAAGGAAAAATATCGATTTTTAGCACAAGATCAAATGAATTAAAAATACAAATTTATACTGGAAACCTACCCGGGTTTTAACACTTTGCCTTTTAGAGTCAAGTTTCGATATATATAAAAATAAAATGAAGATTAAAAGTTAATAAAGTAGCGTACAAGTTTACCAAAGATTTAGCGTCCTACCCTTTTTATCTAAATTTGTTTTGAAGGAATTCAAAACAACAGGATCGAGTTGAAAAAGACCTTTGCTTATGTTGAAGTTATTTGAAAGTTGGATAATGGCAGACTCAAGAATATTTCTATTGACAATGTTGCTAGAATGAAATAAAACTGAAGCATTATTCCAATCAATACAGTGGGATAACTCTGACAAATGGAAAAAAAGAGCACTGGACAACTGTCCTGTTCTAACGGAATATTGATGCTGTTTTATACGTGTGTGCAAATCCTTTCCCGTCTGACCTATGTAAAAGGAATCACATTGTTTACACCCAATTTTATAGATAATGCCTGAATTATTGGTAGGGCTATTTTTTACTATGATATTTTTCACAATATTGTTATATGAAAATACTACATTAATATCCAAAAGTTTAAGTACATTAGCAATGCCTAAAAAGCCCGGGAAAAATGGAAGTACTAAAATATTTTTTGACAAAGTACGAGTGTTATTATTGACACGATAGAAAGTTCGTTTTGCCTTGTTGAGACAAGATTCCATAAACGCAGATGGGTAACACAGATCACTTCCAATACCGTTGATTTTTTCCAATTCGGCATCGATGTATTCCGGACTGGCGATCCTAAGGGCGCGGAGAAACATTGATGAAAAAATGGCCTTCTTAGTGGGGGTGTCATGTCCCGAGTAAAAGTGTACGTAGGACAAATTGTTTGTTGTTTTCCGATAGATACTAAACTTAAAACCTGGGCTTTCCCTATGTACCCGCACATCCAAAAATGGGATTGAATTGTCTTGTTCCACTTCTAAAGTAAACTTAATGGAGGGGACTTGATCATTTAACTGAAGGAGGAAGTTATCCAGGTCACGATTCATGGGCCAGATACACAAAATATCGTCGACGTACCGCAACCAAGGGATGCCAACCCCAGGATTCTCGGAATGTAAGTAATTTCGAAAAACTCCATATAAATATTGGAGAGGAGGGGCGATAAGGGGTTGCCCATGGCCATCCCAAACACTTGTTGATAATACTCGTTATTGAAAGTGAATTTACAGTCTTTGATGCAAAGCTTAATAAGTTCCAAAACAATGTGTGAAGGTAGTGGCAGGTCATACTTTTGTAATTCTTGGGAGAGAAAGTCAAGCATATCATCAATCGGCACTTTTGTAAACAATGAACAAACGTCAAAACTGATCAATCTATCGTTAGTTTCAGTACGTGCATTATTCAATTTTTCAGTAAGATCCATGGAATTTTTACATGTGAATCAGAGATAGTTCCGAGAATGGGGGACAAGACTTTGACAAGCCATTTGGAGAGTTTATAAGTAATAGAGCCCACCGAGCTAATAATAGGGCGCATAGGGTTGCCAGGTTTGTGGGTTTTAATAAGACCGTAAAGGTAGGGCAGAGAAGGTGAAGTGGACATGAAAAGCGGAATTAAGTCCTTATGATCTTTGAGAATGCGTTTCAAGCCACTATTAAATGATTTGATGACGTCATCCTGCGGGTTCTTCCTAAGTTTGCTGTATGTGGCGTGGTCCTGGAGAAGCTCGTTCATCTTTCCGATGTAGTCCACTTTGTCCATAATAACTATGGTGTTAGCCTTGTGTGCTTTAGTAATATGGAGCTCCCCATCTTTTTTTAATTGTGAGAGGCCATCGCGAAAACGTTTAGGAAAGTTATCTTCGTAATTACCATTCGCCGCACTATAAACGAGGCCTTTAACTATGTTAAACAAATACTGAGGGAGATTACACTGTTTTTCAAAACACGCGAGACTGTAACAAATTTTAAAGCCGAAGGTTTTTTAACAATAAAAAAGGACATACCATATCCAAGGGCACTTTTTGCATCGTCACTAATGTTTTTCGAAGAAAGGTTCAAAACACACTTTGAGCTTGCTTTTTTACTCCACTGACTATTTCGAATGAGACTTTTAATTTTCCGATCCAAAATGTTACGAAGTGAAGTAGTTCTCTGACGCAACTCGTTGTAAATTTCATCAAACAAAGGTTGGATCCACGGTTGGGGAATAACGGTTACAAAATTATGTTTGGCGATGTTTAAATTTTTGAAGGCGGACCACTCATTTTGTCTGGTGACTTCAATATGTTTCTTTAAAATTAATCTGCTGAAGTTGTTGAACGGATGGTCGTCAATTTGTCTGAGGCGAATCGGAAGCAGGGATTTGGGAAGAACTTGCTCCTCTAGACAGTTAGTAAGAAACTTTCGTCGGATACGAATTGCATGCCCCTTCATTAATGTAGAAGAAAACACGGACACAAACGGAGACAAGAGAGGGAACAGCAAGCCGAAGGAACGCGTGGTGTTCATTATATGAAAATTATTTCACGAAAGTAACACGTGAAAAATATTTATGATGAATAAAACCACGAAGGAAAGGAAACACAAAAAAAAGGTGCTCAAGCGCTTTCGTCTAATGACATCCTCAGGAACACTGAAGTACATAAAAGGTTACGGCCTATATATAGGTTATATAGGTCCTCTCCAATATTTATATGGAGTTTTTCGAAATTACTTACATTCCGAGAATCCTGGGGGTTGGCATCCCTTGGTTGCGGTACGTCGACGATATTTTGTGTATCTGGCCCATGAATCGTGACCTGGATAACTTCCTCCTTCAGTTAAATGATCAAGTCCCCTCCATTAAGTTTACTTTAGAAGTGGAACAAGACAATTCAATCCCATTTTTGGATGTGCGAGTACATAGGGAAAGCCCAGGTTTTAAGTTTAGTATCTATCGGAAAACAACAAACAATTTGTCCTTCGTACACTTTTACTCGGGACATGACACCCCCACTAAGAAGGCCATTTTTTCATCAATGTTTCTCCGCGCCCTTAGGATCGCCAGTCCGGAATACATCGATGCCGAATTGGAAAAAATCAACGGTATTGGAAGTGATCTGTGTTACCCATCTGCGTTTATGGAATCTTGTCTCAACAAGGCAAAACGAACTTTCTATCGTGTCAATAATAACACTCGTACTTTGTCAAAAAATATTTTAGTACTTCCATTTTTCCCGGGCTTTTTAGGCATTGCTAATGTACTTAAACTTTTGGATATTAATGTAGTATTTTCATATAATAATATTGTGAAAAATATCATAGTAAAAAATAGCCCTACCAATAATTCAGGCATTATCTATAAAATTGGGTGTAAACAATGTGATTCCTTTTACATAGGTCAGACGGGAAAGGATTTGCACACACGTATAAAACAGCATCAATATTCCGTTAGAACAGGACAGTTGTCCAGTTTTTTTTGTTTTGTCAGTTGTCAGAGTTATCCCAATGTATTGATTGGAATAATGCTTCAGTTTTATTTCATTCTAGCAACATTGTCAATAGAAATATTCTTGAGTCTGTCATTATCCAACTTTCAAATAACTTCAACATAAGCAAAGGTCTTTTTCAACTCGATCCTGTTGTTTTGAATTCCTTCAAAACAAATTTAGATAAAAAGGGTAGGACGCTAAATCTTTGGTAAACTTGTACGCTACTTTATTAACTTTTAATCTTTATTTTATTTTTATATATATCGAAACTTGACTCTAAAAGGCAAAGTGTTAAAACCCGGGTAGATTTCCAGTATAAATTTGTATTTTTAATTCATTTGATCTTGTGCTAAAAATCGATATTTTTCCTTACAAATCTGTATGCCTCTTTGTTAATCCTCTAATCTTTAATTTTTAATTTTTATTTTTACTTCTCCGTTTCTTGCATATATATATATATATATGTATGTGTAGATATGTATGTATATATATATATATATATATATATATATGTATGTTTGTGTGTATGTATGTTATTTATTTATTTTTTTCTTTCTGTAACCTATATATAGGCCGTAACCTTTTATGTACTTCAGTGTTCCTGAGGATGTCATTAGACAAGGCGCTTGAGCACCTTTTTTTTGTGTTTCCTTTCCTTCGTGGTTTTATTCATCATATATATATATATATATATATAATATATATATATATATATATATATATATATGTTCATCCCAACAAAATAAGAATGAATAAGAAAATGTTTGAAACAATATTTATTTACTAAAACCACAATAAAGAAATGTGTCAAATATTTATTTATTAAAACCATACTCAATAAAAAGTATTTGTGAAAATTATGTCTATTATCGTGGTTACTTTTTTTAAAGGTATTTAGGTCTAAGCCCATCTCTCTTGATCCTTTAACGAACCTTTGTTTACAAAAAAGTTGATTTTAGTACTTAAGTATTATCGGGACTACCAAACTGTTTATTATGTATTTTTGCTCTCGTCATTTTCGTTTAAACTAACGAAAATATCACAACTTAACCTAACCAATCATCAAGGGCGTACAGTTGACCTAACCGGGCATTCAATTAACCTAACCTGGCATTCAGTTGACCTGACTGGGCATTCATTTGACCTAACCGGGCATTTTCCGTTTTATTTTGTCTAAAACACATTCTAATATAAAATAGTATGAGCTATCCTTCTTATATATTCGACAATACAATGCTCTGAATCGTAGCTTTCGACAAGTCTTCGAATTCGTTCAGCACAATTGCGATATTTTCTTTTTTCTTTTGAGGTTCGTGGCCACCTATGTACTATTCAATTCTGAATTCACTTAAAGTTTGTTCTTTCTTAAGGCACTCCAGAAATTTCCAAATATTTGGATGATGGGCAGCAATCTGTTCTTCTGGGCGATGATTTGTGGATGGTGAATTGTGGGCGATGAATTATCCTGAGCGACGATTTGTGGGCGATGAATTGTGGACGGTGAATTGTGGGCGATGATTTTTCCGGATACCCATAAGTCCATGGTCGGCGACTATAGTAAATCCGTCTTCAAATTCCAAAATTTCGGCTTGAAGAGCATAAATTTACATATTAACGGCACGCCTGTTAATGGTGGTTTGGAGGTTACATATTCTACAGGATCAGTTTTCTTTATGTTCACGCGTGTACCACAGTCTAGCCCGCGATATTAATGGTTGTGATGTTTATGGCTCGGGCGTCACTATAGATGAGTTTATAAATGGAAGTGCATTGTATGTATTTGATCTGTCAGCTGACCAGTGTGCAAGCATGACCAAGCATCTGAATCCTCAGACACACGGTAGTCTCGGGGTAAGATTTGAGTTTGGCGAAGCTTTAGCCAGCACTATAAGTGTACTGTTTTACTTGGAAAGTCAGAGCGTCATCGAGATTGATCGCTTCAAGAAGCGTATCTGGCGACTTTTAAAAATAATGGATGAAATGACTACACCAGCAGTTGTGAAGCAGGATTGTTTTACACGAGACATAGTCATTGGGACTTATGCGAAAAATTAAAAATTGAAACATTCGATTACGAAAAAAATGCTGCATTTATAGTAAACACGGAACCACTGGGTACCCCGAGTACCCACTGATTCGCTATATTTGTTAGAAATAGAGAATGTGTCTACTGTTATGACTCTCTTGCAATGCAATTGTGGCTTGACCCCGTAATTATGGATTTTATAAAAAAGCTACGTGTACAAAGAGTTGTATGTACAAAGAGTTGTATGAAACCCGCAAAGATATCAATCACTTTTCTCAAATATGTGTGGGCTCCATTGCCTCTGTTTTATTTCATTTCTAGCTCGCGGGAACAACTATTCAGACTTCTTAAAAAAGTTAGATTTGTGTGATTATGAGACTAGGGCGGGTCATACTATGCATTTTTTTTAAATCAATAGAGAGGGGTGTTCAAATGACATATTTTGGTGTATAGAACACCAACACAACAAGAAAATATTTAATTCTGATAACCCTAACCTACATCATTTTGCAGTTGATTATTATTAAATTGTTGATTATTTTACTATTGTAGTTACCCCAGAATATGTCTTCTCACGTTTTCTATCATGGCTGCTCACGTTATCTCTCATAGAGCATTGTTCTAACTAATTCATATAAACACATATAATGTAATTCATATAATAATAATAATATTTAAATACTCAAATAAAAAGGTGTGCCATTCCACTTAATTGTAATTATCATACAGTTTGGTATATGAAATATTTTGACCGTTTTCTGGCGCGCATAATAAGGCCATTTTCTGAGCCACCTTTCTCATAGGCTAGAATGTAACGTTTCAGAACATTCTAAAACGTTTTGTGAAATATTTGAAGTGACTCATGATTTATGAAGCTATTTTACCACCTCGGTTTGCAGTGAGGGGATAGATTTAGTGATTATCTACTGATATTTTTTTTGTTACTGTTCACATGTGAGTATTATTCTGTTATATTTTAGAAAAAGCTATTTCTACGCATATTATAGTGATACATTGAGCAAAATTTAATTAACAACTTTGATTTGAGCTAAAATTAGGTGGTTCATTTTTAGTACAACTGAGCAGTATGAGGCCTATTTCAATGTTCTAAAGAATATTTTTAGGATGTGTTTCTTTAGTTTTTTTAGAGTACATGAACAAATTATTTGCATTACAGACAACAGATAAATTAGCATTTTATAACATTTTGAAACCAAAAAAGGATAATGTGTTTAGCATTTGCAGATAAATTTGTTCTTGCCCATTTCAGCTCTTTTTTTTAACCAAGAATTTTGCGCTGAAAAGAGTTAATACCTGTCTGTAGTGGATACTTAACTGTTGTATTATTATTTTTATTTCAGTGTGAACTAGGGTTTCTTTACCGGGATCCCGGGATCCAGGTAGATTTTTAGCTAATTTAAATTTCCCGGGAAATCCCGGGATATTTTCTTAAAAATTTAATTTTGCTTATTTTGTGTTAAGACTGGGAAATTTTGCTAATAGTAAGTTTAATTAACCCATAACTTGTCAGAATACGTTTGTATTTGTTAGTTTTAAGCTTGCTTAGTTTTTTGTTTTTTAATTTCAGCTTGTTATGGCATGTCACAGATTGTCACTACTTGTCAGGACCTGTAATATCTTGCGTAATTGCGCTGATGCTGTCTTAATTTGTCACCACGCTCAGTAGCTCCAGTAACTGCATTACGCCAGGTTGTGCATTGTGCAAGTGTCACACTTCCTTTATATTGTGAGTATTGTGACTCAAGATTCTTTGTAGTTCCTATACTAGCCTAGTACTATATATATATATATATATAGTATGTTTTAATTTATTTTGTTCGAAACGAACCCCTTCAATCAAGAATGTCAGAATCATTTGCTTGGAAATATTTCGTGAAGGATTCGAAACTAGAATTTGCAACCTGTAAAGAATGCAAAACTCAAATAAAGTGTAAAGGTTGGTCTACAAGCGGTCTTATCAGACATTTGCTTAATAAGCATAATATTAGCAAGTTATCTGTTACTAATGCTAAGCGCACAGCCGAGGAAAATGGAGCAACTAGTAGCAAGCGACAAACCTCTCAACAAACCTTAACATCGTTTTTCATTAAGAAAGAAACATGTGAAGAAATAGTAACAAAACTAGCCACTCCAGATGGCATCTCTATCAATTCTATTACAAAAAGTGAGTTCATCAGAAAATCATTGACAGACAGAGGATATACTTTACCAAAAAATCCATCACATGTAATGGATCTCGTTCATTCGCAGTACAAACAAATAAAAGAACGCTTAAATTCTGAAATTACCAGCCAAATAAATGCAGGATCAAGGTTTAGTTTATCCGTAGATGAATACACCTCACTAAACAATCGCCGGTATTTAAATATTAACATACACAAAACTGACGGAACATTTTGGAAATTAGGAATGGTGAAGATTTCTAGTACTCTACCTGCTGAAACTGCTGTTGAAGTAATCAAAGAAAAGTTAGAGGAATTTCATATTTCTTTAGAAAAACATGTGGTGGCTTGTGTTACTGATGGTGCAGCTATGATGGTGAAATTTGGAAGGCTAATTGGATGTGAGCATCAATTGTGTTATGCAAACGGAATCCACTTAGCGGTATGTGATGTTTTGTACCAGAAGTCAACCACTTCACTTGCAATCACTCTTTCTGAAGAAATTCAAACTGAAGATGACGAACATAATGACAACATAGATGAAGATGGAGAAGATTTCAATCATAGTATTGATTTTGAAAGTGTTTTGTGTGAGCGCTTTGATGAGGATCCGTTCAAGATAGATATTTCATTTGGATCGCACGACACTGTAGGTAAAGAAATCAACGTGTCTCAAATCATCAATAAAGTCAGAAAAATAGCAAAAAAAATTCGCAAATCACCTTTAAAGAATAACATCTTACAAGGATATGTTCAACAGGAACAAGGAAAAAGTTTGCATCTATTGCTGGATTCCAAAACCAGATGGAATCTTTTAGCCATGCTGGAGCGATTTATCAAAATAAGGTCATCCGTATCGAAAGCTCTCATCGACTGCAATAAAGATATGGACAATTTTGACCTTGACAAACAAGAAGTTGCTGTAATTCGTGACATTTTGGCATCGCTGGAGCCATTAAAAGTTGGAGCAGAAAAGCTGGGCAACAGAGAATCGACTTTACTTTCATCAGAAGGTGTTTTTTCTTTCATTTGAACGAACTAAATCAACTAAACACACCTTTTTCAAAAAAACTAAAGGAGTCGTTCATTCGACGCATAACAGAGAGAAGAAATGAGAACTTGACTGGCCTCATACAATACCTCAATAGTGGAAAGAATTATAAAAAGGTCGCAACTTTCGCAAGTGACAGAAGTTTGCCAGCCTTACCAACCAAGTCTATGTTAATTTCATCAGCAAAGCAGATGTTAGATCGCCTTTTTGGAGTACCTGCTGATTCTACCTCTAGTGAGACAGATGAAGATAATGATGTGCAAGAATCAGCTGTCCCTCAGTCATCTTCGATGACTCTAGCTGAAAGGCTTGATGCAGCTATTAAAGCAGCCGAGGTAGAGAAATCAAGAACACTAGACAGCAAAGCAAGCGCTGCAAAGCACCTTAAAAAGGAACTAGAGATCTTCGAGGCTACGGGCGAAAAAACGCAGAACATCTCTCTTCTCTTGAATGCATTAAAGACGATTCCACCGACGTCAATAGAATCGGAAAGGGGATTCTCAGCAGCAGGACTTTTCGTGACTAAAATGAGAACAAGATTGAGTGATCGAAGTACTGACCATCTTTGTTTTTTGAAATCGTACTATAAAAATTCACAGATAATTTTTTTGGTTGAATTCATTGAAGTTCTTTGCAATTTGAAGGTAATTTTTATTTTTTCTTTAAATTTTCTAAGCAATTCAAAGGCAATTTTTTTTTCGTTGTATTCATTAAGTTTTCAATGAAACGGAGCAATTTTTTTATTTGTGAAAATTTTCTGTAATTCAAAAGTATTTTTTTTAATACATATTTTTCACAGCAATATTATTTTATTTTGCCCATCATGGAGATTGCAGAACTTATTAAATGACTATAAAAAAAAATAAAAAATAATTATACCCCCTCTTTTCTAGGTTAATTTATTTTATAATATATTTTAAATATAATTAATTATATCCCGGGATTTCCCGGGATCCCGGGAAGGGAATCATTTTTATCCCGGAATCCCGGGATAAGCAAAAGGCCGGGAAATGAGAAACCCTAGTGTGAACTCATTAAGAAAATGGATCAAGTCAGAACAAGGACGAAATCAAGTTCTCATCTGAGTAATCTTGTTGGCACTGGCCGGGAGCTGTTGGTGTCTGAACTGCCAACTGTGAGAGATATCCTGAGGTATGGCATCTACATGAGGAAGCAAAGTGAAGATGACAGGAGGAACTACCCAGTGGACAAGCTGGTGAGTGACATCTACCCTGGTCTGATTTGTCAGTGGAGCAAAGCTAATGCTCTTTTCAAGCCACCTGTTATCAATGTAAAAGTGACCATCATGTCCAAGCTCAAGAAGGTCTGGAATCAGGCAGTGAAGTTTTCTCTTGGGAAGGGCAAATTTGATGCCAAAGAGAGGTTCATTGTCAAGTTAGACAAGTTCTTTGATATTTTGACTTGCAAGTGTCAGATTACCAGTTGTGAGGCTGTGAGGGCTGTGTTATCCAAGCCCACATTAACTGTTCCTGCAGCAGAGAGAAAAGATTCCTGTGAAAGATCTTGCCTACATCAAGGGACAGAAAGAGAAGGTTGGAAGTAAGGGACCCCACCAAATAGGGGTCCTGATCTACCAGAGCACAAGAGACAGGTGAGGACATTGAAAAGGCAGTGGATGGAAAGGAAGGCAGAGAAAAGGAGAAGGAGCAAGGAGGAAAGTGCTGCAGTAGCAGAGAAGGCAGCCAGGAAGGATTTTAAGAGATTTTTGGCAGATGGTGATGAGGATCTGGAATTGGAGAGAAGTGGTGATGAAGATGAGTTTGTTCCTGAAGTTGAGCTCTTCCCTCAAACTGACCCTCAGCCAGCAGCTTCGGCAAAGGTACAGAAAAACTATGATGAGATTCAAAACATTGCCCTTGCTAGTGTAAGGTATGGCATAGGGCTGAGGCCAACTGCAACGATAGCAACAGCAGCTCTGATTGACGCAGGAATTATCACAGAAGACAATACAAGTAAAGTGATTGATAAGAGCAAGGTCAAGATAGCACAGGAGAAGTTGATGAGAGAGCTGGGGGAGGGAACAGTTCGAGAAGAAGTGCAGGGAGGAGGGGGGATCTCTTGCATCCTCTTTGATGGGCGGATTGACCTGACCAATGTGATGATGGAAGCTGAGGGCAGTGACCAGTCTTTTCCCGCAAAGATCAAGGAAGAACACTATAGTGTCGTTAGTGTGCCTGGCAGCTACTATCTGTTCCACTTTACCCCAGAGAAAGCAACTAAAGAGGAGTCACATGCGGAGAAGATTGCTAAGGTCCTGTTTGCCTGGCTGAAAGAGAGGGGTTATGATAAGACCTCCTCTGTTAGGAGCAGGAGGACACCTGACATCAATTGTGATGCTTCCAGCATCGGTGACTTGATCAGCTGGTCAGAAGGTGTGTCAGAGCCACCTCTCACCTGCTCTCTAAGCACCTCAGAGGTGAAAAACTTCATCAACACCCCCATGGAGGTGCGCAACTGGCCTTGCCACACACAAAGCATTGAGAGGGTTGTTAAAATGGTGACTGAGGCTTCTGCTAAGTACTTCTCACAGGAAAAGAGGGATGGAGGGATCAGGGCTCAGGAGACCAGCAGGAAGCTGATGTCCAAGTCTGAGTCAAAGCAGGATTTGTGCAACCTGGCAAAGTTCAAGATGTCAGGAAAATGATCTTTGTAATTATATCCAGTGATATACGTGCAGTTCACCTATTAATAAATATATGTAAAGTTGATTTGGCCTTGTCAATATAAATGATTTACCTTATATCTTTTAATATATTATAAAGGGGTTCAAAAGGGTAAAATTGGCAATTTAGAAATACAAAATGATGTAGGTTAGAGTTATCCTATCCAAACACGACGCTCATATTTGAATTCCCCATGTAAAAACACATAATTTAGACACCCCTGATGGTAGGATTTCCTTCAAATTCATGTTGTCACCTGAGTACGACCCGCCATATTATGAGACTAATGATACCCTCATGTTTAGTGAGGTAGTCTGCAGATTCCCCTTTGTAAATGAAACTCGTATTGCATAGAGCCTATATATATATATATATATATATATATATATATATATATATATATATATATACTACGGGGTGATGCATTAAGCTGATATTATGTAAAAATGTGTTGTTACAAGAATTATGTGTTAATTTTAAAATGTTGAATGGTATTAATAAAGTGTTGAAAATATTTATCTTATTCTTACCCGACCCACACGCAAGAAAAAAAGAATAAAAACTTACAATACCTCATCGACAATCTGGCATTCGGGCTGATCGTCCCTAAAAAAGGAAGAAAATAACATGCAGTCGGTGCTATCCTAAAAATGTTATTGGTAGAGTATAAAGGGTGTTTATTATAAACGTTCTATTCCAAAGAGGTTTTATGTAAGGGAAAAGCCTGATGAGCCGCGTTTTAAAAGACTGAATTACTGACACGATATAATCGGCACCGCTTGAGCCGGGGTTACTCTCGTAGGACGATTCTTGTAACGCCGCGTGCTCTGAGGCCTGGCTCGAGAATGTGGCTTCATCATCTACTAATCTTATAAAATGGACACACGCGTAAGCACTGTAAAACAACGACACATGCGTAGAGAATGGGTATTATATATATATATATATTATATACACACACACACACACACATATATATATATATATATATATATATATATATATATACACACACACACATATATATATATATATATACACACACACATATATATATATATATATATAAAATAGCTACTCACACTGTATCACAACATAGAAACAATTCGGGTGTTGTAAATTTTCCTAGACATCCGTGAATGGAAGCGTCCGACCTTTCAGATAAAAATAATAATAGGTTAAAATTGTGCACTCACTTGATGATATTTGAGAACTCGTCCGACGTTTTTTTTTTTGCTTATAAATTTGTATGTACAGTTTGAAAACTTGACTAAACTAATTTGTATATAGTTCTGTTACGCGATTTTATAGGTGCGGGGAGAGCACGCCCCCCTAGAATGGGGCATGATGAAGAAAAGCCTTCTTCCCTCCCCACACTTTCAGAAAGCAGAAAAATCATTGGTTGATTGTATTTTAGTGGGAGGTTACTGAACGGGGGGTTATGGGCGGTCCTTAAGTTTTTACCTGCGAGAGAGAGAGAGAGAGAGAGAGAGAGGTTTATAATTTATACCAAAACTAATTCCTGATATTTCTTGTTATATTCGGCTAGACTATAAATAAGCGTGAGATAGATATCTGATGCAGAAAATTAATATTTAATGTTTATCCTAAAGTGTAGTGTTAAAACGTGTCCTCAAAAACGGACGTGGGGCTAATAAAATGTATATACTTAAGCGACATTTCTACACCTTTCAAATATCTATAACCGATTTGATTGAACGATCATTTCTACACCTTTCAAATACCTATAATGAAAGAGTTCTTTAATGCACTGTAAAAGGAGAAAAATGGTTATTTACTTAGGGCAAACTCTACTAAAATGAAATAAGTATATAACAATATGGGAAGATATTGAATTTAATTAGCTGTGAATAATATTACGAGAAAGGTTTGTTAAAACGGAAAATATCATGTGTTTGTTCATATAAAAGCTATTGAATTTAATTAGGTCTGAATAACATTACGATAATATGGACACATGTTTTTCTCAAGTATCTCCTATATTCTAGATATCTCGTAAAAATGAAACAAGTATATAACAATATGGGAAGATATTGAATTTAATTAGCTGTGAGTAATATTACGAGAAAAGTTTGTTAAAACGGAAAATATCATGTGTTTGTTCATATAAGAGTTAATACACTTCTATTGAATTTAATTAGGTCTGAATAATATTACGATAATATGGACACGTTTCTTTCAAATATCACCCTTATACAGGGTGCTTTTGTACAAACCGTCGTTTATCGGGGAGGTATGGTATTGTTTATTTCAGGATGTCTCAAAAGAAATGTTTTATTGTCTCATCGTTGGCTCTATTAAAAGTTCTTTTAATTAACTCTGAATAATGAAGTATTTAAGTAGCATCGGCCTATCGGTTGAATTCTTTACAACCATATGCCTCGCGAGAACCATATCTCTCGAAAGAGTTTGTTTACAATCATTTGGCTACTGTATCATATCGTATGTTTTACATTAGAGTATTAAATCGCTGAGTAGATAAAATGGTTCATACTCGGAGCAGCTGCTACAGTATACATGATGTTAAGTTTATATTAAGATGTCTCAGATTTCGTTCTATATACTTAAAGAAAAATAATTCTTTTATTGACGAGAATAAGGCCTTGTCCAAATGTTTACTTATACAGGGTGCTTTTGGACGAGAGATGCGAACTTTCCTTTTACCTTCTGTGGCATATTTGCTCGATGAAATTCGGTATTGTTTACGAATAGATATGAGAGTTGTCCGCATTTCACTTAGTTCTATTCTATATATATATATATATATATATATATATATATATATATATATATATATATAGCTAAAGATATTTAATTCTTTTGAGTTTTTCATGGCTTTTATTAATTGTAAAAAATGTGTGGTTAAAATATGGTATTCCCAAATAATGAATTACATGAACTGCTTTCAAGAATTTCGCAATATAAAGAGATCGTAAATGTTTCCTTAATAAACAGTGATGCGGGGTATCATTCAGGGGTGCCTTAAATTTTTCTCGAGAAAGATTATAAAATGAGAACTTGTTTATGATTGAAAAAAAAAGAGACGTGGCTTATTAACTCGAAAGAAATATGCTTAAAGATATCTCAAAATCTCTTTTGAAAGCTTCGGCGTTTTGCGAAAATATTCCATTTGATTAATATAATTTATATACCAGATGTTTGTGATAGCTTTTGCGGTTGTTCTATTGTTAAAATGTCTGTTTGGGATTAACTCAAAATCCATATATACTTAAAGAAGTATGATTCGTTTAAAATGATTCGATTTAATTAACATATTTTTCACGGTTTTTGTGTGCTTTTATTTCTCTGATTTGTCTAAGTATCATGATAGCTTTTTCTTCATATCTTAGTCGTTTCTAATTGGTGCTTTATTTGAACGTTTCATCTCAAATAATTGTTTGGGGATATTATTAAGCAGAATGATAAGCTTTATTATTCAAGAGAAGCATGTGCGTCGGTGGGAATATATAAAATGCGTTTGATCCAATTAATTCCAAAAATACTTGGGTATACTGTATAATTGTTTTCATAAATCGTTTGGCGACTGTTGGAGTGGTGTGCTTATAAATGTTACATACGAAAGAAACATGTGCTTTGAAGTAAATATATAAAGTAATATTATTAAACATGTGTTTTATTAAACGCATATAAATGCTTTTTCATACGAAGTGTTTGTGAACAGAATGATGTGTTTTATTTAATTCTTTTGGATATTATTATTTAAATGCACGTTGATGGGAATATATATAAACGATAGAAATAACTTCGATGATGGGGGTATATAAACAACATTATTTTTTATGCATGCAGTAACCTTTTTCTGATTTCTAAGCCGGATGATGTTAAAGCCATCTACATTTTTGTGTATATATATATATAAAGGATAAATTAAATAAACAGCGTTGTCTGGCACTCTCTCCAAGCTGCTCTTCATTGTGTTATGAACCGTGGCAGTGAGATCATCTTAAAAAAAATAGCGCTGAATTATTATACTGTGCCACTCTACATATTTAGCCTGAGCTTCACAAATTAAATAAATAGCGAAATCTGGGAACTATTCTACATATTTGGACTGAACTTCAGAGATTAAATAAATAACAGAATTATTCTATTATACATTCTTGCACCCTCTCCATATATATGTATACGCCTTCTAAGTCAACTGATGCTGATGGCTGACTCTTCATTATGCAATGAGACGTGACAGTGGGAACATCTCTCTTTCTCCTTTAATATGGCGCTGCCAACTGGCTGGTCGATGGCTGCCTCTACCATTAATAATATATATGTATACACTCCTTCTAAGTCAACTGGCTGTGATGCTGACTCTTCATTATGTTATGAGCCGTGGCAGTGTGAACATCTCCTCTCTCCATTAATATACAAATAACAGAGAATTATTCTAAATAACGCAATCTGGCAACCCTCGCCACTCCATATACATGTATACATTCAGCTTTTTAAGCCACCTGGCTGATTACACCTTCTAAGCCAACTAAGGCTGTAAAGAAATTCATTATGCTCCGAGACATGCCAGCGTGAATCTCTCTCTCTCTCTCTCTCTCTCTCTCTCTCTCTCTCTCTCTCTCTCTCTCTCTCTCTCTCTCTCTCTCTCTCAGTAAGGTCATTGGCATCAACGAGAGGGTACAAGACTTGTGCGTTCCGCTGGGCGTCAAGTTTATTGACCCCTTCGATGCATTTTCGGGTAGGTGGGACCTTTACCAGAGGGATGGTGTCCACCTCAATAACAAGGGTAAAGGTGTGCTAGGCGCGCTGCTCGACCGGCACCTATACAGAATGGTGAGGTCGAGTCCGGGAGAGATGATGGGCCCCCACCGGGGAGATGAGGATGAGCCGGTGGCGGACGTACCTTCGACTGAAGGGTGCGTCGAAGTACAGGTGGGTGACCCTCCTCCTACGTTGGAGGGGGCTCAGTCTCCTGCGGAAGTTGCCCCCTCGTTAGTGAGGGGCTCTTCAACTCCCGACAGCCCTGGCTGTTCGGGAAACGGGTCGTGCTAGGGGGCGGTCAGAATAGGGAAGGCTCCCTCCGTGCAATGCTTTTTAATGCTAGGTCAATTAGGAACAAGTTTCGCGAGCTACGGGCGCTCTTAGCATCAGAATACCAGGATATCGTTGCTATCACCGAGTCCTGGATTCATACTGATCGTAGGGACTACGTTGGGGAGTTCGAAATTCCCGGGTATAGAATGTTTCGCAAAGACCGCACCCGTGGGGAGGGGGGTGGGGTACTAATATACGTCAGAGACACGTTGAGTCCGGTTGACTGCCAGTTCCGGTCGGAACGGGAGCTGCTTGGCGTCGATCTGAACGTGGGAGGGACGAACTATAGGTTAATCTTGGTGTACAGACCTCCGCATCTCCTCCTCGAGGAGGATACAGCCCTGTACACCGAACTCAGTAGCCTGCTAGGGGATAGGGTGTGTGTAGTTTTAGGAGACTTCAACTGTCGCGGCATAAAGTGGGAAAACAGGACTGCCGATGCTGAAGGGAGGAGGCTAGTTGACTTTGCTGATGAGAACTTCCTCACTCAGTGGGTCAACGAGCCTACACGAGGCGAAAGCGTTCTAGACTTAGTGTTCACGACCGAAGACAACCTCGTCACTGGCCTCACCGTTGACGAATCGTTGGGCGGGAGTGATCACAGTCTTATTAGGTTCCGTGTGTGCGTCCCTCGGGTGAAGCGTAGTAACTCGAGAGGCAGTAAGCTCGATCTCCGGCGGGCGAACTTTGTTAGCCTCAGGGATAGCGTAGGAGAGATGGGGTTAGAGGTTGGCGGCGATGTTGAGGGAGTGTGGAGTGCATTCCGGGAGTTTATGGTGCTGCAGTCTGCTGCCATACCCTCAAAACCGGTCACCCCTGCTTCAACGCAGCCTAAGTGGTTCAATCGTGGCATCGCTTCGGCTATCCGAAATAGGAAAGTAGCGTATAGGAGGGCGAAGGCCAATCGTTCCCACGAGAACACTGAAGCGTATGTCCGCCTGTGTAGGGAAGTGAAGGCGAAGGTTAGGCTAGCGAAACGTAACGAAGAACTACGGGTGGCAAGCCTCTGCAAGGGGAACCCTAAGGAGTTCTTCAGTTATGTTAATAGTAGAAAGCCCATTAGAAGCATGATAGGTCCTTTAAAGGACGGAAGCGGCGTTCTGCGGACCTCCGACGCGGACATCGCTAATGTGCTTAATGAGTACTTTGCGGGAGTGTTCACCAGGGAGGATACCCGCGTCATCCCCGAGCCAGCTGTGAGGCACGAAGGTGCTGGCCTGGATAGTGTTAGATGTACCGCGACAGTCGTTGCTCAGAATAGACAAACTGAGCGCGTTTAAGGCTCCTGGGCCAGACCAGTTTCTCCCCAGTGTTTTGCGAGAAGTGCGCGACCAGGTGGCTCCCCACCTGGCTACAGTCTTCAACAAATCGTTGGAGATGGGCCAGGTGCCTGGTGACTGGAGGGAGGCCAACGTGACCCCTATCTTTAAGAAAGGGGATCACGAAAGTCCAGGGAACTATCGTCCTATTAGTCTCACTTCAGTTGTAGGTAAATTATTAGAAAGGATAATAGCTGATAGAATCGTTGACCATTTGGATTCCTACAAGCTGCTTGGGGACTCCCAACATGGGTTTAGACGGCATAGGTCGTGTCTCACCAACTTGCTCGAGTTTTTCCACGTCATGTTGAGTGAGTACGATAAGAGTAGGGCGATTGATATACTTTATCTCGACTTTCAGAAAGCCTTTGATAAGGTACCTCACCGCCGGCTAATGGCGAAAGTGCGCGCGCTGGGTATCGGTGGGGAAATAGGTAGGTGGATTGAAAACTGGCTGAAGAATAGGCGGCAGAGGGTTGTAATTAAATGCTAGTTCGGGTTGGGCCTCGGTCACTAGTGGGGTTCCTCAGGGTTCCGTTTTGGGGCCGCCGCTGTTTTATCATTTACATAAATGATATCGACGGTGGCATCGTCAGTCGGATCGCCATATTCGCTGATGACACCAAGCTTGGGGCCAATGTTGGGACACCCGAAGCGATCGAGGAACTGCGTGCGGACCTAGGTAGGATAGGAGAGTGGTCCGAAAAATGGCAAATGCCGTTTAACTTGGGTAAATGCAAAGTGATGCACATTGGCTACGCCAATCCCAAGTCGGACTACTCGATGTTGGGTAGTAATATCGAGGTGACTGATTTAGAAAAGGACTTGGGTGTGCTAATTAGCAGCGACCTTAAGTTTACGAAACAGTGCGTAGAGGTGGAAAAGAAAGCCCAGAAACTATTGGGTTACATCTGGAGGCAATTTCAGTTTCGGAACAAGGAGATTGTGCTCTCACTGTACAATTCCCTTGTTCGGCCGCACCTGGAGTATGCTGTGCAGTTCTGGTCGCCCACCCTCAGGAAAGATATTGAGAGGCTGGAGCGAGTGCAGGCGAGGGCCACAAAGTTAATCCCTTCCGTTAGGCATATGGGCTACAATCGACGGTTACGCGCTCTGAACTTGTTTTCGCTTGAAACTCGGAGGCTGCGTGGTCAACTGATCGAATTTTTCAAGCTCTTACGCGGGTTCAACGATGTCGATTTTAGAAGTATGTTTAGTTTAAATGATAACCCAACTCGCAACAATGGTTGGAAGTTGGATTTGAAACGGTTTAGGACTAGTGTGTGTGGGAATTACTTTACGTATAAGATCTGTGACACATGGAACAGGTTACCTTCGGAAGTTGTGAACAGTTCCTCTGTGGATCAGTTCAAGAAAAGGGTAGACCAAATCTTGCACACTATTTGAGTGTGTAAAGACATTTAGGACCTCAGTCTGCGGAAATTTCTTTTCCTATAAAATAGTTACTATCTGGAACCAACTTCCCTCAGAGGTTGTTTCCAGTCAAAGTGTAAATCTGTTTAAAAATAGGCTAGACAAAGTACTGAACACACTGATAGTTTAAGATTAAAACCTCAGAAAACTCTGCAGGAGTTCGCTTGCTCGGTGTCTCTGTGAGCAAGCTAAATATAAGCTATTTATATATTCTCCACTTTCCTGTAAAATTTCCTTGGCTACTTTTCCAGGGTCAAGGTATTTTCTTCAACCTTTTTCCGTACCTGCCTCTGGCAGGGAGGGAGCGGAGGGTGGGGAGAGAGCCTTCTACTTTTCTATCCAGTTTTCTACTACTGCTAGGATAGTTGAAAGAAAAATAAACTTTTTACAAAATTTTCCTGGCACCCGTTGCCATTGGTACCTCCTCGGTATGGGCCGCAAGGCCTTTTGAGGTACTTCTTTTCCTTGTAACTCCTTGTAACTCTCTCCCTCTCTCTCTCTCTCTCTCTCTCTTTCTCTCTCTCTCTCTCCCGCAGGGGGTATAAAGGTTATGCACGTTCCTTCTCCGTGTTGTAAACTTTATACTTGGGGTGTGACAGCCCTCCGGTCCCGAGTCGTGGGATTCTAGAGAAATTGGCTGCCAATTCCTTTAGGTTCTCTCTCTTTCGGGAGGGCGGGTGAAGTCTGTTGTACAAACCTGTCCCGTGGATTACTAGGACCCCTTCCCATCCTACTCTGTCCTTTTAGCTTAGATTAGGGATGTTCTCCTCTGACTGCAAAAAAAAAGAAAAACTTTTAGTATTGTCTTTTTCTCTACTGTTACGATTAGGAGGCTACTGCTATCTCATGCGTGGGAAGAGAGGCTTGGAACCTCTATAAATAACACCATTTAACTTCAGTTGTAGGTAAATATTTAGAGGGGATAATAGCGAGTAGGATTGTTGACCATTTGGATTCCTGTAAGCTACTTGGGGACTCCAACATGGGTTTAGACGGCATAGGTCGTGTCTCACCATCATGCTCGAGTTTTTCTACGTCATGTTGAGTGAGTATGATAAGAGTAGGGCGATTGATTAGAAGGCCTTTGATAAGGTACCTCACCGCCGGCTAATGGCCGAAGTGCGCGCGCTGGGTATTGGTGGGGAAGTAGGTAGGTGGATTGGAAACTGGCGAAAAATGCCACAAAGTTAATCCCTTTCGTTAGGCATATGGGCTGCAATCGACGCTTACGTGACGCGGGTTCAAAGATGTCGATTTTAGAAGCATGTTTAGTTCAAATGATAACCCAACTCGCAACAATGGTTAGAAGTTTGATTTGAAACGATTTAGGACTAGTATATGTGGGAATTACTTTAACACGTTGATAGTTTAAGATTAAAACATAAGAAAACTCTGCAGGAGTTCGCTTGCACGGTGTCTCTGTGAGCAAGGTAAATATAGAGCTATTTATATATTCTCCACTTTCCTGTAAAATTTCCTTGGCTACTTTTCCAGGGTCAAGGTGTTTTCTTCAACCTTTTTCCGTACCTGCCTCTGGCAGGGAGGGAGCGGAGGGTGGGGAGAGAGCCTTCTACTTTTCTATCCAGTTTTCTACTACTGCTAGGATAGTTGAAAGAAAAATAAACTTTTAATAACAGGAACAGTTCCTCGGTGGATCAGTTCAAGAAAAGGTAGACCAAATCTTGCACACTATTTGAGTGTAGAAAATTTTCCCTGGCACCCGTTGCCATTGGTACCTCCTCGGTATGGGCCGCAAGGCCTTTTGAGGTACTTCTTTTCCTTGTAACTCCTTGTAACTCTCTCTCTGTCTCTCTCTCTCTCTCTCTCTGGCTGAAGAATAGGCGGCAGAGGGTTGTAATTAAAAATGCTAGTTCGGGTTGGGCCTCGGTCACTAGTGGGCTTCCTCAGGGTTCCGTTTTGGGGCCGCCGCTGTTTATCATTTACATAAATGATATCGACGGTGGCATCGTCAGTCGGATCGCCAAATTCGCTGATGACACCAAGCTTGAGGCCAATGTTGGGACGCCCGAAGCGATCGAGGAACTGCGTGCGGACCTAGGTAGGATAGGAGAGTGGTCCGAAAAATGGCAAATGCCGTTTAACTTGGGTAAATGCAAAGTGATGCACATTGGCTACGCCAATCCCAAGTCGGACTACTCGATGTTGGGTAGTAATATCGAGGTGACTGATTTAGAAAAGGACTTGCGTGTGCTAATTAGCAGCGACCTTAAGTTTACGAAACAGTGCATAGAGGTGGAAAAGAAAGCCAAGAAACTATTGGGTTATATCAGGAGGCAATTTCAGTTTCGGAACAAGGAGATTGTGCTCTCACTGTACAATTCCTTTGTTCGGCCGCACCTGGAGTATGCTGTGCAGTTCTGGTCGCCCACCCTCAGGAAAGATATTGAGAGGCTGGAGCGAGTGCAGGCGAGGGCCACAAAGTTAATCCCTTCCGTTAGGCATATGGGCTACAATCGACGGTTACGCGCCCTGAACTTGTTTTCGCTTGAAACTCGGAGGCTGCGCGGTCAACTGATCGAAGTTTTCAAGCTCTTACACGGGTTCAACGATGTCGATTTTAGAAGTATGTTTAGTTTAAATGATAACCCAACTCGCAACAATGGTTGGAAGTTGGATTTGAAACGGTTTAGGACTAGTGTGTGTTGGAATTACTTTACGTATAAGATCTGTGACACATGGAACAGGTTACCTTCGGAAGTTGTGAACAGTTCCTCTGTGGATCAGTTCAAGAAAAGGGTAGACCAAATCTTGCACACTATTTGAGTGTGTAAAGACATTTAGGACCTCTGTCTGCGGAAATTTCTTTTCCTATAAAATAGTTACTATCTGGAACCAACTTCCCTCAGAGGTTGTTTCCAGTCAAAGTGTAAATCTGTTTAAAAATAGGCTAGACAAAGTACTGAACACACTGATAGTTTAAGATTAAAACCTCAGAAAACTCTGCAGGAGTTCGCTTGCTCGGTGTCTCTGTGAGCAAGCTAAATATAGAGCTATTTATATATTCTCCACTTTCCTGTAAAATTTCCTTGGCTACTTTTCCAGGGTCAAGGTATTTTCTTCAACCTTTTTCCGTACCTGCCTCTGGCAGGGAGGGAGCGGAGGGTGGGGAGAGAGCTTTCTACTTTTCTATCCAGTTTTCTACTACTGCTAGGAGAGTTGAAAGAAAAATAAACTTTTACAAAATTTTCCCTGGCACCCGTTGCCATTGGTACCTCCTCGGTATGGGCCGCAAGGCCTTTTGAGGTACTTCTTTTCCTTGTAACTCCTTGTAACTCTCTCTCTCTCTTTTCTATCCAGTTTTCTACTACTGCTAGGATAGTTGAAAGAAAAATAAACTTTCACAAAATTTTCCCTGGCAACCGTTGCCATTGGTACCTCCTCGGTATGGGCCGCAAGGCCTTTGGAGGTACTTCTTTTCCTTGTAACTCCTTGCAACTCTCTCTCTCTCTCTCTCTCTCTCTCTCTCTCTCTCTCTCTCTCTCTCTACACTGTAGCGTATGTCCGCCTGTGTAGGGAAGTGAAGGCGAAGGTTAGGCTAGCGAAACGTAACGAAGAACTACGGGTGGCAAGCCTCTGCAAGGGGAACCCTAAGGAGTTCTTCAGTTATGTTAATAGTAGAAAGCCCATTAGAAGCATGATAGGTCCGTTAAAGGACGGAAGCGGCGTTCTGCGGACCTCGGACGCGGACATCGCCAATGTGCTTAATGAGTACTTTGCGGGAGTGTTCATCAGGGAGGACACCCGCATCATCCCCGAGCCAGGTGTGAGGCACGAAGGTGCTGGCCTGGATAATGTTCGATGTACCGCGACAGTCGTTGCCGATAGAATAGACAAACTGAGCGCGTTTAAGGCTCCTGGGCCAGACCAGTTTCTCCCCAGAGTGTTGCGGGAGGTGCGCGACCAGGTGGCTCCCCACCTGGCTACAGTCTTCAACAAATCGTTGGAGACGGGCCAGGTGCCTGGTGACTGGAGGGAAGCCAACGTGACCCCTATCTTTAAGAAAGGGGATCACGAAAGTCCAGGGAACTATCGTCCCATTAGTCTCACTTCAGTTGTAGGTAAATTATTAGAGGGGATAATAGCGGATAGGATCGTTGACCATTTGGATTCCTACAAGCTGCTTGGGGACTCCCAACATGGGTTTAGACGGCATAGGTCGTGTCTCACCAACTTGCTCGAGTTTTTCCACGTCATGTTGGGTGAGTACGATAAGAGTAGGGCGATTGATATACTTTATCTCGACTTTCAGAAAGCCTTTGATTAGGTACCTCACCGCCGGCTAATGGCGAAAGTGCGCGCGCTGGGTATCGGTGGGGAAATAGGTAGGTGGATTGAAAACTGGCTGAAAAATAGGCGGCAGAGGGTTGTAATTAAAGGTGCTAGTTCGGGTTGGGCCTCGGTCACTAGTGGGGTTCCTCAGGGTTCCGTTTTGGGGCCGCTGTTGTTTATCATTTACATAAATGATATCGACGGTGGCATCGTCAGTCGGATCGCCAAATTCGCTGATGACACCAAGCTTGGGGCCAATGTTGGGACGCCCGAAGCGATCGAGGAACTGCGTGCGGACCTAGGTAGGATAGGAGAGTGGTCCGAAAAATGGCAAATGCCGTTTAACTTTGGTAAATGCAAAGTGATGCACATTGGCTACTCCAATCCCAAGTCGGACTACTCGATGTTGGGTAGTAATATCGAGGTGACTGATTTAGAAAAGGACTTGGGTGTGCTAATTAGCAGCGACCTTAAGTTTACGAAACAGTGCGTAGAGGTGGAAAAGAAAGCCCAGAAACTATTGGGTTATATCAGGAGGCAATTTCAGTTTCGGAACAAGGAGATTGTGCTCTCACTGTACAATTCCCTTGTTCGGCCGCACCTGGAGTATGCTGTGCAGTTCTGGTCGCCCACCCTCAGGAAAGATATTGAGAGGCTGGAGCGAGTTCAGGCGAGGGCCACAAAGTTAATCCCTTCCGTTAGGCATATGGGCTACAATCGACGGTTACGCGCCCTGAACTTGTTTCGCTTGAAACTCGGAGGCTGCGCGGTCAACTGATTGAGGTTTTCAAGCTCTTACGCGGGTTCAACGATGTCGATTTTAGAAGTATGTTTAGTTTAAATGATAACCGAACTCGCAACAATGGTTGGAAGTTGGATTTGAAACGGTTTAGGACTAGTGTGTGTGGGAATTACTTTACGTATAAGATCTGTGACACATGGAACAGGTTACCTTCGGAAGTTGTGAACAGTTCCTCTGTGGATCAGTTCAAGAAAAGGGTAGACCAAATCTTGCACACTATTTCAGTGTGTACAAAATTTTCCCTGGCACCCGTTGCCATTGGTACCTCCTCTGTATGGGCCGCAAGGCCTTTTGAGGTACTTCTTTTCCTTGTAACTCCTTGTAACTCTCTCTCTCTCTCTCTCTCTCTCTCTCTCTCTCTCTCTCTCTCTCTCTCTCTCTCTCTCTCCTTTCTCTCTCTCTCTCTCCTTTCTCTCTCTCTCGCTCTCTCTCTCTCTCTCTCTCTCCTTTCTCTCTCTCCTTTCTCTAGTAACTCCGCAGGGGGTATAAAGGTTATGCACGTTCCTTCTGGGTGTTGTAAACTTTATACTTGGGGTGTGACAGCCCTCCGGTCCCGAGTCGTGGGATTCTAGAGAAATTGGCTGCCCCATTCCTTTAGGTTCTCTCTCTTTCGGGAGGGCGGGTGAAGTCTGTTGTACAAACCTGTCCCGTGGGTTACTAGGACCCCTTCCCATCCCACTCTGTCCTTTTAACTTAGGTTAGGGATGTTCTCCTCTGACTGCAAAAAAAAAAAGAAAAACTTTTAGTATTGTCTTTTTCACTACTGTTACGATTAGGACGCTACTGCTATCTCATGCGTGGGAAGAGAGGCTTGGAACCTCTATAAATAACACCATTTAACTTCAGTTGTAGGTAAATATTTAGAGGGGATAATAGCGAGTAGGATTGTTGACCATTTGGATTCCTACAAGCTACTTGGGGACTCCAACATGGGTTTAGACGGCATAGGTCGTGTCTCACCATCATGCTCGAGTTTTTCTACGTCATGTTGAGTGAGTATGATAAGAGTAGGGCGATTGATTAGAAGGCCTTTCATAAGGTACCTCACCGCCGGCTAATGGCCGAATTGCGCGCGCTGGGTATTGGTAGGGAAGTAGGTAGGTGGATTGGAAACTGGCGAAAAATGCCACAAAGTTAATCCCTTTCGTTAGGCATATGGGCTACAATCGACGCTTACGTGACGCGGGTTCAAAGATGTCGATTTTAGAAGCATGTTTAGTTCAAATGATAACCCAACTCGCAACAATGGTTAGAAGTTGGATTTGAAACGATTTAGGACTAGTATATGTGGGAATTACTTTAACACGTTGATAGTTTAAGATTAAAACATAAGAAAACTCTGCAGGAGTTCGCTTGCACGGTGTCTCTGTGAGCAAGGTAAATATAGAGCTATTTATATATTCTCCACTTTCCTGTAAAATTTCCTTGGCTACTTTTCCAGGGTCAAGGTATTTTCTTCAACCTTTTTCCGTACCTGCCTCTGGCAGGGAGGGAGCGGAGGGTGGGGAGAGAGCCTTCTACTTTTCTATCCAGTTTTCTACTACTGCTAGGATAGTTGAAAGAAAAATAAACTTTTAATAACAGGAACAGTTCCTCGGTGGATCAGTTCAAGAAAAGGTTAGACCAAATCTTGCACACTATTTGAGTGTGTAGAAAATTTTCCCTGGCACCCGTTGCCATTGGTACCTCCTCAGTATGGGCCGCAAGGCCTTTTGAGGTACTTCTTTTCCTTGTAACTCCTTGTAACTCTCTCTCTCTCTCTCTCTCTCTCTCTCTCTCTCTCTCTCTCTCTCTCTGGTGGTCGCCCACCCTCAGGAAAGATATTGAGAGGCTGGAGCGAGTGCAGGCGAGGGCCACAAAGTTAATCCCTTCCGTTAGGCATATGGGCTACAATCGACGGTTACGCGCCCTGAAATTGTTTTCGCTTGAAACTCGGAGGCTGCGCGGTCAACTGATCGAGGTTTTCAAGCTCTTACGCGGGTTCAACGATGTCGATTTTAGAAGTATGTTTAGTTTAAATGATAACCCAACTCGCAACAATGGTTGGAAGTTGGATTTGAAACGGTTTAGGACTAGTGTGTGTGGGAATTACTTTACGTATAAGATCTGTGACACATGGAACAGGTTACCTTCGGAAGTTGTGAACAGTTCCTCTGTGGATCAGTTCAAGAAAAGGTTAGACCAAATTTTGCACACTATTTGAGTGTGTAGAAAATTTTCCGTGGCACCCGTTGCCATTGGTACCTCCTCGGTATGGGCCGCAAGTCCTTTTGAGGTACTTCTTTTCCTTGTAACTCCTCCTTGTAACTCTCTCTCTCTCTCTCTCTCTCTCTCTCTCTCTTACCTTCTTAGGTCAGGATACCTTCTTAGGTTAGGTTAGGTTACCTTCTTAGGTCAGGGTTACACCTTTGGGGGAGCTCATTCTCCTTCTCCCCCTTCATGTAACTTGGGAGAATAAACCCCACTCCCTCTTGTTGTATAACCCCTCCCCCATTAGCCCTACCTCCCTTTGCAATATTGATCATCTTGCATAGCAATTGATTTGCCCTCTCCCATTTTGCGGGCATGCTACTCCTCTCCTTGTAACCGTTGTTCTATATGCTACACCAACTAGTTCCCTGTTTAACTTTTATTTATAGATTTATTCATTAATTTCAATTTAACAAAACCCCTTAATCATGACATAAAAGGCTATTTGGAATTTACTGATCATTTTACTTTTTTTAAGATAAAACAAAAAAATTATCCAATATTATAAACTTTTACATATATATATATTAGGCCGGGTCGAAAAGGGGTCAAGGTCAAGATTTTGCTTAGGTACATATTGTGAGGTTGATCATTTTGTAATAGTAGTATCCACACCAAACATCAAGGCTGTGGGACCGTTGCTAACCCCCCCTACCGATACTCCCTTTTTTCCATATGAATTTGTATGGGAAATAGGCCAAAAATTGAAAATCGTAAAAATCGACCCTAAATATTAATTTTTTTGCTTTCGGATGGCCAAAATCGAGTTCCCCGGCACGAACTACATCAGAATAGAGTCACTCAATAGACCATTCACCAACTTTTTTTGCGATCGGGGGGTAGGGGGTAGGGTCTTAAATCCGGTGCTGACTCATAGCAACGGATATAAGACCTAATATTACATTATTTTTGTTTTTTTCTCTCCAGATTCCTATTTAGGTACCTAGAATTTTAAAAGTTTGTATTAAAATATGTTATTAATTTTAAAATATCAGTAATAATAAAATATAGTTAAAATCTTATTAAATTAAATTATGGCTACTAGAAAAGAAGCCACAATGCAGCCTTCGGATATCCAACAAAATTTCATCTGCCATGACGCCATCAAAAGCTGATGTTGTAAGGCAGTTCCATTTTATTGTTAGAGAGGAAGAATCTAAAGCACAGGGTAAAATAAGTAAAAAAATTATTGCTATAACGTAGTTTGTCAAGAATATAAAGAAATTTGGCAAAAATTTTCTTTCCCAACAATTGATACAAAGGGAATTTATGTTAGAGTTACTAGACTTATAGAAGATGCTGATAAGTTAACTAAATGCCCTATGATAAAAAGAAATGAAAAATATGAAAAATTAAAGAAATATGACGAAATGTTTGACATATCTCCATGCCAATGTTATGATAAAGGCATAAGGGATAGAAAACTTTGTAGGTGTGAACATAAAACCTATTATAGAATGGGAAGTTTTTATTGGTCAAAAGAAAGAAAAAACAGTTAGGAAAAATTTATAAAAAAACTACTACAAGTAATTTGAGAAAGTTGGGCAAAATCCAAAAAGCACAGGAAAGGGAAAAGAAATCAAAAGAAAAATTAAGAGAAGCAAAGGAATTTGCATCATCAGAAGTGATAGAAGATGATAATGTCGATTTTCAAGACAGAGAGGACTTAGATTATGAAGAAGACTTAGAACTAAACCTCTAGAAATACTAGATTTTCCATGTCACAGCCAAAGCGTTGAACGGGGTGTGAACTTAGTAACTAAATCTAGCCAGGAATTGGTTATATTAATCGGCATAAAAATTTATTTTAAATACTTTAGAGTCTAGAAAAGAACTGCCAACTTTTGAGTGGAAAGGTCAATGGAAGGAATAAAAAAAAAACATTAGTTTTTGGTCAAAAATTTTATTGAATTTCTCTCTTAATTTCTAAATTTCTACCAATAATAGCTAAAAATGTATGTATTAAATTTTTTCATGCATTTTTGTATTTTTAAAATTTTTTTTCATTAAAAGATAAATATAACTGTTTTGTAAGCTAACTTTGGTAATAATAAAAAAATTTCGAATTAAATCACATTATCTCGAATTTTATGAATTTTCTGAAAAAAACAACCTGGTATTTTACCAGGGTGTTACTATGATTGATTGAACCACCTCACACTATGCTATGTACCTAAGAAATAAAAAATTTCGACCCGGCCTAATATATATATATATAGATATATATATATATATATATAATATTTAGGAGAAATCCAATGACAAGGAGAAATTAAATGCCATGAAAAGTCTTCTTTATTGCGCAACGTTTCGAGCAATACGCTCATCTTCAGGCTGTTTAATAACAATGTGAAATTAAAATCAATATTGAATGAAAAACAAACAGAAATTTCTATAACCTATTCGTAAGACAAATTTTAAAAGATCTGAGAAAAAGAGGGTTAAGTGTCTAAGTTATACAGATTTACATATAAAAATTAAGAAGTTATTTTTAAATACATGTAGTAAATGTGAAATTAATACACTGGAAAAATTACCAATAGTACACTGGAACAATGGAGCTATCTACCTTACACAGCAGTATCCGAGGCCGACTAATTTGAGCAGAGGAAACGGAACGAAGGATGGCGAGGGAGATAGGGAAGGATGGGTATAAGGAATTGGGAAGGAGGAGGGATCATAGCAAATTGAGAGGGACGGACGATGAGTCAACATTCAGACTAGGGGACAATGCTTTAATGAAAAGGGATTCTAAAATTCTTAGGTGAGTTGGGACAAGTATTACAACCAAGAATTTTAAAATTGTCTAAAGTGACATCAATTTTGCATTTGATGCTATGCTCACGAATGCTGAGGCTTCCTTAGTTTTTAAAATTTTACCTGTTCGGCACTTATTCCCATATGCGAATAAAATCTAGCCCTGAGAGAGCGAACAGTGCTGGCCGATGTAATTCCAAGGAGACACCCTGGGCAGGTAATAATATACAACACCGCTACGCAACGAGTCAGGGGTTCGATCCTTCGCTGAGAAAAAGCTACCTAAAGACGTTTTATTAATAAATATGATGCGGAAATCAGTATGATAAAAAAATTCCTTAACAATTTTGTAAATTTAAACTTAAATTCCTTATTCAAGGGACCCATTTCAGGTACCAAGAAAATTTATATCCTTCGGCACTGTAATACATGGAAGTTGAGGGCTATAAACATTATTTAAGAAGGATCTAATTAGTTTGTCTACATATTGAACAGGAAAACTATTATTAGTAAAGTATGATCTTAGATTATTAAAATTCATCATTAAGTAAGGTAAAATTAGAGGTCAAATTATATCCTCTGAACAGGAGAGTTTTAATACAAGACATCTTATAGTTGAAATCAGTAAAACTAAAAAAATTCATGCCCAAACCAGTGAAAGTGGGTTTCCTATAAACTGATGTAGTAATAGAATCACCGTTTTTCGAAATTAAAAGATCTAAGAAGGGGAGGGAGCCATTTTGCTCAGTTTCCATTGTATACGTTATATTGGGTGCAAAGAATTTAGGAAGTTAAAGAATTGTTGCGCTTGTACCGCATTATCAAAGACTGCTATCGAATCATCAACGAGCGTCGATAGAAAATTGGCTTGAGATGAGTGGGAGATTGTCTAAAAATTACACTTTCTAATGATCATAAAAAAGTCAGCTGCTAACGGTCCGACTGGTGATCCATCCCTACCCCATCAATTTGTTGGTAAACCTTATTGTTGAAAGTGAAATAGCATTGTTTGAAGACCAATTCTAAAAGTTCTTCAAATGAGACAATGAAAAACCATGAAAATTATCAACTGAGCTAAAAACCCTATCTAAAATAATGGCAATAGTTTCAGATACAGGTACATTTGTGAAAAGTGACTTTACATCAAAACTGACAAAAAACTTTTTGAATCGAAGTTTTTACCAGGAGTTCTTTTTGGAATTCAAACGAGTTATTTATAGTGTAAACATTTTTCGCAAAGGGGGACAGGAGACGAACAACAAATTTTGCCAATTGAAAGGTGGGTAAGTTATACGAAGCTAAAATAGGACGGAGAGGTGTTCCAGCTTATGGATTTTAGGCAGACAGTATAATTGAGCAAGATTAGCACCAGATGCGAACAACTGAGAGTAAGTATCATTTTTTATTATCTTTAAGGACTTTAGTCGTGACAGAAATCTATAACCTGGTCTTCTAACCTTACAATGACTTTATTTACAGGTTCTAGAATTTGTTTGAATTTAGTAAGATCACTTAGGATTTCATTAGTTTGTTTATGTAGTCCGATTTATTCAAAATAACCCCATCCGTTACCCTTGTCTGGTCTAGTCACAACAATCTCTGGTTCTTTGCCAAATTCTTAATACACTGGCAAATCACTCTCCTAAATATGAAAGATTGAAATTTAAGATTTCAAGTTAAGAAAAAATTCTTGAGTTAAATTTGAGAACTGACATTTGAGATTATTGAAATCCCCCACATGGGGAACATTTTTCAAGCCATTGAAAAATTTTTCAAAGTAAAGAAAAAAACGAGGGCTTATATATTGAAACAACGGAAGCTTAAATGCAAACCAAGTGACAGTAAAAACTTTTACCGAGGGGAGAGTGTGTAACTAGAAAGATTCGAAATTACCTTCTCTGAATTGAAAAAATTTGGTGAATTCATTCCCAAAGCCTTTAACTTACGTTCATGTGGTTCCCAAGATGGTAGAGTGAAATTTTTCTAGTTCACGTTGTACAAGAGAAATTATTAATAAATAGTCCAACAACGACAAGGTATTTTTAAGAGTAGTTATATAATGCCAAGAGACTTGTTATGCGAATCTGATATTTTGATTTTATAATTAATTTCATTATTTAATAAATATTCCAGGGACGATTGATAAAATCAGAGTCATATAGATTATCACGTAGAGTTTGAAGTAAACAAATTTCGGGAAATCCTGCAAGTCCGACACATTTCAAGAAAATAACAGCTCCAGTTTTGACTGAGAAACTTTCGTGAAGTCTTCCAAACATGGCGATAAGCCTGAGGCCCATTTGTCCATACCTTGAATATATATAATTATGCGGGTTTGCTTTACAGAGCTTCAATTAAATATTTAGGAGAAATCCAATGACAAGGAGAAATGTAAATGCCATGAAAAGTCTTCTTTATTGCGCAACGTTTCGAGCAATACGCTCATCTTCAGGCTGTTTAATAACAATGTGAAATTAAAATCATATTGAATGAAAAACAAACAGAAATTTCTATAACCTATTCGTAAAGACAAATTTTAAAAGACTGAGAAAAGAGGGTTAAGTTCTAAGTTATACAGATTTACATATAAAAATTAAGAAGTTATTTTTAAATACATGTAGTAAATGTGAAATTAATACACTGGAAAAATTACCAATAGTACACTGGAACAATGGAGCTATCTACCTTACACAGCAGTATCCGAGGCCGACTAATTTGAGCAGAGGAAACGGGAACGAAGGATGGCGAGGGAGATAGGGGAAGGAGGGATTATAAGGAATTGGGGAAGGAGGAGGGATCATAGCAAATGAGAGGGACGGACGATGAGTCAACATTCAGACTAGGGACAATGCTTTAATGAAAAGGGATTCTAAAATTCTTAGTGAGTTGGGACAAGTATTACAACCAAGAATTTTAAAATTGTCTAAAGTGACATCAATTTTGCATTTGATGCTATGTTCACGAATGCTGGAGGCTTCCTTAGTTTTTAAAATTTTACCTGTTCGCCACTTATTCCCATATGCGAATAAAATCTAGCCCTGAGAGAGCGAACAGTGCTGCCGATGTAATTCCCAAGGAGACACCTGGGGCAGGTAAATAAATATACAACACCGCTACGCAACGAGTCAGGGGTTCGATCCTTCGCTGAGAAAAAGCTACCTAAAGACGTTTTATTAATAAATATGATGCGGAAATCAGTATGATAAAAAAATTTCCTTAACAATTTTGTAAATTTAAGCTTAAATTCCTTATTCAAGGGACCCATTTCAGGTACCAAGAAATATTTTTATCCTTCGGCACTGTAATACATGGAAGTTGAGGGCTAAAACATTATTTAAGAAGGATCTAATTAGTTTGTCTACATATTGAACAGGAAAAACTATTATTAGTAAAGTATGATCTTAGATTATTAAATTCATCATTAAGTAAGGTAAAATTAGAGGTCAAATTATATCCTCTGAACAGGAGAGTTTTAATACAAGACATCTTATAGTTGAAATCAGTAAAACTAAAAAAATTCATGCCCAAACCAGTGAAAGTGGGTTTCCTAAACTGATGTAGTAATAGAATCACCGTTTTTCGAAATTAAAAGATCTAAGAAGGGGAGGGAGCCATTTTGCTCAGTTTCCATTGTATACGTTATATTGGGGTGCAAAGAATTTAGGAAGTTAAAGAATTGTTGCGCTTGTACCGCATTATCAAAGACTGCTATCGAATCATCAACGAAGCGTCGATAGAAAATTGGCTTGAGATGAGCGGGAGATTGTCTAAAAATTACACTTTCTAAATGAGTCATAAAAAAGTCAGCTGCTAACGGTCCGACTGGTGATCCCATCCCTACCCCATCAATTTGTTGGTAAACCTTATTGTTGAAAGTGAAATAGCATTGTTTGAAGACCAATTCTAAAAGTTCCTTCAAATGAGACAATGAAAAACCATGAAAATTATCAACTGAGCTAAAAACCCTATCTAAAATAATGGCAATAGTTTCAGATACAGGTACATTTGTGAAAAGTGACTTTACATCAAAACTGACAAAAAACTTTTTTGAATCGAAGTTTTTACCCAGGAGTTCTTTTTGGAATTCAAACGAGTTATTTATAGTGTAAACATTTTTCGCAAAGGGGGACAGGAGACGAACAACAAATTTTCCAATTGAAAGGTGGGTAAGTTATACGAAGCTAAAATAGGACGGAGAGGTGTTCCAGCTTTATGGATTTTAGGCAGACAGTATAATTGAGCAAGATTAGCACCAGATGCGAACAACTGAGAGTAAGTATCATTTTTTATTATCTTTAAGGACTTTAGTCGTGACAGAAATCTATTAACCTGGTCTTCTAACCTTACAATGACTTTATTTACAGGTTCTAGAATTTGTTTGAATTTAGTAAGATCACTTAGGATTTCATTAGTTTTGTTTATGTAGTCCGATTTATTCAAAATAACCACTCCGTTACCCTTGTCTGGTCTAGTCACAACAATCTCCTGGTTCTTTGCCAAATTCTTAATACACTGCAAATCACTCTTCCTAAATATGAAAGATTGAAATTTAAGATTTCTAAGTTTAAGAAAAAATTCTTGAGTTAAATTTGAGAACTGACATTTGAGATTATTGAAATCCCCCACATGGGGAACATTTTTCAAGCCATTGAAAAATTTTCAAAGTAAAGAAAAAACGAGGGCTTATATATTTGAAACAACGGAAGCTTAAATTGCAAACCAAGTGACAGTAAAAACTTTTCCCGAGGGGAGAGTGTGTAACTAGAAAGATTCGAAATTACCTTCTCTGAATTGAAAAAATTTGGTGAATTCATTCCCAAAGCCTTTAACTTACGTTCATGTGTTTCCAAGATGGTAGAGTGAAATTTTTCTAGTTCACGTTGTACAAGAGAAATTATTAATAAATAGTCCAACAACGACAAGGTATTTTTAAGAGTAGTTATATAATGCCCAAGAGACTTGTTATGCGAATCTGATATTTTGATTTTATAATTAATTTCATTATTTAATAAATATTCCAGGGACGATTGATAAAATTCAGAGTCATATAGATTATCACGGTAGAGTTTGAAGTAAACAAATTTCGGGAAAATCCTTGGGAATTACATCGGCAGCACTGTTCGCTCTCTCAGGGCTAGATTTTATTCGCATATGGGAATAAGTGGCCGAACAGGTAAAATTTTAAAAACTAAGGAAGCCTCCAGCATTCGTGAACATAGCATCAAATGCAAAATTGATGTCACTTTAGACAATTTTAAAATTCTTGGTTGTAATACTTGTCCCAACTCACTAAGAATTTTAGAATCCCTTTTCATTAAAGCATTGTCCCCTAGTCTGAATGTTGACTCATCGTCCGTCCCTCTCAATTTGCTATGATCCCTCCTCCTTCCCCAATTCCTTATAATCCCTCCTTCCCCTATCTCCCTCGCCATCCTTCGTTCCCGTTTCCTCTGCTCAAATTAGTCGGCCTCGGATACTGCTGTGTAAGGTAGATAGCTCCATTGTTCCAGTGTACTATTGGTAATTTTCCAGTGTATTAATTTCACATTTACTACATGTATTTAAAAATAACTTCTTAATTTTTATATGTAAATCTGTATAACTTAGAACTTAACCCTCTTTTCTCAGTCTTTTAAAATTTGTCTTTACGAATAGGTTATAGAAATTTCTGTTTGTTTTTCATTCAATATTGATTTTAATTTCACATTGTTATTAAACAGCCTGAAGATGAGCGTATTGCTCGAAACGTTGCGCAATAAAGAAGACTTTTCATGGCATTTACATTTCTCCTTGTCATTGGATTTCTCCTAAATATTAAATTGAAGCTCTGTAGAAGCAACCCGCATAATTATATATATTCAAGGTATGGACAAGATGGCCTCAGGGCTTATCGCCATGTTTGGAAGACTTCACGAAAGTTTCTCAAGTCAAAACTGGACTGTTATTTTCTTGAAATGTGTCGGACTTGCAGGATTTTCCCGAAATTTGTTTACTTCAAACTCTACCGTGATAATCTATATGACTCTGAATTTTATCAATCGTCCCTGGAATATTTATTAAATAATGAAATTAATTATAAAATCAAAATATCAGATTCGCATAACAAGTCTCTTGGGCATTATATAACTACTCTTAAAAATACCTTGTCGTTGTTGGACTATTTATTAATAATTTCTCTTGTACAACGTGAACTAGAAAAATTTCACTCTACCATCTTGGAAACACATGAACGTAAGTTAAAGGCTTTGGGAATGAATTCACCAAATTTTTTCAATTCAGAGAAGGTAATTTCGAATCTTTCTAGTTACACACTCTCCCCTCGGGAAAAGTTTTTACTGTCACTTGGTTTGCAATTTAAGCTTCCGTTGTTTCAATATATAAGCCCTCGTTTTTTCTTTACTTTGAAAATTTTCAATGGCTTGAAAAATGTTCCCCATGTGGGGGATTTCAATAATCTCAAATGTCAGTTCTCAAATTTAACTCAAGAATTTTTTCTTAACTTAGAAATCTTAAATTTCAATCTTTCATATTTAGGAAGAGTGATTTGCAGTGTATTAAGAATTTGGCAAAGAACCAGGAGATTGTTGTGACTAGACCAGACAAGGGTAACGGAGTGGTTATTTTGAATAATCGGACTACATAAACAAAACTAATGAAATCCTAAGTGATCTTACTAAATTCAAACAAATTCTAGAACCTGTAAATAAAGTCATTGTAAGGTTAGAAGACCAGGTTAATAGATTTCTGTCACGACTAAAGTCCTTAAAGATAATAAAAAATGATACTTACTCTCAGTTGTTCGCATCTGTGCTAATCTTGCTCAATTATACTGTCTGCCTAAAATCCATAAAGCTGGAACACCTCTCCGTCCTATTTTAGCTTCGTATAACTTACCCACCTTTCAATTGGCAAAATTTGTTGTTCGTCTCCTGTCCCCCTTTGCGAAAAATGTTTACACTATAAATAACTCGTTTGAATTCCAAAAAGAACTCCTGGGTAAAAACTTCGATTCAAAAAAGTTTTTTGTCAGTTTTGATGTAAAGTCACTTTTCACAAATGTACCTGTATCTGAAACTATTGCCATTATTTTAGATAGGGTTTTTAGCTCAGTTGATAATTTTCATGGTTTTCATTGTCTCATTTGAAGGAACTTTTAGAATTGGTCTTCAAACAATGCTATTTCACTTTCAACAATAAGGTTTACCAACAAATTGATGGGTAGGGATGGGATCACCAGTCGGACCGTTAGCAGCTGACTTTTTTATGACTCATTTAGAAAGTGTAATTTTTAGACAATCTCCCACTCATCTCAAGCCAATTTTCTATCGACGCTTCGTTGATGATTCGATAGCAGTCTTTGATAATGCGGTACAAGCGCAACAATTCTTTAACTTCCTAAATTCTTTGCACCCCAATATAACGTATACAATGGAAACTGAGCAAAATGGCTCCCTCCCCTTCTTAGATCTTTTAATTTCGAAAAACGGTGATTCTATTACTACATCAGTTTATAGGAAACCCACTTTCACTGGTTTGGGCATGAATTTTTTTAGTTTTACTGATTTCAACTATAAGATGTCTTGTATTAAAACTCTCCTGTTCAGAGGATATAATTTGACCTCTAATTTTACCTTACTTAATGATGAATTTAATAATCTAAGATCATACTTTACTAATAATAGTTTCCTGTTCAATATGTAGACAACTAATTAGATCCTTCTTAAATAATGTTTATAGCCCTCAACTTCCATGTATTACAGTGCCGAAGGATATAAAATATTTCTTGGTACCTGAAATGGGTCCCTTGAATAAGGAATTTAAGTTTAAATTTACAAAATTGTTAAGGAAATTTTTTATCATACTGATTTCCGCATCATATTTATTAATAAAACGTCTTTAGGTAGCTTTTTCTCAGCGAAGGATCGAACCCCTGACTCGTTGCGTAGCGGTGTTGTATATTATTTACCTGCCCCAGGTGTCTCCTTGGGAATTACATCGGCAGCACTGTTCGCTCTCTCAGGGCTAGATTTTATTCGCATATGGGAATAAGTGGCCGAACAGGTAAAATTTTAAAAACTAAGGAAGCCTCCAGCATTCGTGAACATAGCATCAAATGCAAAATTGATGTCACTTTAGACAATTTTAAAATTCTTGGTTGTAATACTTGTCCCAACTCACTAAGAATTTTAGAATCCCTTTCATTAAAGCATTGTCCCCTAGTCTGAATGTTGACTCATCGTCCGTCCCTCTCAATTTGCTATGATCCCTCCTCCTTCCCCAATTCCTTATAATCCCTCCTTCCCCTATCTCCCTCGCCATCCTTCGTTCCCGTTTCCTCTGCTCAAATTAGTCGGCCTCGGATACTGCTGTGTAAGGTAGATAGCTCCATTGTTCCAGTGTACTATTGGTAATTTTTCCAGTGTATTAATTTCACATTTACTACATGTATTTAAAAATAACTTCTTAATTTTTATATGTAAATCTGTATAACTTAGAACTTAACCCTCTTTTCTCAGTCTTTTAAAATTTGTCTTTACGAATAGGTTATAGCAATTTCTGTTTGTTTTTCATTCAATATTGATTTTAATTTCACATTGTTATTAAACAGCCTGAAGATGAGCGTATTGCTCGAAACGTTGCGCAATAAAGAAGACTTTTCATGGCATTTACATTTCTCCTTGTCATTGGATTTCTCCTAAATATTAAATTGAAGCTCTGTAGAAGCAACCCGCATAATATATATATATATATATATATATATGTTAACCCCTCCGTCTATGGCCCGGGTTGGTTCGAAGTCGACGGGGGTTCTAGTTAGGTGGCAGCAACGGATGTGTGACTTGCAGTAGTTTTCTTCTATATTACTCTCCGAGTTCTTCTATAGTGGCTCGGAGGACTCTGATAGACTTAAAAATGCTGAAGGTTCCGGACTCTTCTTATAGCGTATCCGGAAAGTTTAATGATTAAGTTCTTCTGAAGAGAGCGAGGCTCGAAGGATAAGATAAAAAATATCTTTTACTGTAATTTACTGCTAAAATGTACAGGTAGTGCTCAGCCTCTGAATTAGCTTCTGAATGACAATGGAACATTTTTACTGGGGTTTATATACCCAAAAACTGCTAACATCATTATTATTAAATGCTAAAAAGGCTGTATTATTTTTGCACAATATTCGAAAATAAAGTAAATTTTCAGCTGTGGTAAGGCTTGAACGAGTAAACAAAATATTTGAAGACGAAACCATATTTTTATCTTAAACCGCGACTTTTCAGATCTGATGTTATCATGATCTGCCAAGTTAACTAAAAGTGGAACTCGGACTATGCATCTTTACACTAAAATATGCATATGAGTAAAATTTTAAGGTTTAAGATGTACAATTTTAATGCTTAGGCAAGACAAGATCTCATCTTTTATAACGAAAGAGAATGTATACAAAATATGAACATTGCAAAGCTTAAGCAGGATTCCTTATTAAGCGAAATCTAAAAAAATTATTATGAGATTTTAAAAAACAACAGGTCACCAATTATTTGGCAAAGTAGAAAGCAAATCAAAAATTTTATCCAAACTCGCGTTGGGCGATTTTGGTCCTTATGTAAAAATGAATGCACACACGTACATACATATGAGTATAGGCATTATATAAAGTTAAATATATAAGAATATACAGGATTATATAAATACATGAACCATATAACACATGAATTTTTAAAATGGATACTTTTTCTTAAAATGGATATATAAATGAATACAAGAATTACATGAAGAATAAGATAGTATAGGAATATGGGGATTATTTATGGTTCATTTTTACAGGGCTTTTCCCTCTAGAATGATATTAATATAATAATGTAACATCCTAACTAATGCTAACTAGATGATAACTATGGGTTTTATAATACAGATTTATATATACAACATAAGTCGGGTGGTTAAGTCTAGTTCACGTGGTCTGGGTACGCACTCTTGGTCGTGCATATACGGGTTGTATATTTGGAGGGCTTTTGAACGCAAGGAGCAACCAATTGGTAGCCGAATAACCATAGGGATTGTGATGAGGGAATAATTCGATGGACACTCGAGAGTAGCGGCAGTCCTGTTCGCGAAAGAAACCCAGATGTCTGGTCCAATTCGTAGTTGGATGGTTTTAGGGGAATGAAATTTTTTAAATGAACATACCGGGGCATGCCGGTCACGAATTAACTCGATAAAGCAAGATCTAGTAGTTGGAAGAATAACTGGTTTGAGTGGAGGGAAGACGAGTTGTTTATTTGGTTGCGGGAATCGGCAATGCCGGACGTCGCTATCTGACATCATAGAATAAGCTGACAGATCTTGGTGAGGAAAAGGTAAGGTGGTACGGTGGGTAAATACAATCGATAGACATTAGAGTTGTTTTGGTAGGGTGTTGGGAAAGGGTGAAATTTATATACGTCATAAGTGAGGACATCGAAAAATTGTATAATTATGAGGTATGTGTAGGGGCGTGGTCCATGTACAGACCAGGTGTATTCTAGAAATTGGGGGTAATTAGTGTGGTTGAGTGGGAATATGGGTGATAATTTTAATTGTGAGTGGGCGGTGTGAATCAAGGACTGAAGTGTTTCCCATGGTATTAGGGTGGAAAGAGTGATTTTTCCATGGGCTAGCTGGGTTGCACGCAAAACCTTGGAATGAATCGTAGTTATTCGTTGTAAGTATTTATCGATTAGGGTTACTTGTAGGTTCATTATCTCTATTAATTCTAGATATCTTTTGTGTTCTTTGTATTGAGCTAACATGGATTCAAGGTATGTGAATCTGTCCGAAAGGGAGTGGAGGAAGCGATTGTTTTCGTGTAATGACCTAATAGTTTGTTCTAACATGTGTCCATTATATTGTCGATTTCGCGCGAAGAGATTCAATTTAAGTTCAAGTCTTTTAATATCTTCTTCGGTTGCCAATCCGAATAAACCTTTGAACAGTTTCCCTCCTATATCTATCAGTCCCCTTTTACTTCTTTGGTTAAAGTTTCTGGAATTTTTAGTTTCAGTTTGTATCCATGGTAAGGCTAATATTTCTGATAGGGCGCGTGCTGTAGTTTGAATATTTTCGAGGGTATTTTCTAACAGAACGCGACTAATCTGATCTTTTCCTTGGAAAGAATTCTGGACTTTACTTTCAAACGTTTTTAATTGGGTTTGTATCTGAAGGAGATTGATTTTAATTCTAGCAGGGGGTTGCAAATTTATATAAAGGACTGCGTGCCCTTTCAAAAATTTACCTTCTGCAAGTTTTTCTATAACAACTCCGGTAGAAATTTTAATGCTAGGGTTACAAGAGTAAATAATTTGGAAAATTATAAGGGGGACCATTTTATTCATTTCTACGCCTTAGGTTATACGGAGCTGGGGGTAGTTGTGTGGATACTTGTGTTTGTGGGCGAAGGGGTCGGCCTCGTTTTGGTGGCAATGGGGGTCGACCGTTGAGCTCCGATTCTGAGCGGGTTCGTTTCTTATGTGAAGGTTCTAGTTCACGTGGGTGATGCATTTGCGGGCGGTATGTAGGGTCCGTGCGTCGATCATCAATCGGTGAGGGTGGTGACAGAGGAGATGGTGGAGTTGGAGGAGATGGTGGAGTTCCACTGAGTGATCCTCTCGAAGGGGTTTCTCCAGGGTCTGGGTCCGATGGGACTCTTGGTTCTGGGGCCTCCTCTTGTTCAGAGATTGGCTCGAGTACTGGTGGTATTGCGAGGTACCAATCTTCTTCATGGGTAGTGGTTCCCGCGGTGGCCACTTCAGTTTTTTGATCCCTGCTCGATTTGTTAATACCTTGACCCTTTGAAGGATAGGCGGCTCGAACGCCTGGCAGCTGTTTTTTGGGAAGGTGTTGTTCGGAAGCTATCTTCAAATTGTCAGCGTGAATGATCTTTAGTTTGGCATGATCCCGGAGGTCGAGGATTTCATAACGATTTTTTCCGAGGTTTTTCATAATCCTATATGGGCCGTCCCATTTTGGGTATAATTTGCGATGAGCACCTGGCGGTTTCACGCTCTTCAGATAACATCGCATGCCGACGATTATAGTCCGTTGACGGGGATGACGCCTATGTTGCTCTTGCTCCATCTGTTGGTTTCGTTGGTCAAGGGCATAGCGAATTATGTCAAAAATCTTGAAAGATCGTTCAGCTAGTTGCTGATTTGCTTCTGCCATTTCCGAAGATGTTACAACTGCCGGGTCGGTTTGGTCGGGCAAATCAAAAGGTAGACGCTTGTCGTACTGATAGAGGACGAAATGAGGGGTGTCCCCGATGGACACATTATAGTCATTGTTGATGGCTGTTTGTACCATGGGCTTCTAAGATCTTTCGATTGTCTTTCCACTAAGCCGTTTGCCTGCGGATGGCATGCCGCAATGTGTGTATTTTTAATTTTACACATGTTACAGCGTGACTCGAACAGTTTGGAAGTGAAACTAAGAGCGTTATCCGAAATTAGAATGGAAGGAGTAGTATGATTCTGGATGACGCGTTCCACTAGGGCTCTTGCCACAGTTTCCGAGGTCTGGTCTGGAATGGCGGCTACTTCGCTGTAACGCGAGAAGTGGTCCGTAAACACAATGATGTACTGGTTTCCCTTTGATGTTTTCGGGAATGGTCCCAGTATATCCATTCCAGTTCTTTGCCAGGGCCTTTGGCATACTGGATATTTATGCATCGGAGCTGTGGATGGTACGTTGCCCTTATGCTTTAAACACGACGGACATTCGGCGATGTATTCTTGTACCTTTCTGTTCATCTCGGGAAAGTGGTATCGCTCCAAAAGACTCTTGATGGTGCGATCCGGCCCCATGTGTCCATACAAAGGTGAGTCGTGACAAAGTCCAATGGCTATATCGACGAGATCCTTTGGTATCTCCACGAGGTCGTTTCCATCTTCGTTCCTGAAATGTACGAGCCCATCTTTGAGGTTGTACTGTTCTTTTACCTTCGATGGTTCCTTTTGTTCCAGGCGCGCCCGAAGGTTTTGGGTGTGTTGGTCCTGTTGTTGGGAGTATTGCAGACACTCGTAGTCGAACACAGGAAGAATTCCTATTTTATTCACTTGGGCGTCGGGCTTGAGTCTCGACAATCCGTCTGGAATAACTTGCAGTTTTCCCGGTTTGTATACGATTTTTGCTGCAAAGTCCTGAATCAACAGAGCCCATCTACTCAATCGTCCTTCAAGTAGCTTGTCCTTGAAGAGGTACGTGAGTGGCTTATGATCAGTCTTGATGGTTACATCGTAGCCATAGACGATATTTCGGAATTTTTTCAAAGCCCAATATACCGCTAGGGCCTCTCGGTCCGTAGTGGAATAATTCCGTTGAGGTGCAGAGAGAAGTTGACTGGCATAAGCAATGGGTAATTCCACACCGTCTACGTCCTGTAACAGGACGGCTCCTAGTCCATAGGAGGAAGCATCTGTGGCTATGATGAAGGGTCTTGTGTAATCAGGATATTGTAAAATGGGATGACAGGTTAGTTTATTAATTAAAGTTTCAAAGGCATGTTGGTGATCGGATTCCCAGTTAAATTTCGAATTTTTCTGGAACAAATTAGTAATGGGTTTAGCAATATTTGAAAATTGGGGGATAAAGTTCCGATAGAATCCGACAAAACCAATAAATGCACGGGCGTCGTCGATGGTTTTGGGTACAGGGTACCTTTCCAGGGCTTCGAGTTTGGCTGGATCAGGTTTAATTCCTGTGGACGAGAGTAGGAATCCTAGGTATACCAGGGATTCTTGTAAAAAATTGCACTTTGCAAGCTTCAGTTTAAGGTGTGCTTTTCTCAAGTGTGATAGCACATTCTGAAGGCGTTGAAAGTGTGTTTTTATGTCCGAACTGTAGACGATAATATCGTCAAGATAAACGAGAGCTTCGACACCTAATAGGTCGGAAAGGACTATATTCATCAACCTAGAGAAATTAGCAGGCCCATTTCGGACTCCGAAAGGTAAAACCTGGAATTCGTAATGGCCTCGGTTAGTGGAGAAAGCAGTCAATGCCCGAGATTCGGGACTGACCTCCATTTGCCAATAACCCGATGCTAAATCGAGGGATAAAAAAAGTTCGCTTTCCCTACGTTCAGAATTGTTTCCTGCATGTTTGGAATCGGGAAACGGTCTGGGATGGTAATGTTGTTCAGGCGTCTAAAATCTATACAAGGGCGAGATGTTCCGTCCTTTTTGGAGACGAGAATCATAGGAGCGGACCAGGGACTAGCTGAAGGCTGAATGACATCCTGCTCCAACATGTCCTTGATGTGTTCCTCAATAGTGACTAATTGGGAATGTGGAACCCGATAGGGAGGAATGAAAATGGGTTTGGAATTGGGTTCCAACTTGATTTCAAAAGGGACCAAATTAGTTCGGCCCAGAGGATCTCCTTTTAGGGCAATCACATCTCTATTTCTTATCAGGAAATCGAGAAGTGATTCCATTAGTTTGGGATCCTGTAAAGCTGGTGACTCCTGAAGGGAGTGCTCCAGACATTTCTTATATTCTTCTTTTAATACTGAAGGATTTAACTCTAAGGAACTGGAAACACGATTTATCATACTGATGGGGAAATCTGAATCTACTTCTACTGTGGAAACAGTTCCTATTTTCTGATTTGAAGTTAATTCTATAGGACTTTTTCCTTTGTTTAAACAAACAACAGGGATAGCTGAATTCTGACTCTGACTAAGGACTTGGGCAATAAGAACATCTCTTTTGAAATTACTTTTCTCTGTAATCAGAGTACGCTCTGACTCTAATAATTTTCCTTGACTGTAACTACTTTTGCTAGGAAACAAATCTTCTCATAAGGTGCTACTGTTATATGCTCGGTAGGGCATATGAAAAATTGTGAATCTGACTCTGGTTCGGCGACTAAAATTTGCCTTATTGGCTGAACTGAAGCTGGCTGAACTAAACTGGCTGACTGGAAACTGCTGACTGGAAACTGACTGTGTTGATCCAACTGGATTCAACAACTGGAACTGATTACCCTGGGGTCTGATTTCTGGAGCGGTTGTCCCTCTGGATGCAACCGGCTGACTTGAACTGCTATCAAGTGGAGGGGGTTTCCTATTTCTTTCGGAAATCTGAACTGAACTAATTCTATTAGCATTAAGCTGTCTGTCATTCTCACGGAGATGGTGTGTCCTATTTCGACACTTTACTAACTTTCCGGCTGGGTAAATCTCCCATTGATTCCGGTTAAAAAAATCCATACCTAGTAGGATATCTGTCTGAAAGGTGGCGACTGTGTACTATACAACATTTCGCGGGGTATACCGCGTTTCCAACTTCTAAATATAACTCAATTTCTCCGTATGTAGGTATGGGTGTGCCCGTAACTCCTCTGAGTTGGCAGGATGGTGCCTTAAGTTCATATTTGTAATTTGTACTCTCTAGTAATTCATCTACACATTGTTTCTTAATTAACGTCGCGTGTGCTCCTGTATCTAGGAGAGCAGTTAAATCTTGGTTATCGGTGCTACAATTTATTATTAAATCTAGGAGGTCCGCACCTATTATCCTGATGGGGAGTTTGTGTGCGTATCTGGGCTCATTACTGTAATTTAGGAGGGAGGAGGTTGAACTGCCGCCTCCAATGTAGGGTCTAAAAAAGGGCTCAAATGGTCTTCTATGGGAGGACCTGGGTCATATTCTACGGGATTACCATACGCTGGAGGGTGTTCTTGAAAACTGTACTCTGGGGAAAATGATTCCTCCACGGGTACTTCTACGTACCGAACTAGCTGACCTTGCTGGTTGTACTGAGGTTTGTACATGGGGTAAGAGTGTGGTTGACCCTGTGGTCGTAATCTATTGGGTTGGGTTCGACTGAGGCTGGGAATGGACTGGTTTCTGGGGATTGGATGACTTTTGGGATACGTTTTGGGAACGTGGGTGGTTTGGTTTCTGAAAGTGGGGTCTATACCCTGCAGGGGCTTTATCAGCACACTTTTGGCGATCGCCACGGCGATGACCATGTTCGTGACAGTGGGAGCAATAAGAGGGATAATTACACTGACTTATCATGTGCCCAAAGCTATCGCAGTTAAAACACTGTGGAGGAGGGCGTGTATTCTGGGTTTGGGGGGCTTGTTTCTGGGGTGGTGTTCCCTGCATTGGCCTCGATTTATAGGGTTGTTGTGTTGCTGTTGGTGTTGTGGCTGCTGCTGCTGAATGTAATGTACAGGGGTTTCTCTACCCTTTCGGTAGTTCTGGTTTGCTAAATCGGGGTAATGTTCCCGTGTTTTGTTTATGGCTACACTTACAGGTTTGTCAACATTTAAAAACTCCTGAAACTTTTTTTTAGGTGCTCCGGGTAGGTTTTGGTAAATAGTTGTTGCTACTATTAGATTTCTTTGTTTCGAAGTGAAAGTTATGCCACATGCATTTTCTGCGGCACGGAGGGCTTCTCCTACAAGTTTATGTGTTCGTGTAATAAAATTGTTTAAATCTTCGTGTTCCTCTTTCTTCCATTTAGCTTGGAAGACTGCTTCTAACGTGGCTAAGGGTTGTGCAAGTGTTATTTCTTTAAAAAATTCTAATAAGTTTTGTTTAAAATCGTCCCATGTTGTAGCTTCGCTAATTGATGGGACGTAGGTGACTGTGTCATGAGCATTCCCTTCTTTAGGGTCGATAAATCTTTTTGCTTCCTAATTTTTATATCATCATCGGTGATGTTTTCGCGTAAGAAATGTTGCTCTAAAGATTCAATCCAAGGTCTTACGCGTGGTTCAACAAAGCGATTATCTATGGTCCCCTTAAAAATTAAAACAGTATGGGAAGGTTTACTAGTCTGCCTAAGTTAATATATGCTGGGGAGGGGGTTTGAGACTGAGACATATTGGCTTGTTCTGGATCTGAAGTTTGTGTTTGGGAGTATGTTTGAAGGGCGCGGGGTAGGTGGAAAAATGGGTGTAGGTAAATTTTCGATGTCAGAAAGCGCACCGTCTGAATCGCTCATATTTGAAGGTACTTATTAATGTGTTCTAATTAGGTCTGCTTGACCGATCTTAATTTATGGAATGATCACTTAAGGGGTTTTCCTAACTACACTATCTAAAAAATAAATGCACAACAATTTGCCTAACTCGGGGAAAATTTGAAAAGATTGCAAACAAAAATAAAAAATGTAAACAAAATTTCACTCGAATGTACGTGAATGTATGGTAATACTATGTTTGGTACATTAAATAAAATTATACTATACTAACTAGAATAGTGAAAATAACTCTGTGAAAATAACTCTGTTACAATAACTCTGTGACAATAACTGTGAAAATACTGTTTTCAATAAAATGTATCACTGGTGTCTGAAGTGTTCACTGTGTTTTGTGTTAATTCTGGCTCAATACTAAATATTAACTGTTAATAATACTGACTTTTCAAATGTTTAGAGATTATTTAAAAAAGAGTTTTGTACTTAACAAGATTCCTACGGCGAAATCCTTAGAGACGTGTCCTGAAGACGTGTCTTGCTGGCCACTTGTTCTTGGATGAAAACTAGGCGTGGAGAACTTGGAGTCGTGACGCACCGGTTCAAGGGTGGATGTGACGAACTAGAAGTCGTGACACGCCGGTCAACTGGGTGTTGGTTCTAGTTCCAGGGTCTGGAAGACTGGAAGAATCCTGGATGCAGAAGTTGTCAGTCGTGAAGATCCTGGTTAAAGGGTCGCCAGTTGTTAACCCCTCCGTCTATGGCCCGGGTTGGTTCGAAGTCGACGGGGGTTCTAGTTAGGTGGCAGCAACGGATGTGTGACTTGCAGTAGTTTTCTTCTATATTACTCTCCGAGTTCTTCTATAGTGGCTCGGAGGACTCTGATAGACTTACTAAAAATGCTGAAGGTTCCGGACTCTTCTTATAGCGTATCCGGAAAGTTTAATGACTAAGTTCTTCTGAAGAGAGCAAGGCTCGAAGGATAAGATAAAAACTATCTTTTACTGTAATTTACTGCTAAAATGTACAGGTAGTGCTCAGCCTCTGAATTAGCTTCTGAATGACAATGGAAGATTTTTACTGGGGTTTATATACCCAAAAACTGCTAACATCATTATTATTAAATGCTAAAAAGGCTGTATTATTTTTGCACAATATTCGAAAATAAAGTAAATTTTCAGCTGTGGTAAGGCTTGAACGAGTAAACAAAATATTTGAAGACGAAACCATATTTTTATCTTAAACCGCGACTTTTCAGATCTGATGTTATCATGATCTGCCAAGTTAACTAAAAGTGGAAATCGGACTATGCATCTTTACACTAAAATATGCATATGAGTAAAATTTTAAGGTTTAAGATGTACAATTTTAATGCTTAGGCAAGACATGATCTCATCTTTTATAACGAAAGAGAATGTATACAAAATATGAACATTGCAAAGCTTAAGCAGGATTCCTTATTAAGCGAAATCTAAAAAAATGATTATGAGATTTTAAAAAACAACAGGTCACCAATTATTTGGCAAAGTAGAAAGCAAATCAAAAATTTTATCCAAACTCGCGTTGGGCGATTTTGGTCCTTATGTAAAAATGAATACACACACGTACATACATATGAGTATAGGCATTATATAAAGTTAAATATATAAGAATATACAGGATTATATAAATACATGAACCATATAACACATGAATTTTTAAAATGGATATTTTTCTTAAAATGGATATATAAATGAATACAAGAATTACATGAAGAATAAGATAGTATAGGAATATGGGGATTATTTATGTTTCATTTTTACATATATATATATATATATATATATATATATAGGAAAAGTTTATATTGGATAATTTTTTTGTTTTATCTTAAAAAGTAAAATTATATTTATATATTTATAATATATATATATAATAAATATAGTTTCATAATAATTTTATAGTTTGTTTAAAAACAAAAGCCTCTTCCTTTATGTGAGAAAGTCGTTAACCGTTAATTTAGACAGGGTTAAAATTCTGTTAAATCTATTAAAGTGAGCATTTAATTGGCTTCCAACCGATATTACAAGACCCAAGTGGCAATAAAATGGAACCTACCGCACCTCATATATATATATATATATATATATATATATATATATATATACATTAACTGCAATGACCACGCAGTATATTAATGTATAGAAACGACGTAAGTATAGAGGAGTGTTCTGCACACGAGGAAGAGAAATAACGAACAAATGAAAAATGAGGTGACCGCCCGGGAATCGAACCCAGGATCTTCCGATTGCCGGTCAGATATGCTACCACTACACCACGGGCCTCGATCAGTCAGAAGTCGCAATTCTCCTACATAGGGCAGAAACCAATGCCTTGAGAGGGCACCCTCGCAAATCGTGAATATGTACATTTAACTGCAATGACCACGCAGTATATTAATGTATAGAAACGACGTAAGTATAGAGGAGTGTTCTGCACACGAGGAAGAGAAATAACGAACAAATGAAAAATGAGGTGACCGCCCGGGAATCGAACCCTTTTCATTTGTTCGTTATTTCTCTTCCTCGTGTGCAGAACACTCCTCTATACTTACGTCGTTTCTATACATATATATATATATATATATATATATATATATATATATATATATATATATATATATATAAAGGGTGATCCAGAGAAATGGGACCCAAAAGAAACCCCTGTAACTCTTAAAGTATAAGTCCTTTTATAAAATCATACGCATCATTCGAAAGAGGATAGTTACAAGTTTGTACAGGATTGTATAGGTTTTGACAATACAAGACAAGATAAGATACAAAACAAAATAAAAGTGTTAGTTAAAACTAACCCTTCAAGATGACTGCATGGACTGTGGAACAGCTGCGTTTCATAACTGAGCAATATTATGAGCATGGAAGAAGTGTAGTTTCAGCTCTTAGAAGGTGATTTTGACATCTGAAAATTTGTCTTGAAAGATCTTTGAGCTGAAACTACACTTCTTCCATGCTCATAATATTGCTCAGTTATGAAACGCAGCTGTTCCACTGTCCATGCAGTCATCTTGAAGGGTTAGTTTTAACTAACACTTTTATTTTGTTTTGTATCTTATCTTGTCTTGTATTGTCAAAACCTATACAATCCTGTACAAACTTGTAACTATCCTCTTTCGAATGATGCGTATGATTTTATAAAAGGACTTATACTTTAAGAGTTACAGGGGTTTCTTTTGGGTCCCATTTCTCTGGATCACCCTTTATATATATATATACAATATATACTCTGTATATCTCGGAAGAGTCGATTGCAGGTCGATCCTGAGCCGTCGTTCAAAACCATCTAAAATTGTAAAGGCATCCAAAGGTAAGCTATATAATACAAATTGTAATTCTAACAGTGATGGGCAGTAGGGCATATCATACTCTGAGTTCAGGATTGAAATTTTGGAAAAACAAAGTGGCTAATATGTATTCCTATATAAAAATGAATTCTAAGATGAGTTTATTATTTGCAACTTTTCCGGAAAATCTCATTTTCATGGTCAAAATCACGATGCTCTGATTTGAAGGCTGCCTAACGCAGCCTCAGGGCACCCAAACCAAAGCGTGCAGCTGTTCTGCATATGATTTAGTCTAAAAGCTGCTTTTCTGACCTCATCCTTGCTTTCTTGCGTGTTTCAACACCTCTGGGTGCTGAAAATATTTTTAGATTTCACGTAAAACTTAAGAATTTTAAGTTTTTCTTCAAAGAATAGGTGCGGCTCACCAGCTCTACTCTGATCGAGTAGCGGGAGACTTGCCACCTCCACGTGTAGGTCTACACGCCTGTTCTTCCTGGATCCCTGAAAAGTGTGGCCTCATAAGATCTTATATTATGATCTTATGAGGACTTTCAGCTCTTATGAGCATTAACGATGGCTTCAGCCTCTTCATCAACCACTCGAACCTGAAAAGCTCTTAAGTATGTCCTGCTTCGATCTGAACACTGGGAGCATTTCTCGATGGTCTATCCTGGCTATCACCCACCCATCTCTCCTCTCGTGACCGTACACAGCTTGGGAAGCAGTTGAGACTTCCTGTACACTGTAGGGTGGCCCACTTTTCAATTATTTTTAAAAGTATAGGTTATCGTAGTTTTTCCCATTATTTGGCACTATACTAGCACATTGGTACCATTTTTACAAAAATTGATCAATATTTAGGGGTCTCGCATCGACCTTGAAATTACGAGTTTTTTTTTTTAAAGGCATACTTTTTAACTTTTTACTGAATCAAGATAAATCATTACGTAGGGATGTTTTCTGAATCCTCTTGATGAGAGAAGTCGTTTGGTGTGCCTTCCAATGTCATACGACTAACGGTTTAAAAGTTGTGCCTGTATACAGGTAATACCAATGTGCTAGTATAGTGCCAAATAATGGGAAAAACCACGATCACCTATACTTTTCAAAAAAATCAGCAAATAGCAGACAAATAAGGAAGAAAGAAACAATAACTTAAACAATCACTTTTGCATTGTATTGACCACTATCACACGTCACTGGCCGCAACGTTGTCCCTCTGTGCTATGTCATCGTGGCGAGTGATGACTTCTTGAAGTCGCCGAGCTCTTTCCGGTTCTTTTCCACCACTTGCAGAAGATCTTGCAGCTGTGCCTCGTCCTTTGTGACCGTGTTCGCATAGTCTTGTATCAGTTGGACTCCTCTTTCAGCGACGTCATTGGTGACCTGGAGATTAGAGATCACATCCTTCAGACGACAAAAGTCCTCGTTCTCGTCCCACTTATCAGTTGGCAGGGTGAGCCACGAAGACCCATACATCTTCAGTGGAAAGGAAACTGTCAAGAGTACATGTGGGTTACGGGACACTTTAAAACTGACGCTATCGATGAATACTATACACAATACGCACCTGATTATTGGACATGCGGAAACGATCAGCCACTTCCATGACAGCAGGTGCATTAAGGATGCGGCGAGGAAGATTGACACACACACTTGGCTCTTTCGGCAGGGGGAATGCTAGTTCTGTCTCCGACTCTCCTGACATGCCAGTATCATCATTCTCCATGGCCTCATCTCCGGTTTCGTATGCACACTTTGAGGTTTGCGGCTCCTGGCGAGGACGTTTTCTTCCTTCCTGTAGCTTTCTTTTTACAGCGATAACTTTATCGTTCCCGCTCATCGTTGCCACCCGAGGACCACGTTGATCGAGGTAGAAGTCAATGTCTTCTTTCTTGTCCTTGTCGGACAGCAGTCGATTCTTCTTTATATCTTCGACAGCGTCAGATGCTCCGATATCCCACAGCTTGTCCACACTGTCCGAAAACTTCTGCCGTTTTCCTCCGGCGTCAGTTTCTCGTTTTCTGCTCTTTTGGAGTAAGTGCCACTCTTTCCACAATGCCTCTAGCTTCCGTTCGCAGTTGAGCTTTGTGATTGTTTTAATGCGGGCCATGTTCCAAAACTTTAAGACGTTGTTTACGGTTTCTTTGAATGCGTCTTTCCTGTTAGCAGTGTACTGGATAACACTGAAGAAATATTGCAAAACCTGCCGTGTTGTTGGCAATTTGCTACCACTGATGGAGGACGACGGTTGGCCAACTAAAAAAATTTCCGAGGCCGATCTCAGAGAAGGTAGCGATGTTATTTTCGCCTTTCCTTTTGATGACTCTCTATTTGTAGCTTCAAGAGTCCTTCCAGTTATGGTTGCCATCGATTTGTCCATGACAAAGGATGAGGAACTCAGACAGAATTTCAAAATGTTATGATCTGCAAAAAAGAAATAGGTTAGGTACCTGGCACAGGCATAGTGCATTTTCTAATTACCTATATACATTATACATTCCGCCCGGGTATGGTGACTCATTTTTTTGAAAAGTATAGGTGATCGTGGTTTTTCCATTATTTGGCACTATACTAGCACATTGGTATTACCTGTATACAGGCACAACCTTTAAACCGTTAGTCGTATGACATTGGCAGGCACACCAAACGACTTCTCTCATTAAGAGGATTCAGAAAACATCCCTACGTAATGATTTATCTTGATTCAGTAAAAAGTTAAAAAGTATGCATTTAAAAAAAAAAACTAGTAATTTCAAGGTCGATGCGAGACCCCTAAATATTGATCAATTTTTGTAAAAATGGTACCAATGTGCTAGTATAGTGCCAAATAATGGGAAAAACCACGATCACCTATACTTTTCAAAAAAAATTGAAAAGTGGGCCACCCTACTCTACAGCTCTCTCGCAGGACTGATTATGAACAGAGAAAGCGTCCACTTTGAGTGGAGTTTTCCTGAGATCCTCGAGCTCAGTCAAGGTCATCTTGCAGGTGAAAATAGGCTCGTAAATATTCTCTGATTCCCAGTTGATGAGATCCTCAGATGAAGTGGCTTGCAGAATGACTTTGGGATTTTTGTGGGGCCTCACTGTCGTATCACCAAAGTCTCTTTCTTCTCTGATCTTCTCTCTCTGGCTCACAGCAAAAGCTCTCTGATGCTCATCCTCACTGCACAGGAATGAAGCTAGGATGTTCTCAGGATGTGCGTGGTAAGCTCCTCTTATCATTGCAGCAGAGATGATGTTCCTGACCTCGGTAATCTGGTTCCTCAGCAGCCTCAGGCTTGAAAAAACGTGTGGAGCACCAAATTTGAGGTGGTACTTCACTTTGATGTCGTAGTACATTTTGAAGTAGAAGTTAAGGCAGAACTTCACGAGGACCTCGAGCCTCCTCAACACCTCCCCTTTCAGTCCGTGCTCCCTCATCCACAAAAGCAAGATGGCCTGTGCAGTAGTAAGCCACTTGGATTGGTTCAGAGGTCCGCACTTGAGACCAGCCAACTGTGGACTGAGACTTCCAGACTTGATGGCTTTGATCAGAAGATAGCAGTTGTGCTGTCTGTGGAGAGAGATTTGACTATCTCTCCTGGCAGCTCTATGATATCTTCAGTTCCTTCCACTGGTTTGAAGTTGAAGTTGACCTCAAGTTCATTCACTTTCTCAAGAAGTTTTCCAATAGGCCCACTGAAGCCTGACCGGGGAGTTACAGGGCCGTCCAGCTTGATGATTAAGTGTCTCAGGGGGAGCTCGTTCACATGAAGCTGACAGATCATCCAGTGGCACTTGCGACCCAGCATCTTCTCCAATAGGGCTATGGCGCCTCCAGACCACCCCGTGTTGGTGTTGGTAGAGTCTCCTCCAATCATTACAAGGCTCTCGTCAGCTCCGTGATCCAGAAGCCACTCATGCAGGCCCTGAGCGATCTTATGAGCAGGCTTTTCTCCTTCCTCAGATTCCTCGGGAGTGAAATGGAAGAGGTACTTTCCTTGAGGCTCCCACGTGATAGTGTAATGCTCCTCGATCACTTTGCCAGGATGAAATATCCCTGTCACTTCGTCATATTTCAACACCTTTGTGTTCCTATCCTGCTTGCCATCAAAGAATATCCCAGAGATCTTCTCCTCTGACCTCTGCGTGAGAGCTTCAGCTGATGAGGCCATTACTTCCTCCTTGGCCCTCCAGACTTTCATGCCATCTATGGCCAAGTAAGCCTTGTCTTTGGAAAGATGACCGGCCTTAATGAGGTCGTTCAGGAAGCCAGTGGCAACTGCAGCTGCCGGAATATTTGCCACCCTGTACCTCAAAGCTGCTGAAGCTGTCCCTTGGATCTTCATGTAGTTTCGTGTAACCGAAGTTGGAGTTTCGGCAGGTACTTCAGCGGGAACGTCCATAAGAGCTTCAGTAGCCTCAGCATTGCCAGAGGCTTCTTTTGCAGCTTCTTCCAAGTTTGGCTCTTCGTCCTCCTCAAAATCTTTCATGAGAAGCTCCTCATTAGTAACCTCCTCTTTCTTCTTCCTCTTCACAGCAGAAGCTTCTTCAGCCTCCTTCCTCTTCGCTGCTTTGATCTGTCTCCTGCTGTCTTCGAAGTCTACAGAAGACATCTGGATTCCTGAAGCTTCGGAAGTCTTCACTCTCTGGTAGTACAGCCACTGAAGGTCCAGTTTAGGAACCTTCACCTCCAAAGGACAGTTACAGTTCACATGGGCCTTGAAGGAGCATCCTGAGCATCCACTCCCCTCTGAGCCGCACAAGAAGATCTGATGCTTGCAAACGCAGACTTCACAGAGTTTAGCCAGATCAGCCATCCTCTTCTCCTGGGTAGCAGACTTAACTCTCCCGTTCACAACGTCTGTCATCTCCTTCCATTTCAACAAGATCTTATATGAGAGCGATTTTTCCGTGATTGTCACAGGCGGGGAGAACTTTACATTCGACTTCCTCCACTAAGTCATCACGAGTGAAGAAAGCTCGTCAGTCATCTGTCGGATAGAGTATTTAGACCTTTGGATGTCATGAATGAGGAACTTTTCTTCCTGCGGACGAATCACTCTCTGAAGAACGGCTCTCCAAGTTGGCACCTCGCTGGGAATGAACTCCTTCCCCGGGCCCACAACATCCGAGAGCTTTGAACCTGACATTTTCCTGGTTTTGGGGGCAGATTCGGCCATCACGTCTAGTCGGTGCTTATTCTCGCTCTTGTCCAATCTGTAACAAATTCATATCAGTATGTTTAGTGTTCTTTCGCCATAAATATAGACAAGGAATATAATTTTTGGTTATAATCAGGGTTGCCAACCGGCATTTTTAATTAACAAATTAACCTAAATTTGGTAATGAATATTTATTTTGGTAATAGAAAACTGAATTTGGCATTGCAAATTTAATTTAGAATTCATAATAATGGTGTAACATAAGCTTAACCCTTTGTCATTCAGTACCATTTAATTTTAGCATGGGTTCATTTTTTTACTTGAAATATGCATAGGAGGTATACAGTATATAAGCATTTTTAGCAATCTTTTTTTAGTAGGAACATTTCTAAATTAAATAATTTATGTGTCCATTAGTCAACAAAGGTCTAATAAGGTAATTAGTGGGTGGTAGTTAGTACTCTCTCTCTCTCTCTCTCTCTCTCTATATATATATATATATATATATATATATATATATATATATATATAACAGTACATAAAAACAATCGTAATGAAAAATTCATTTCATGTATCCAATTGGACACACGTGTTATCATAGGCGGAAATTCACCCTATGAAAACTTTGTGTCCATTTCGAAACGAACTTTGAATAAAGTCTTTTCTTCACAGTTATTAAAAATATTACTTAAACAAAGTAAACAGAGAGCTTCCTTAATACTTCTAGAATGAAATTATAGTCAAAACAAATATAATAGTGGTGATTAAACTTAGGAAAATTACAAAAAACACTTACCGAAAAAATGGCGTCCACTCACTTCTACTTCACAATTATAACTGGCGCAATTGCTCAGAGCCATCTATTGAGAGAATGTTGAACTTCGCCTTCTGTGTCCAAATGGTTACAAAGATTCAAATGGAGTAGATTTTTTTTCTTATGTATGTATGTATGTATTAAACCTGTGTAAGAGTTAATCAAAGTTAATGTGTATAAATGGCAACAAATTACGACAAAGGGTTAAAAATATGAGGCTGTGTTCAATTGAATATTCGCTATTTCAACATAGAACAGAAAACCGCAATTTTGAACATGATAACGCGATTTTTGGAAAAAGTTGCAGAAAAGAAACCCCTCTTAGAATTAAATTTTACATAAAAATACATATTAGCCAGAGTGAAATTCGGACTCGGAAAAGTATGATATGCCCTAATGGGCAGTCCAACATACTCTATTCTTCACTATACATAAGTGTATCTTACTTACATGCTACAGTCTTTTCAAAATTTATAAAAAAAGGGGCATCGTTCAGCCTTGGAGCCCCTGTTTACGGCTCTCTCCTTCTCTGATGGAGGAGTTACTTTTGCAGACCTTTGGCCCTCTGCTTCCTACATTAAAAGAAAACCTTTACTCGCAATGACTTTCAGTTGTATTCCCATGAATCAGAAAACAATTTATTAACTAAAGTTGGAAAACTAAACGCAAAATTACCCTAATCTCCTCAAAGAAAATTAAAGAATACCGACCTACCACAGAATATAGTAAATATACTACTTATCAAGCCGATTTTGTAATACCTATAATTGTCCACAGTCATTCTCGACGGTGAGACTCGTCAAACATGAGCACCAATCACCACTGAATGATTTGTCCAACTTTTTGCGGTTAACAACAACTAGTCTGACACCAGATATTGATAAACTGGTAGAAGGAAAGTAGCCACAAGCATCGCATTGTAGGAGATTGTAGATACCAGTCGACCAGAGAAGTACTCAGAGGGGGACGTTAGACAGGAGATAGGGAGTGCTGGAACTCCCGTTACTCTTGTCACTGTCCCTCTTAGCTGATCTTTTTCCGTGTCTCATCTACCCTGTGAGCAGTCCAGCATACTCTCAAACACACACACATCTCTTACTTTGGAGTCCCCTGATGAGGGGACTATAAATGTTCCCACTCCTGGTTTTCCCGCTGTGGTTACAGAAACGCATACTTGAACAGCGGGGCTAGTTCTGTTACTGCCCATTCGAAATGTTCTGGGTCTCTGCCTCATTAACTTTTCATAAACTTCTGTAACATTCATGGCCTTTTCTCAAGTTTTCAACCTGTTGAACTCCACTTCTCTAAACTTCACCTTCTCTTCCTCATTGAAACTCGGGTGTCTGGGACAACTGACAGCAACCTCTTTTCTGTACCCTCTTACTTTCTCTATACTCAGTTTCATTCCAAAGGTGGATTTTTGGGTATATGTACGCAATGACCTAACTCGAACTGCCGAACTTGAATCCTCCAAATTCTATACCCTCTGGCTACGGCTTACATGCCAATCTAAAACTACTGTAAATACACCTGCGCTTTCTACCTTTCTCCTAATTCTCTTGAAGATCCAATCCAAAACTCTAAAATTCTTCTAAAGTGGAGTACATTCTATTTCACTCTCCTTTTGCTGAACTCTTCATTTTAGGAAATTTCAATGTTCACTACCACCTTTGGCTTTCCTCCCATTTCATTGACATCCTTGGTGAACGAGTTTACAACTTCTCTATCCTGAATGACTTAGAGAAAATTGTACAGCACCCTATTCGTATACCCGATCGCCTTGGAGATAGACCTAACAGTCTGAATTTATTTCTCATCACTCGTACTTTTTTTTCCTCCGTTGGTCTCCTCTGACAACAATCTTTTATTTGTTTTTTCCTGTCCTATCGCGCCAGTTCGGCCTTTGTATCCTTTCAAGAGGACACCTTGGCGCCGCTGATTTGGAGGCCCTTAGGGCGCAGTACTTCTCCGATTTCCCATGGAATAATTACTGCTTTCGTGGTCGGGCCGGGGCTTCTCCGAGTGCGCTGAGTGCATCACGGAAATAATTTTCTCGGATGGAGGCGTACATTAGATACTCTCTTCCTGCTACTAAGGGCAAGAAAAACCTTGGTTTAATTCTGCTTGTTCAAATGCTAGCCGCAACAGAGAGGAGGCTTTCAGAAGGTACCGTCGCCATCTAACTGTAACTCTGCTTATATTTCTGCCCGGAACTATGCAAACTCTGTTCTTCGACTCACCAAAATCCCTTCATCAGACAAAAATGTAAAAACCTCTTTAATTCCAATTCTTCTCGCTTTTTCTATCACTTAGTCAAGAACCTCTCAAACAACTTTATTTCTTCTTTTCCTCTTCTTTTCCATTCCAATGGTTCACTTGGTGTCTCTTCTGATAAAGCTGAATTCTTCATTCAAACTTTCGCCTCCAACTCAACCTTGTACGAATCCGATGCTGTTCCTCCATCTCCTCCTGGGCTACGTCGTGGCCAATGTCGTAACACCACTTCCTGGAGAGATCAGCGAAGTTAAGCGACATTGGGTCTGGGTAGTAGTAGGATGGGAGACCGTCCTCCGCGCCCAGATTATGTAACGACCCGTGGTTAGGATCCCACGTAAAGCTGTGTAGGTCCCCTCCGTCATATGACCTTAGATGTTGAGAAGGAAGTTAAACAACCTCAATAAATTAATTAATCCATATCCTCCTCTCTCTGACTTAATTACGTCTGAAATTAAAATCTCTTCCAGAGTTGCTCTTTCTGCCCTATCTGTATTCAACTCTAGGAAGGCTCACGTTCCTGATGGTGTCTCTCCTGTTGTTCTCAAGAACTGTACTTCTGTGCTGACACCCTGTCTAGGCACACTCTTTCGTCTTTGTTTTTCATCTGGTATTTTAACTTCCTGCTGGAAGAATGGTGACCGCTCTCAACCCTCTAACTATCGTCTAATTGCTTTGACTTTTTTGCCCTTCTAAAGTTTTTCAATCTGTCCTCAATAGGAAAATTATTAAATACCTCTCTTCTCACAACCTTCTTTCAGGTCGTCAGTATGGGTTCCGCAAGGGACGCTCTACTGACGATGATCTTCAATGACTCTCTGACTCTTGGTCATCATCCTTTCGGGATTTCGGCGAAACCTTTACTATTATGCTAGACATATCAAAAGCTTTTGAGAGAGTCTGCCACATATCCTTAATTTCCAAACTGCCCTCCTTCGGTTTTTATTCTATTTGTGCTTTCATCTCTGATTTCCTTTTTGGCCGATCTATAGCTACGGCTATAGATGGCCACTGTTCTTCTCCTAAAGATATTAATAGTGGTCTTCATCAGGGCTCTGTAATGTCACGCACTCTTTTCCTTTAATTTATCACTGATCTATTAAGTTCCACTTGATATCTATGCACCCCTATGCTGATGATTTCATCCTTCACTTCACCCATTTCACAAAGCGTCCCTCTCAACAGACACACAATGCTTCGCGTGAGACGACTATGACACACATGACCTTTGATCTTTCTGCTATCTCTGATTGGCGCAGAGGAAACCTTGTGGTTGTCAGTGCTTCAAAAAAACAGTTTCTTCATCTGTCTACTCGTCACAATTTTCCACGCGACTATCCCCTTCCCTACAACAATACACAACGCAATCCTTCTGCTCTTAACATTCTTGGTGTTTCTTTTTCTCGTGATATTTCCTGGAAAAATCGCATATACGCTCTTTCTAAAACAGCTTTTAAGAGGTTAAGTTTGTTGTACCGGCTCCTCAGTTTCTTCACCTTCACGCAGTTGCTGTCTCTTTACAGGTCATGTCCGCCCATGTATGAAATACGCTTCTCATTTGTGAGGTAGCTTAGCTGAACCCACACAGATGTACTTGACCGGGTAGAATCAAAGGCTTTTCGTCTCATCAATTCCCCTACTCTTACTGACTGTCTTCAATCCCTCTTTCTTCGCCACAATGTTGTCTTACTCTCTCTTTACTATCGTTATTATAACGGACACTGCTCTTCTGATCTCTCTAACTGCATGCCTCCTCCTTTAAGGAGAGCACGCAGTATCAGGTGGTTGTTGTTGTTGGTTAGCCGATCAGACCACCTTGATCGAGCAAGTCGGCGGCACGTAGGTAACCGGTCGCCCTCTCCAGAGTGGACCAGAGGTTCAGCGCACTAGTGATGTTGTGTTGTGTTCTATGTTGTGCTAGAGCGGTACAATCTGTCATAATGTGTTCATTTGTTTGTGGTGTGTCCTGGCACAGGTGGAAGGTGTCGTCTGTGGAGTTGTCTAGTCTGTGTTTATGTCTGTAAGTTCGGGTGATGTCCACATCGGAATCGTGCTAAGTTAACTCGATCCGATCTGCTCAGGCTGGTCTCTGACCTGTCAATGGGTGGCGGCTTCGCACCTAAGACCGCGTTCGGACCGAGTCGTGTCAGTGCTTTGTGGGTTAGGTGTGTGTGTATGTGTTTTCTGTACTGTGTGATGTCTGTGGGGCGTGGTATGGAATGGAGTATTTGGTTATAATGTCTCTCTGGTGTTACCTTAATGGTGCGAGGTGTTGGTGCATGATTGTACATGTAGTGGCAAGGGTGTTGTGGGTTAGTTGTCGCTGCTGCCATCAATTGTGTTCCCCTCATATCTAAATGTTCCCTAACTTTCAGTATTTTTGTTTCTGTGTGCAGGTGTTCTATTGGTGTTGTTTGAGTGCATCCTGTAATGATACAAAGTGCATTGTTTTGTATTGTCTGTAAGGTGTTTATGTGTGCGTTTGAGAAAATGGGTGCCCAGCATGGGCTAGCATAGTCCATAAATGAGCGAATATATTGTTTTTATATGAGTGATGTTGTTTCCTGCTGGCGTCCAAAGTTTGTGCCTGTTAGTACCCTAAGCGTGTTAAGTTTTGACGTACCTTTGTTTTTAATGTCCTGAATGTGGTTTGCAAAAGATAATGATGTGTTGTATGTGACCCCAAGTATTTTGGTCATGTGAGTGTGTGGAATGTTTGTTTTGTTTAGTGTAAGCTGTGGAGTTATCTGGTGTTCTTTTGTGTTGCTTGTAAGCAAGGTGATGGTTAATTTTGTGGGCGCTACTTTGAGTCTATTGTGTGTGAGCCAGTCTTATATACTGTTTATGTATGTTTGTAGGTTATTTGTAGTGGTGTCGATGTTGTTATGGGTGGATGTTAGAGTGATGTCATCTGCATATGATGATAAGGTAAACTTGTTAGCAATGGGTGTTGGAATGTCATGCATGTATAAGTTGAACAGTGTTGGTGAGAGAACAGAGCCTTGAGGGACCCCGTTCGGAAAAAGCTTGTTTTTGGATGACTTGCCATTAAATGTGACATGTGAGTATCTTCCTGAAAGTGAGTTGCTCAGCCACCTTTTGGTGTTATTGTGCATGTTTGTGTTGAGTAATTTGTTTATGAGAGGGAAGCGTGGGATAGCATCAAATGCTTTACTAATGTCTATTGTTGCTAATTAGCCCTTTCTCTCATGACTTTTTATTAGTGCCAGGAAACATTTTTGAATAGTTTTATTGTGGTTGAATGATGTAAATGATGGAATATATACATATATTTAGCAGATTTTAATAATTTCATGGAGTTTTTTAATGTTGTTCCTGAACATCATGATGAAAATTCGGATGAAAAATTAGGTAAAATAATGACTATCAAACCAAGAAAATTTATTAAAAAAAATATAATGAGCATTACAATTTTTTATGGAAATCTGTGAAACAGTTTCGATCCTTTGTCAAACAAAGAAACATTTTACATTTTATACACTGTAGGTGACTATAACCTCTCTGGCAATACCTGCACCTATGTTGTTCAGCATCATCAAAGGGAAATGACCTATTCTATCAAATCTAACATCATTTGATGGAACTGCATTTGCAGCTGATGTTTTTTACCTCTTTTTGACTGGCTCAGACGAGAGGGAAGGACGTCCTTTCGCCTTAGCCAGTTTTGATGGCATTTTGCCTGCCTGAACCACTCCATTAGCAATTTCCATTTGGAAGTCTAACAGTGAGATGTGCTTTTTTTCATGTGGGTACAATTGAAAATGATGTCTGCGGTATAACAACCATCCATTTGTTACGGCAATCTTTATAAGGTAGAAGAAGATAGGCGTGTACCATTTTTTAAACCTGAGCTTGATTCTGTACAAAGAAAGCAACATGTCATTGAGGTCTACCCCTCCTATGAATTTATTATACTCATGAACCATTTGAGGGCAATCTATTTCAATGTTAGCGTTATCCCTTGAAGACCATCTTTTGGACTTTTCACCTAATGTATGATCTACAAAAGTGGATGCCAGTTGCACTGTGCTATTATCTAGCCATCTAAGAACTGTAATATTTGAAGATGCATCTATTCTCCAGTCATATGAGCCCCTTCCTTTGCTCTTCAATTCTTTCTCTGAAGTCAAAAGTTTTGAGCCCCTCCCATCCTATTATGTCTAATTGTTCCAAATGACAGTATGCCTATATCCCTTAGCTCTCTCAATAGGGAAAGAGATGTGAAATAGTTATCAGAAAAACCTTGTGGTTTTTGTGTTTAGGGAGTTTGTTACACAATCTCATAACGAGATCCCCTGTAATTCCCATTTTAGAAGGTTTATCTGAGCTTTTCCCTGTGTAAACTTCAAAATAATATATAATACCTGAAGCACCACATCTATAAAATACTTTATAGCCCCACTTATGTGGTTTCTTTGGGTTGTATTGTTTCAAAGAAGACTTTGATTTGGTAGGTATTACTTGTTCATCTACTGATTGGTATTCTTCAGGTTTAAGAGTCCTACATTTCTCTACTACTGAATTCAACAAAGGTCTTACTTTGAACAACTTGTCATAAGAGGACGAGTTCATATCAGTTAGTTTTGAGTTGTCGTTAAAGTGTATGAATCGTTTTAAGGTTTCAAACCTATTCACACCACCCTGTAATGCCTCGGTTATTTGTGGTAAGTGACACTTAGGGTTCCAGTACATTCTATATTGAGGTTGAGGATAAATGCCCATGAATAAAAGTATGCCTATGAACTGTTCTATTTCATTTTTGTCTGCTCCACTAACACACACCTCAAATTATTTTGTACTTTCTGTTGAACACAATAAATATTTGTCTGTTCAGCAGTGAATTTTAAAAGATCGTCATCAAAGAAATACTTGAAATATTGGAAAGGTGAAAGCTTTTCATCAGGAATGGAGAAACCCAAGCCTAAAAATAGAGTTGGAGTTGCAGCAAGCGCCCTCTTCCTCATTCGGCAGAAATCTTGAACAGCATTTTCCCCTATGCTTTGATCCGTGGCCTCTGTTCTTTGAAGGGAAGGGGATATGTTCGAATCCTCCTCAGGAGCGTAATCAGGGTCACCAACGTCGTCATCAGACTCTTCTTGTCCTTCACCGTCAAGCTCTGGAGCCCGAAGCAATTCCTAAAAGAGAAAAAGGAATATACTCGTGTGTGTGTATATATATATATATATGCAGCATAGGAAATATTAGAAATAGATTAGGCCTACCTTATTACATTGAGCAATTTCATCATCTTCCTGTGTATCTGATCCATCTGATGCTTCAGTATTCGGCACATCTATATATGTAGGACGATCATCTTTTACTCCTTGGGCAGCATGTATTCTTATTTGTTGGTGAGGCTTCATATAAAAATTACCAACATCCATTTTAGGGACTGCAAAAAATCATACCAAACATTCAGTTACCTGACATAAATAAGACCGCAAATTCATGATGTTGTTTATGAACATCGTTGAAAATAAGACCAGCCAAGAGCAGAACAAAATTATTATGCCTGTCTGCAAACTACATATTTCACTAATTTTCTTACTAATTTATAAAAAATAAATAAAGTATATGAAAAGAATAATGTATATAGGTGATAATTCAGACAAGAAATAGCATGGACCTACCTTTCTGGCAGCACCAGTCAGTCACTGTATTTCAATGTAACAAAAAATGCACAACGCGTCCTCCTATTCCGACGATTTCATGCCTACTGACTCATAACATTGTTTACTGACAATATTTAGTCCCAGAGCATCAGAAAACGTATTCGCAACATTTTGAATCAAATTTTTTGTAATGTTGTTTTTTAATACTTATATGAGAGAAAGGCTAATAGTGTACGTTGAGCTGGTCGTCTGGAGTTGATGCCATCCATGATGTGCTGCGTGAGGTTAGTGAGTAATGTCGTGGTTGAGTGGTGAGGTCTGAATCCATGTTGAGTAGGCGATAGTGGTATGTGTGGGTTGGTGATTTGTAAGATTAGTCTTTCTGTTACTTTGGAAGGTGTGCATAGTAAAGTAATGGGTCTATAGGAAGCTGGTTCTGTTGGATTTTTGTTTGGTTTGAGTAGTGTAATAATTTTACCTTGTTTCCATATATCAGGAATAATACAGTGTTGGTATGAATATGTGCTGATGTTTGTGAGAGCTAGTATTCCCTGTGTTGTGGTCGTGTCGAGTCTGTAGGTGTTCTTGTTTTATGGCTGTTTTATGGCTTCTGTGTGTGGTGTTTGTGTGCTATGTTTGAGATTGTTACGTTCCCTTATGAGGTGGGCTATTTCTCTAGTGTAATTTGGGTTGTATTTCCTAATTTTGCCCTTGGGTATGTATTTGGTTGCATTATTGATGATCTGATTAAATGTCTTGAGTGTTGTGTTGATGTTTATGATGGGTGTGCTGTTTAATGTGGTGAATTGTTCCTCGATCTGTATTTTGAACTGTTCCCAATCCGCTTTCTTGTAATTCCTGTAAGTGTGCCTAAGGTGGTTGTTGCGTATATGTACAGTACTTACAAGAAGTCTCACGCTTCTGTCTCGTCCCAAGCTAGTCTGTTAGGTATAAAATGGGCGGTCCTTATGGCAGCGGAGGTGTGTTCGGATTGGTGCACATAACTGCTCTAACACAATCAATGACGTCCATTATTACGTCACTTCTGCTACATTTAAGTGTTTAAAATACAAATGATTAAGAAGTAGAATGGAGCAAGTTTCGGGATGTTGGGATGGTTATGGAGCAATGCTAGTCATCATAATATTAGCTGGGCATTACATTATACCGTCTCAACATATACTGTAGACTATATAGAACGACTAATTCGGCAAATATCCCAAATCATGGCATGTTACCTGTTATTTTGACGCAGGTCTAAATTATTTGCTCAAATGCAATTATTGATATTAAGTAATTGTTGGGAATTGTTGTTAATATTGTTGTTTGTGATATATATCCTACGTGAAGAATCTAATGACCAAATTCCTCAATGAACCTCTCACGCGCTCGCATTTCGAGGAAGTCACGGTCGTCTCACTAATAGATAGTTTATCCATTGTTTTAAGTGGTAACCTATTAAACGAACTATGTTAAACCTATTCCATCTTATGAAAGTCATTAGTCTAAAGCAAGACTGGTGGGCCGTGAATCAGAGAACTTTGCATTTGATTTTTTCATCGTAATTATTACGTAATATAGTATACTGTATATAGTAGTATATAAGAGTTTATTGGTTACATATCATATGACAATTCCCATAACATGTGATGACCTCGATGTTGCCAGTTTTTATTATTTTTTCCTGAAACTATTACCTTCTCATAGTTTGTTTCAACAATGCATATATTATCATCTCCACGAGCGTAAACATTGCAAGAAAAGATTCTAACTAAGGATAAGTAAAGTTCTTTCATGGTCACAATATATACTTTTATAGATGTCCAAACATAAAATATATAGAATTCTATATTAACATAAATATATTCGATACACATTTACGTCATGGCTTTAACATCAGTATTTCGTATAGCTTCCTCCAGCATCATATATTTCTTGCAATCGTTGCGGCATAGAAGAGGCCACATTGTAGGGAATGTTTTGGTGTTCGGCGTAAGCTCTCCCAACTATTCCTCGTGTGAGCTAAAAGTGCTTCAAATGTTCTTTCATTGCGTTGCTCCATTCGTTAATCATTATTGCCCAAAGGTTTTCAATCGGATTCAAATCAGGAGAACGTGGTGGCAGAATTAGATTAATAATCTCTGGGTGATCTTCGTACCAACGCTCTCACAACGTTACTCCTATGAATGGGACTGTTATCTTCCATTAAGTAAAATGGTTCCGGTGCTGGAACCAGATACGCACGAACACTGGGTAGCAGCACCTCTTCCATTATCTGGCAATATTGCTGTCCAGTAAAGCGTCCATCTACTTGAGTCAATTCTCCGACACCATAGCCAGACATCCAGCCCCACACACCGAGATTGATGTGACCACTACGTTTGCTCGGGAAAACATTTCCTTCTTCATAGCGTTTTCCTCCCCGCGCTGCCTCCAACAATGCAGGGAACCATGACTATCTGTTGAAAATGTTTTTTCGTCACAGTACACAAACTTTTCTCCAGATTCTTCCTCCTCTGCGGCAGTATTGCAAGGCAAATCCCATCCGCGCCTCTTTATGCTCAATCGTCAGTGCAGGTTTTATAGCTGGAAGGCGAGAAAAATACCATGCCTCGTGAAGTCTGTTGTTCACTGTATTTGCGCTACAACGAAGGTTCAGGTGTCTGTAAATATGCATCGCTGGAACAAACGGATGCTCTCTGGCATGATTAACAATCGCAGCATCTTCCTCTTGAGATGTTGAACGCGGAGGACCAGACCTCGGCAAAGTAGCGATTGAGTTTTCTGCTTCATACCGATGAATCCACCGTTCCACAGTGTTTCGATGAACGTCTAGTCGTCTTGATATTTCTCTTATTGGCACACCATATTCATGCAATGTCACCATTGCTCCCAGCATTGCCTGGGTCGTCTCGTGGTGCACAGACGGCCTTTCCATCTTTGTGTAAATGGCTTATGTGAAGCGTGCTGGGACGATAAAGGAAATGAGGATACCATGCACCCCTTCTGAAATTCATTTCGGTTATGAAGGGTACCAACCCTTCGAATGGTAATAATAATCAGCCAATTTCCTATTTTGTTGAACAAATGCATAAAAAATTCGTCTTAAAAGCCAAGGATCCAAAGATTGTCAGCAATAGTTTATATCCCAACTGAATATAGTCAGCCATCAACAGTATAATCATATTTTATTTCCATAACTACTCATGACTACTCTGTCATAGTAAATAACCTTATTATGACTTAGGTAGTAGTGGTAATTCTGAGTGGCGGCCTCTAGCCACATACGTTAAACCTATCAGTGCGTCTAAGACCAGACTCTTCTGTTTCTGTCAATTCATTGTTAGTTTAAGGTATTTTGCTCTTTGTCTTTCTAGGTCTAGGGCATTAAAATAAATATTTGAGTTTGTGTTTAGCATTTCCTCCTCCCTTCGTAATTCCCCACCCAACCTCGTTTCCTTCGACATAGCAACGCTTACCTCCATCCTCATTCCACTTCCTTCATTAAACCTATTATCGCTTTTACTGTCCCTTCCTTCCATCCTTCAATGCCAGCGTTCTTAAACCTAGCACATAAATTATATAATATGGAATCTAACACCTTAGATCTCTACGCATTCATGTTACTTGAAGACGCCTGTGTCTTAGGGGAATCTAAGTGTTGAGAGTGGGCTTGAGGGGTAGTCTATAGATTATTACAGATGACCTTGAACGCTCCAACTATTTAAAAATGATTATTTATTACGCACATCATATGGCATAATACACACATGAATTTAAGTATCTCTTGCACTATAGGAATGGAATTGAATCCTACCAGAGTTAAAAAGTCGCAAAATATGATAGATTAGTTTGTATTAAAAGGTCACTAAGAGAAAAGGATTTGGAGTAGAGCGGAAGGCAGAGAGTATATTTTCTCAAGTTTCGGTTATTATTAACGTTATATGGATACATTGCCATGCGGTGTGATCAGAGAGAGAGAGAGAGAGAGAGAGAGAGAGACAGAGAGAGACAGAGTTACAAGGAGTTACAAGGAAAAGGAGTACCTCAAAAGGCCTTGCGGCCCATACCGAAGAGGTACCAATGGCAACAGTGCCAGGGAAAATTTTCCACACCCTCAAATAGTGTGCAAGATTTGGTCTAACCTTTTCTTGAACTGATCCACAGAGGAACTGTTCACAACTTCTGAAGGTAACCTGTTCCACGTGTCACAGATCTTATACGTAAAGTAATTCACACACACACTAGTCCTAAACCGTTTCAAATCCAACTTCCAACCATTGTTGCGAGTTGGGTTATCATTTAAACTAAACATGCTTCTAAAATCGACATTGTTGAACCCGCGTAAGAGCTTGAAAACCTCGATCAGTTGACCGCGCCGCCTCCGAGTTTCCAGCGAAAACAAGTTCAGGGAGCGTAACCGTCGATTGTAGCCCATATGCCTAACGGAAGGGATTAACTTTGTGGCCCTCGCCTGCACTCGCTCCAGCCTCTCAATATCTTTCCTGAGGGTGGGCGACCAGAACTGCACAGCATACTCCAGGTGCGGCCGAACAGGGAATTGTACAGAGAGAGCACAATCTCCTTGTTCCGAAACTGAAATTGCCTCCTGATATAACCCAATAGTTCTGGGCTTTCTTTTCCACCTCTACGCACTGTTTCGTAAACTTAAGGTCGCTGCTAATTAGCACACCCAAGTCCTTTTCCAAATCAGTCACCTCGATATACTCCAACATCGAGTAGTCCGACTTGGGATTGGCGTAGCCAATGTGCATCACTTTGCATTTACCCAAGTTAAACGGCATTTGCCATTTTTCGGACCACTCTCCTATCCTACCTAGGTCCGCACGCAGTTCTCGATCGCTTCGGGCGTCCCAACATTGGCCCCAAGCTTGGTGTCATCAGCGAATTTGGCGATCCGACTGACGATGCCACCGTCGATATCATTTATGTAAATGATAAACAACAGTGGCCCCAAAACGGAACCCTGAGGAACCCCACTAGTGACCGAGGCCCAACCCGAACTAGCCCCTTTAATTACAACCCTCTGCCGCCTATTCTTCAGCCAGTTTTCAATCCACCTACCTATTTCCCCACCGATACCCAGCGCGCGCACTTTCGCCATTAGCCGGCGGTGAGGTACCTTATCAAAGGCTTTCTGAAAGTCGAGATAAAGTATATCAACGCCCTATTCTTATCATACTCACCCAACATGACGTGGAAAAACTCGAGCAAGTTGGTGAGACACGACCTATGCCGTCTAAACCCATGTTGGGAGTCCCCAAGCAGCTTGTAGGAATCCAAATGGTCAACGATCCTATCCGCTATTATCCCCTCTAATAATTTACCTACAACTGAAGTGAGACTAATGGGACGATAGTTCCCTGGACTTTCGTGATCCCCTTTCTTAAAGATAGGGGTCACGTTGGCTTCCCTCCAGTCACCAGGCACCTGGCCCGTCTCCAACGATTTGTTGAAGACTGTAGCCAGGTGGGGAGCCACCTGGTCGCGCACCTCGCAACACTCTGGGGAGAAACTGGTCTGGCCCAGGAGCCTTAAACGCGCTCAGTTTGTCTATTCTATCGGCAACGACTGTCGCGGTACATCGAACACTATCCAGGCCAGCACCTTCGTGCCTCACGCCTGGCTCGGGGATGACGCGGGTATCCTCCCTGGTGAACACTCCCGCAAAGTACTCATTAAGCACATTAGCGATGTCCGCGTCGGAGGTCCGCAGAACGCCGCTTCGTCCTTTAACGGACCTATCATGCTTCTAATGGGCTTTCTACTATTAACATAACTGAAGAACTCCTTAGGGTTCCCCTTGCAGAGGCTTGCCACCCGTAGTTCTTCGTTACGTTTCGCTAGCCTAACCTTCGCCTTCACTTCCCTACACAGGCGGACATACGCTTCAGTGTTCTCATGGGAACGATTGGCCTTCGCCCTCCTATACGCTACTTTCCTATTTCGGATAGCCGAAGCGATGTCACGATTGAACCACTTAGGCTGCGTTGAAGCAGGGGTGACCGGTTTTGAGGGTATGGCAGCAGACTGCAGCACCATAAACTCGTCCCGGAATGCACTCCACACTCCCTCAACATCGCCGCCGACCTCTAACCCCATCTCTCCTACGCTATCCCTGAGGCTAACAAAGTTCGCCCGCCGGAGATCGAGCTTACTGCCTCTCGAGTTACTACGCTTCACCCGAGGGACGCACACACGGAACCTAATAGACCGTGATCACTCCCGCCCAACGATTCGTCAACGGTGAGGCCAGTGACGAGGTTGTCTTCGGTCGTGAATACTAAGTCTAGAACGCTTTCGCCTCGTGTAGGCTCGTTGACCCACTGAGTGAGGAAGTTCTCATCAGCAAAGTCAACTAGCCTCCTCCCTTCAGCATCAGCAGTCCTGTTTTCCCACTTTATGCCGCGACAGTTGAAGTCTCCTAAAACTACACACACCCTATCCCCTAGCAGGCTACTGAGTTCGGTGTACAGGGCTGTATCCTCCTCGAGGAGGAGATGCGGAGGTCTGTACACCAAGATTAACCTATAGCGTCCCTCCCACGTTCAGATCGACGCCAAGCAGCTCCCGTTCCGACCGGAACTGGCAGTCAACCGGACTCAACGTGTCTCTGACGTATATTAGTACCCCACCCCCCTCCCCACGGGTGCGGTCTTTGCGAAACATTCTATACCCGGGAATTTCGAACTCCCCAACGTAGTCCCTACGATCAGTATGAATCCAGGACTCGGTGATAGCAACGATATCCTGGTATTCTGATGCTAAGAGCGCCCGTAGCTCGCAAAACTTGTTCCTAATCGACCTAGCATTAAAAAGCATTGCACGGAGGGAGCCTCCCTATTCTGACCGCCCCCTAGCACGACCCGTTTCCCGAACAGCCAGGGCTGTCGGGAGTTGAAGAGCCCCTCACTAACGAGGGGGCAACTTCCGCAGGAGCCTGAGCCCCCTCCAACGTGGAAGGAGGGTCACCCACCTGTACCTGGACGCACCCTTCAGTTGAAGGTACGTCCGCCACCGGCTCATCATCATCCCTCCCCGGTGGGGGCCCATCATCTCTCCCCGGACTCGACCTCACCATTCTGTATAGGTGCCGGTCGAGCAGCGCGCCTAGCACACCTTTACCCTTGTATTGAGGTGGACACCATCCCTCTGGTAAAGGTCCCACCTACCCGAAAATGCGTCGAAGGGTCAATAAACCTCACGCCCAGCGGGACGCACAAGTCTTGCACCCTCTCGTTGATGCCAATGACCTTACTGAGCGCGTGGTCACTGGCATTCATTCGCGGTAAAATACCCATTAACATTCCCCTGTCTGTCTTAAGTTTTAGATCATCCGCAAGAGACATGATCTCGGTGATGATCCCTTCCGTTGACCTACCCTACCGCCTTTGAGGAACAGTCGTTGCCACCAGCATGGACAACGATCGCAGTCCTCCGACTAGCCACGCGCACCTTCTAATTCCTTCCTTATGTGCGCCGTTCCCCGACCGGTAAGCACCTTACCTTCCTCCTGTCTCGGTTTGCAGAAGCAAAGTACTTCTCCTGGCCCCTATCTGCGAGTCCCCAATTAAAACGGTGTCTTCCTCCTTCGCGCACAGGAGACTAAAGCGGTTGGAGGTCCTGACAGGGGCAACTGGGGTCTCGGCTTCGGCTTCGCAGCCTTCTTGCCCGAGACCTTTCGAAACCCGTCGCCACCCATAACTCGCGCACTTACACCACCCGACCCACCCCGACCGGCAGCTACATCCTTCGGTTCTTTGGGTCATCAGTAGGCCCCTTCCCACCCTTTTTCTTTATCAGCCCCTTCTCTATCGGCCCCTTCTTTACGCCCTCCACCTTACGCCGCGGTTCCATGCATTCCACGTGGGTCGCTGGCGATTCCTGACACTGATTTAGACCCTGGCCCCCGGTTGCACCTCTACCCTTTCTCCGCGGTCCCGAGCTCTGTCCATTCCATCGCTGGACCCCTTTCCACGGCAGCTATCCTATCCTGAATGAGCTCCGGGTTGGAGGGCGGCGCAGCCTCGTCAGTGACCGCCGCACCTCCAACAGCCGATCTGGACGACTCGAGCCGCCGGACCCTCTCCTCAGCTTCAAGTAAAACTGCATGAGTTCGCAAAAGCGGCACATGCTGGAGTGGTTGATCTTCTCGAAGCAGGCTTCTTTGAAGTTCGTCACCCACTGGTTTACTTCACACCTCGCACATTCAGCCTTCAGTTTCTGCGGTCCAGTCATTGTAACTTTTTTTTTTTTTCGAATTCTGAATACTCTGAATAAGATAAAGCGTTCTAGCAATGAAAACTATCAAAAACGTTCTGACCAGTATATAAAAAAGGAGGGGGGGGGTGAATTCTTCCCGCGCGTAGACGCATCCACCTATTTGCAAGTGACGTTCATCCCTTCCAGAAGACTACACCTCTCGCTGCTGCCGCACCGACCAAAGGTCTCCCCAGGGCCGGACAGTCCCAAACGTGTCGCAGCTACCAACTGACAAACACTCGCGACGCAGGCGTCACGGATTTCCCGCCAGGAGCGACAGCGAGATGCAGCCCCTTACTAAGTCTTACTAGTCACTCACAAGCGGCCAGACTCTTAGAATCCAGTGTTCAAGGGATATCCCACCAGACCCAGAGGCTACGCCCGAGACTTTACGCTGGCCTGGCAGCCAGCTGGGCAGTAAAGCTCTCTCACCTCAGAGCAGTACAGCCAAGCACCATCAATTGGTCACCAAAGAACGGTCGCAGGGGGCTGGTCAGGCCATTACGCGTTAGGAATGGGCTTAACGGGACACTAGCCACACTCCATTCATCGCGCCCCTACGCCTGGGACCCCTCCATCCCAGTCTCTCACAACCTACTAGCGTTAAATGGTGTTATTTATAGAGGTTCCAAAGCCTCTCTTCCCACGCATGAGGTATAGCAGTAGGGTCCTAATAGTAAAAGAAGTGAAAAAGACTTAATACTAAAAGAAAAGTTTTTTTTTTTTTTGCAGTCAGAGAACATCCTTAACGTAGGCTAAAAGGACAGAGTAGGGATGGGATGGGGTCCTACTAACCCACGGGACAGGATTGTGCAACATACTTCACCCGCCCTCCCAAAAGAAAGAGAGAACCTAAAGGAACTGGCAGCCAATTTCTCTAGAATCCCACGACTCGGGACCAGAGGGCTGTCACACCCCAAGTATAAAGTTATAAAGTTTACAACATCCAGAGAGAGACAGACAGAGAGAGAGAGACAGAGAAGAGAGAGAGACAGAGACACAGAGACACAGAGAGAGACACAGAGACACAGAGACACAGAGAGAGAAACAGAGACACAAAGACACAGAGAGAGACAGAGAGCTTTTAAATCACACCTTTTAAATGGTTTGTGGGTAAGGGCTTCACGTATGTTATTTTAGTCCAGGGTAGTTTATGTGGAGGTGTTAACGTAACTTGCACTTGGGACTGTTAATTGTAAGACAACTACCATAGCTGGGACTGAGACACGTTATCCACTGCATACTCTATATATATATATCTATATACAGTATGTCTCTATATATAAATAGATAGAGTGATCAACACAATGATAATGTGGACGTCATTGATGGGGTTAGAGCAATTATGTGCACCAATCCGAACACACCTCCGCTGCCATAAGGACCGCCCATTTTATACCTAACAGACTAGCTTGGGACGAGACAGAGGCGCGAGACTTCTTGTAAGCACTGTACACAATGACCTAACTTGTTCTCGTATTCCCGAACTCGAATCTTTCGAATTCTATACCCTCTGGCTACAGCTTAAATGCCAATCTCAAACTAATACATCTGCGCTGTTTACCTTTCTCCTAATTCTACTGACTATCCAAAATTCTTTGAGTACCTCACTTCCAAAGTGGAATACATTCTTTCCCGCTCTCCCTTTGCTGAAATCTCCATTTTAGGAGATTTCAATGTTCACCACAACTTTGGCTTTCCTCCTATTTCACTGACATTTCTGGTGAACTAGCGTACAACTTTTCTATCCTAAATGACCTAGAGCAGATTGTACAGCACTCTACTCGTATCCCCGATCGCCTTGGAGATAGGCCCAACATTCTGGATTTATTTCTTACCTCTCATCCTTCTTATTCACTTTGTGAAACTTTTTTCTCCGTTGGGCTCCCCCGATCACAATCTTATATCGGTTTCCTGTCCTATCGCTCCAATTCGGCCTTTGGATCCCCCCAAGAGAAGGCGCCTTTGGCACTTCAGCGCCACTGATTGGGAGGCCCTTAGGCAGTACTGTGGTTTTCCATGGAATAATTACTGCTTCAGTAGCTGGGGCCCTTCTGGATGTGCTGAGCCCATCACAGAGGTGATTTTCTCGGGCATGAAGGCGTACATTCCATATTCTATTCCTACTACTAATGCAACAAAACTTTAGTTTAACTTTACTTGTTTTAATGCTATCCGCAACAGAGAGGAGGCTCTGAGAAGGTACCGTCGCCATCGAACTCCTGACTCTCAGTCAGCTTATATTTCTGCCCGGAATCGCGCAAAATCTGTTCTTCGACTGGCCAAAAATTCCGACAAAAATGTGAAAATCTATCCAATTCTAATTCTTCTCGCTCTTTCTGGCATCTAGCTAAGAACCTCTTCAACAACTTTACTTCCTCTTCTTTCCCTCCTCTTTTCCATTCTGACGGCACAGTTGCGTCTCCTCTCCTGACAAAGCTGAACTCTTCGCTCAAACTTTCACTTTCAATTCAACCCTGCACGATTCCGGGCGCTGTTCCTCCATCTCCTCCCCCACCTCTGACTTTATTATGTCTGAAATTAGAATCTTTTCTAAAGATGTTTTTTCTTCCCTATCTGGACTCAACTCTTGGAAGGCGTATGGTCCTGATGGTGTTCCTCCTGTTGTTCTTAAGAACTGTGCTTCTCTTCTATGCTGACACCCTGCCTAGCAAACTCTTTCGGCTTTGTCTCTCATCTGGTACTTTTCCTTCCTGCTGGAAGTTCGCTTTCATTCAGCCTGTCCCACAGAAGGGTGACCCCTCTCAACCCTCCAACTATCGTCTAATTGCTTTGATTTCTTGCCTTTCCAAAGTTTTTTAATCTTTCTTTAAGAGGAAGATTTTTAAACACCTTTCTTCTCACAATCTTCTTTCAGATCGTCAGTATGGATTCCGCAAGGGACGCTCCACTGACGATGTTCTTGCATATCTCTCTGACGCTTGGTCATTCTCCTTTCGGGATTTCGGTGAAACTTTTGCTATTGCGCTAGACATATCAAAAGCTTTTGATAGAGTCTGGCACAAATCTTTAATTTCCAAACTGCCCTCCATCGGTTTCTGTCCTTCTATTTGTGCCTTCATCTCAATTTCCTTTCTAGCCGATCTATAACTGCAGTTATAGATGGCCACTGTTCTTCTCCTAAAACTACTAACAGTTGTGCTCCTCAGTGTTCTGTCCTGTCACCCACTCTTTTCCTTTTATTTATTAATGATCTTTTAATTCGTATTTCCTTTCCTATTCACTCCTATGCCGATAATTCTACTCTTCACTTCTCCACCCGCTTCCCAAAGCATCCCTTACAGCAGTCACTTCATGATTCGCGTAGGACGGCTATGGGACACCTGGCCTCTGATCTTTCTGCTATATCTGATTGGCACAGAGAAAAACCTTGTGGCTTTGAATGCCTCAAAAACTCAGTTCCTCCATCTCTCTACTCGTCACAATCTTCTATACAACTATCTCCTTGCGTTCAACAACACAACTGAATCTCTCCTCTTCTCTTAACATTCTCGGCATTTCCTTTTCTCCTGATCTTTCATGGAAAGATCACATATACGCTCTTTCTAAAACATCTTCTAAGAGGTTGGGTGTGCTGTACCGCCTCCGCGGTTTCTTCACCCCCACTCACTTGCTGTCTCTGTACAGGGGTCTTGTTCGCCCCTGTATGGAGTATGCTTCTCATATGTGGGGTGGCTCAACCCACACAGCCGTACTTGACCGGGTGGACTCAAAGGCTTTTCGTCTTATCAATTCCCCGCCTCTTACTGAGTGTCTTCAATCTCTCCTTTAAGGAGAGCACGCAGTACCAGACTTTCTACACTTTCTCATTCCTTTTCTGTCCAACTATCTAATGCAAGTTTTAATCGGTATTTTCAGTCTTTCATCTACTCAACCGGTCACTCTGGAACAATCTTCCTCAATCCATCTTTCCTCCTGTCTATGACCTCCCATCTTTCAAACGCAGAGTGTCTAGGCATCTCGGAAACCCCTGACCTTGATTTTAGCTCTCTTCTTCTTCAGATCTACAGAAGTTCAGACTAACAAAGACCCTAAGATCCACTCTAAGGTTAGCCCGAGAGAAAGAAGAGAGTAGGGGATTAAAAGAAGAGAATAAAGGGTTAAGTAAGTAACAAAACCTATCATTCGTAGGTTAACATTCATTCAGAAAAAGAGAGAAAGTCTCTAGCTTTCTTATTAATCACTATAAAATATATCAAAAAAATATATTCAACCATTTTATATTAAAACATAAACTTCAAAATGCATTTTATATATAAAAATTGTACAAACATAGCCTCGCATTTGTAAGAACGAGTAATGAAAACATTCACGTTTATGAGATCGTATAATTAAAACGTATACGTATTTATAAGGATGTGTATTTAAAACATATACAGACTTATAAGAACGTGTAATTAGAACATATCCAGATTTATGAAAACGTGTAATTATTAAAACATATATGGATTTATGAAAACATGCAATTAAAATATATACGCATTTATGAGAATATTTAATTAAAATGTACTCGCCGTTTTGAAAACTCTTATAATTAAAGCATTTATGCATATTTGTGAGAACGTTTAATTAAAACGTACTCGCGCTAATGAGTGTGTAATTAAAGTGTATGAAAGTTTATAAGAACATGTAATTAAAACGTGCACACATTTATGAGAACGTGTATTTAAAATGTATATACACACATCTGTGAGAACCTATAATTAAAAACGTACTCGTATTTATGAACGTATAATTAAAATGTACTCGCGTTTATGGTAACGTGTAATTAAAACGTACTCACGTTTATGATAACTTTTAATTTAAACGTGTAAAAGTTAATGATAACGTGTAATTAAAACGTGTAACTGTTCATGAGAACGAATATAACTTACTCGTGTTTATGAGAAAGAGTAATTAAATCGTACGAGCTTTGCATGAGAGGCTTCTGCGATTGCATATAATAAGGAAAGAGAAAAACGTGCTTTCACAAACCTAACTATGTCTGAAATGCACCCAAGGAGATAATAAAATTGCAGGCCGAAGAAGTCTACAAAAAAATTCACGGTTTTATATTCAGAGAAATTTTACGTTACCTCTGACATTTATTATGTAGTTCTTATTATGAGACTAAAGATTATTTTCATGTCTGCCAAAACTAAAGCAACTTCTGTAGCTATTTCTAATCAGTTTTAGATAACTTTGACTCCATCGTTTAGCAGTAAAAGAGTTTACTTTTTAACTGTGGCTTATATATGGCTTGTGTATGATTTACGTATGGCTGGTTCATGAATGGCTTTCGTGCGGCTCACTTATGTTTTAATTACGAATACACTGAAAACACAAATAACTCATAATTTTGTAAATATGAATCATATTGATACATTACAAATATATATATATATATGTTAAACACAGACCGTGCATGGAACAAGGAACTCTTCTGGGAAAATTAAATCCACTATAGTCCGAATAAGTAATGGTAAATGACAAATACCATAGTTTTTCTTTTTCATGATTTTAGCCCGACGTGGGCAACGGGTCTCTCGCAAAGAGATCCCATAAATATAGCTTCCCTCACCAGCTATCTGCAAAGCAGACAGGATCCAGCTTTGGGACATGGATCTAGGGTTTAAAGCAAGCCTAGATCCCTACATTCAGAACTCTATATAAGTAAAAGACTCGTTGCATTCACGTCGGGTGGAATAAATCAAAGAAAAAAGGGGGTAACTATTGTATTTTTAGCCAAAAAAAAACAAAACTTAAACCTCAACCGGGACATTGAGCGTCCACTTTTCAAGGAACATAACACGTCCGTTTAATATACACAAATTCAGAATGGTTTCCCTGAGACAATTATATGTTAAACACAGACCGTGCATGGAACAAGGAACTCTTCTGGAAAATTAAATCCACTATAGTCCGAATAAGTAATGGTAAATGACAAATACCATAGTTTTTCTTTTTCATGATTTTAGCCCGACGTGGGCAACGGGTCTCTCGCAAAGAGATCCCATAAATATAGCTTCCCTCACCAGCTATCTGCAAAGCAGACAGGATCCAGCTTTGGGACATGGATCTAGGGTTTAAAGCAAGCCTAGATCCCTACATTCAGAACCTCTATATAAGTAAAAGACTCGTTGCATTCACGTCGGGTGGAATAAATCAAAGAAAAAGGGGGTAACTATTGTATTTTTAGCCAAAAAAAAAACAAAACTTAAACCTCAACCGGACATTGAGCGTCCACTTTTCAAGGCACATAACACGTCCGTTTAATATACACAAATTCAGAATGGTTCCCTGAGACAATTATATGTTAAACACAGACCGTGCATGGAACAAGGAACTCTTCTGGGAAAATTAAATCCACTATAGTCCGAATAAGTAATGGTAAATGACAAATACCATAGTTTTTCTTTTTCATGATTTTAGCCCGACGTGGGCAACGGGTCTCTCGCAAAGAGATCCCATAAATATAGCTTCCTCACCAGCTATCTGCAAAGCAGACAGGATCCAGCTTTGGGACATGGATCTAGGGTTTAAAGCAAGCCTAGATCCCTACATTCAGAACCTCTATATAAGTAAAGACTCGTTGCATTCACGTCGGGTGGAATAAATCAAAGAAAAAGGGGGTAACTATTGTATTTTTAGCCAAAAAAAAAAAACAAAACTTAAACCTCAACCGGGACATTGAGCGTCCACTTTTCAAGGCACATAACACGTCCGTTTAATATACACAAATTCAGAATGGTTCCCTGAGACAATTATATGTTAAACACAGACCGTGCATGGAACAAGGAACTCTTCTGGGAAAATTAAATCCACTATAGTCCGAATAAGTAATGGTAAATGACAAATACCATAGTTTTTCTTTTTCATGATTTTAGCCCGACGTGGGCAACGGGTCCTCTCGCAAAGAGATCCCATAAATAGCTTCCCTCACCAGCTATCTGCAAAGCAGACAGGATCCAGCTTTGGGACATGGATCTAGGGTTTTAAAGCAAGCCTAGATCCCTACATTCAGAACCTCTATATAAGTAAAAGACTCGTTGCATTCACGTCGGGTGGAATAAATCAAAGAAAAAGGGGGTAACTATTGTATTTTTAGCCAAAAAAAAAAACAAAACTTAAACCTCAACCGGGACATTGAGCGTCCACTTTTCAAGGCACATAACACGTCCGTTTAATATACACAAATTCAGAATGGTTCCCTGAGACAATTATATGTTAAACACAGACCGTGCATGGAACAAGGAACTCTTCTGGGAAAATTAAATCCACTATAGTCCGAATAAGTAATGGTAAATGACAAATACCATAGTTTTTCTTTTTCATGAGGGAAGCTATATTTATGGGATCTCTTTGCGAGAGACCCGTTGCCCACGTCGGGCTAAAATCATGAAAAGAAAAACTATGGTATTTGTCATTTACCATTACTTATTCGGACTATAGTGGATTTAATTTTCCCAGAAGAGTTCCTTGTTCCATGCACGGTCTGTGTTTAACATATAATTGTCTCAGGGAACCATTCTGAATTTGTGTATATTAAACGGACGTGTTATGTGCCTTGAAAAGTGGACGCTCAATGTCCCGGTTGAGGTTTAAGTTTTGTTTTTTTTTTGGCTAAAATACAATAGTTACCCCCTTTTTCTTTGATTTATTCCACCCGACGTGAATGCAAACGAGTCTTTTACTTATATAGAGGTTCTGAATGTAGGGATCTAGGCTTGCTTTAAACCCTAGATCCATGTCCCAAAGCTGGATCCTGTCTGCTTTGCAGATAGCTGGTGAGGGAAGCTATATTATGGGATCTCTTTGCGAGAGACCCGTTGCCCACGTCGGGCTAAAATCATGAAAAGAAAAACTATGGTATTTGTCATTTACCATTACTTATTCGGACTATAGTGGATTTAATTTTCCCAGAAGAGTTCCTTGTTCCATGCACGGTCTGTGTTTAACATATAATTGTCTCAGGGAACCATTCTGAATTTGTGTATATATATATATATATTATATATATATATATATATAGAGAGAGAGAGAGAGAGAGAGAGATTTATGATACATTACTATCGACCCCATTCTGTTCAATAGCCTTTATTTAAAGTAGATTCATACATTTCAGCAAGAAGTGCTCAAAATGAACCTTCATAAAAATAAATGTTAAACCTTTTATTATAAATTCAACGTTAGTTAATTTTGACGTGTATGAAATATTTATTTAATTATCGTATTATAATTATTTTAAAGCTTAAAAATTATTTGTAAAAGATAATAAAGTGCTTAATTAAATCTCGAACGAGATATTATATTTCATTTAATAATTTTTTTTACTTGTCTTGTACTTACCTTTGGAAATAAGTAAGTAAATAAATACATAAATATATAAATTGTATTAAATGTCAAATAACTAAATATTAAAGTCTGCCATTTATTTTTGTTACAACTTCCATTTTCTTTTATTTCCCCATTTAATAATTATCTTCCATCTTTGATAGCTCCTTAAAAACAGCATGAACCACTTTCTTTTCATTATAGTGGCAAGAAACATAACATTTCTCTTAAGACTATAGCTGAAAAGCCCCTTCACTGCCACTGCGGGGGGTCCTTCAACTAGCAGAGTATCTCATTAGAACCCTAACCCATTTTCTATTTCTACCAAAATTTATAAGGTACACTCATTTATTTGTTTTAGGATTAATCTTTTTTCTTAATTTACCGAATTAAAGTAAATTTGGAATGTCGTGAGATTTCCCAAATATTTTGTAGTCAGGGGCGTAAATCCCGGGGGATCGAGGGGGTCAGGACCCCCCCCAGTTTTTTCTTTGAGGGGTCGGAGTATCTCAGGAATCCCCCCCCCCCCCCCCCCCCCCCCACTTTTTGAGTTAAAGGCTTTGATAGTTTAGGCTGACTTATTTTTGACGATAATGAAAGTCTTTCTGTGGATGATGTACGATAATATTTGACGTTGTGCTGTAGTTTAAGATAATTTTTTTTAGGAATTTCACAGTAGTTTAAGCTAGTTGTTTTAGGAATTTCTCAAGACCATAGGTACCACTATCACAGTTTCACAACATAGTGTTATGTGTATGCATCAGAGATGTCGTCATTGGTAGTTTTCTATATTTATTCTTATATCATTATGTATGTGTTATACTTTGTTGCATTTGATTTGTAGTACGTTCCCTGGTATCTAGTGACGTATGTAATTCTCCTAAATCAAGTGACGTATGTTATGCTCCTAAATCACGGTATCATGCTCACATTACGTCATTCTCATTGTCAGAGGTCTAAAAATGTTCTGACTTGCCTCTCTAGTTCGGGACAAAAGACAAAATAGCGATCCAAGTTTCTGTAGAAGAGACAAATGTTCATTTTATTGACGATTAGTGAACATTAGTGGAAGGCATATTCAGAGGTAGGTAGGGTGGAGATGTATTGGTTTATCTTGCTATACAGCTGAGGTATATGTGGTTATATTGAGCATGAAATGTGGGTGGTTGCGTGGAGGCTGTCAAGAGCTGTAGTTGCTCTGCATTATTGATTTACACTGCGTTCGCACTTATTAAGCAGATTACATTTTCTCCAATGTTTTCAAGTTTTTCCCCGATTTCAATGAAATTTGTAGCAAATAATCACTATATATATAGCAGCATTGATGGTATTCATTTCGATAAAATATTTGGATAATTAAAATAATTATCTCATTTTATTAAAAAATATGTAAAATATTGTGTTCCGAATTATTAAGCAAGTATTCTATTTACGGATCTAAATGGTGAAAATGGGTAAGAAGGAGGATTTAACATTAACTGAGAAAAGAAAAATAGTCAAGTTACTCGCTGAAAATATGAAATCTATTGAAATTGCGAAGCAGTTTGGCAGAGCTTATCGAACTGTAAACAAGTTTGTAGCGGAGGGTACCAAGCTGAGGCAGCGAAGTGATAAAGGAGCTATAAGAAAAGTGACAAGGCGGCAGATATCTGTAATCAAGCGCAAATTGCAAAGCATCCATTGTCTTTAAGTAAAGAGGATTTTGAGCAGGCTGGCATACATAATGTACCAAGAACATCTCGATGTGGAATCCTCCAAACAATTGGCAAGACGTGTAAACCCACGATTCAGTCACCATTAACACCCAGGTACAAGAAGCAGCGTGTTGAATGGGCGCGTCAGTACGTGAAAACAGATTTTAATACTGTACCGTTCACCGCTGAATGAAAAGCAACCCTTGAGGGACTTGATGTTTGGTCAAAAAGGTGGATTGCTGAGAGCCAATTTCTACCATCGAGATTAAGACGCCAACAAGGTGGTCAAATTTAATAAAAACTAATCCCAATTGCAATAAATCTGTAGGTTTACCCGTCTTTTGATCGTATTGAGCTAGCATTAACTATTTGAAAACGTACACAGTGTAACCCGTTTATATCACATCGCTTTGGATCATAACTCGGTTGATATTACTATATTTGATAAACCACGTACGACCGATATTCAACACATGGAAACTGCCTTGCTTAATATCACTAAAGAAACTGCTTATTATCACGTTTTTCTAATAATCAATTGTTGTTACATCGGTGGAAAAACAATGACATAAGCAAGCTTTCAAATAATAAAACATGTTAACATGCTTAAAAGCATTAATGCAAAAGACGTTCATTATCATTTCATCCTACACCGAGAACGTGATATTAAGCATGTTACATTGTAGTAGTATAGTTGAATGATGAAACGTAGGTATAATCTACAACGTTCCCTTCGCCCCACCCTTGAGCAAATCCTGGATACGTGCCTGGATAGCACATTGTTAAAACACATTACAATGCATCAGAAAATTATCTGGTATGAAATTTCGGGTGGTGTGTTCCGCGGAATTTTTACTCAGAATTTTATTTAATTGGAATGTTTTTTTTATATAACTTTTATTATAACTTCAAACTCATGTAAGTGACATTCCAGTCTGTTATTATTTTGATAGGCTTCAAATTTGGAATCTGAGACAGCGCTCAGGTTCGAATGAACAGTCAAACTCCCAGTTTAATTGCAATTTCGTCCAGCCGGGGTTGACCGTGAGTGGTCGGAACGTTTTGTGGTCTCACTTCCGAGGCTGAGCTGTGGCAGTAAATTTGGATGGGGGGGCGGGGAACCGTAATCAAGACTGAAAGTGAAGCCTCCCTCCTTCCCTCGCCTATCCGGGGTACTTCTTGCGGCAGCGACCTGAAAACTACTACATATGGCCCAAAGTGAAAATTGTTTTGGTGCAGTTTCCAAATTGTAAGTGTTAAATCAATGTGATTATAACATTACTTAAACTAAGATAAGACCTAATCTGTTTGTACAGTTTTCACATAAACCTAAATGCAATCTTACGCATGTTGTTAAGGTAATTAGGTAGGATATGTGCTGACTGCTGATGTTAATATATTTGACTTATATTTTTTCTTTATTGAACCTAAAGTGTGTAGAATTGCTTAAATTATTTTGTGAACATCATATTTTGCTGTTCGACCGTTTAAGGTCAAGACGAGCAGCCAGGCAATCAAACGGTAACACTACACCACACGGAATTTACACCAAAAGATAGGGGACGTCGTCGCAAGTAATTTAATATAAACATGGAACAAATTCGTTCACTATAAAAAAGTTTAGAACAAAGTTTGTGGCAAAAAGTTGTTCAGCTAGGTACGTCGTCTGTTCGCGTGACGCTGGGCGGAACTTATTCGTCGAGAGTTCTACGCTCCGGCCAGCGTCACGCCCCTTGTCAGCAGCACGCACAAACAAAGTTTCGGATATTTTACAAAAATTTGTAGTATTCGTAGTAAAACAAATAATTTTGTGCAGCTAGTTGTACAAAATTTTATACTCCTTTTAGTGTAGTCAACAAGCATTGCCACACGGAATAAATTCATAACAAAATGAAATTTAGCAAAGATATTCCTCTTATCATAGTGAATAACATATAAAAAATCCGCAACAATCCACCTCGGGGAAAATATGCTACACTCGTTTCAATATTTAACAACAAATACAATTTTCTACGCCTTAACGATAGCACTAAGCTCTTTGAATAGCATACCCTACCTTGAAAAGAAGACGCCTAATATCATTATCTTGGTTCACACTCATCACAAAATGTACTGACTTATTTAAATACATTAAATAAATTTCTATCATATTCAACATTGTCTGAAGAATCTGAAACGTCGTTTGTAAGTACAGTACTTCTGAATTGTTACAACTACGAGTATTACCACAAGCCCCACAGGCAGTAACACATTTCAAACCATGTTTTCGACATTCGACATGAGCACACATTATTTCCACGAGGATTCTTCGATGAAAGTTTACATTTACAACGAATGAAGTTCAATAAATTGTTTGGTGCTGGCTCTTTAGTTGAAATTATAGGAGCAAAAGTATCGTTATCCATTTTCCATTCACAGTTTGTTGCTTCAACTTCTGCCATCATGAAGCTATCCCATTGAACGATTTGCAAGTGAACTCTGTAACTGATACTCAGCTGCAATCTGCGTCGGCGGCAGTTTTTCTGGTCGAAGTAGAGACTTGGAAGCTGTAATAGTGTTGATGTAGGATATATAACGAAGCTTGTTTAAATCGTCAGTAACGTTACCACCATACATGATCACAAAATAACCTTGTTCCTGCCTCAGCAACCTCTATGTGGCTAGCCTCATAGGAGTAGAAAACTTGACTGATTTCTTGAACTTCCTTTGATGTCGCATCCACCCCAGACATGAATGAATAGTGAATTTTGGAGTACTACAGGACTAAATGAATTTGATACATCTCGCACACTCAAAACTCTTGGAACGTCCTTTCTTCGTTTGATGCCTCAAAATACATGTATATATCAGCCATACTTTTACAAAAATGGCGCAACAGTACAACGAGGATATCTGTGTCATCTAAGCTCTACCAAACTAAGCTCTACGATTTTCTACACTTTAACAATAGCACTAAGCTCAGAAGGTGAAACAAAATCTAAGGCTGCTTTGACAATTTAGGTATCTCCATCACTGTTACTCTGGTGAACTTCAAAGCCATTGCAGGTGAAATGATCCATTAGTAAGTGAATGAATTGACTTTTGTTTTTCTCATTTGATAATAGGATGTGTTGCTCTTTATGCAGTCATATTCTTGATGATTTTAACAAATGCTGAGGTTATTTTTGGTTCGCCTAAGGTGTCATGGTCCTTCGTAGATGGTCCACTGTCATACATGAACCATACTTCTTCTGAACATATTCGTATTGTTGGATCACCTCACTATACGTTTCCAATGTACGTGATGAAGTAGTACACCACCATCCAAAACGATCTTACTGTTGGGTATAGCATCCAAAGAGTTGGCATTATCAGTGATGATTTTTGCTAAGGTTGCCTTGTTTGGTTTTCTCATCAAATGATCTTTAAATAATGCTGTAGACTCTTTGTGTCAGCTCATTTTCAAAGTATGGCTTGATACTGTCTGATTGGTCTGCTATTGCTATCAGTATTGCGAAGAGTCCAGATGGATCGTCGTGGACGGCTTCATCATGTACCTCCCCCCGGTGGTGCCCGCCTTGCCGTCGTGGTGGGTGGGTTCCCGTGTTTTGACCCAGTGGGCTACGTCGGCGAGGTCTTAGTCCCTGGAAGGCTCACCCATGCCGGATAGGCTACTGGGGAGACGGGGCTAAGATCCACCAAGGTACGTGGCTCCCAGTACGGGTCTCCAGAGCTGTCCTCCGGAGGTGGCGCCCTTAGGGTGTCACCAGGGCCGGATTAACCATTAAGCAAAATAAGCCCGTGCTTAGGGCATCAAGGGAAGGGGGGCACCACAGAAATTTTCAGTGCAAAAAAAAATGTAAAAACAAGATTCAGTCATGCTGAACTTTATAAAATAATTGTAGAAGACAATATTGAGTGTGCCTTCCCAAATGTAGAAATTGCCTTTCGTATATTTTTAACATTAATGGTCACAAATTGCTCAGCTGAGCGTTCATTTTCTCAGTTGAAGTATATTAAAAATACCAACAGAACAACTATGCACAAGGCAGGCTGGATGCCTTATCTCTACTAGTATAGAAGCAGATGTGTTACGTAAGATTAGTTTTGAGGATCTGATCAAAGACTTTGCAATAAAAAAGTAGGAGAAAACTTTTCAAATATAAATGAAGTGAAGTATGCAAAAATAAACATTATTTTCCATCTTACTGTAAGTTTTGTTTCATTTCAAAAAATAAAATTTTATTTTATGGTTTATTTTTGTTTATATTTTGAATTACATATATATGGGGCACCAAAATCTTTTAAGTGCTTAGGGCCTCTAAAGGTCTTAATCCGGCCCTGGGTGTCACCGTGTTGGCTGGTTGGGTGTCCGGGCGGAGAGATTGATGGCTGGGGTCTTTGCGCCACTGGGGGCAAACTTTCGCATCACGGGGCCCCGTTTTTAAATCAAGGGTATGTTCTTGGGAACGAGGTACCCCGCCCCTTGCGGTTTGCGCTCAGCCTCCTTTTCATACCGGTAGGCAGTTTCTCGCGTCCCCTGGGTCCGTTTTCTTTCATTCTTTGCTCATGGATTCAATTACTTCTTCTCTTAACACTCGGGTGGTGGGAGACCAGGCCCTCGAGTCCTCTACCACTGGAAGACCGCGTCTTGAGGGGCTCGACCCCCCTCTGGCTGCGAAACACTTGCGTTTTCTTCGATCTAATAATTCTCGTAAGTCTTGCTCCCGCAAGTCTTTTGACCCCTTCGTAGGGGCCGATGACTCAGACTCTGACTATCCTCGATTTCTGGTCTTCCGATCTTCCGCCTCTCCTCCCCTCTCACAGCGGGATGTTTTTGAGGTCTATGATAATTTCGCTTCCCGTTGTAGCGATCCCCGACAGATGTGGCCCCAGAACGATGGCTCTCTTGTCGTGGAAATCTCTTCCAAGGCCCAATACCAGAAAGTTTCGTCCCTCTCGACCCTGGCTTCTGCACCCCTGGACTGCCTCCCCCACTCCTCCTTTAACACTTGTACGGGTGTCGTCCATAGGCCCCGCCTATTGGAATACTTGGAGTCGGATCTTCTCACCCGCCTCTCTCCTCAGAAGGTGACCCGTGTCCCGTGTTTACCGCCCCCACCCCCGTATGGTCCAAGGGGCAAGGATTCCATCCCCTTATTGATTTTGACTTTCGCCAGTGCCCAGTTACCCGAGAAAATTAGGACCGGTTATCTCCGATTTCCGTCCACTGTTATATTCCCAGGCCACGCCAGTGTTTTACTTACCAGAGGTTCGGACACGTCAGTAAGACGTGCCGAAGTTTCCCTGATATTTGCGTCAATTGCGCGTCTCCTACGCATGGTTCCTCCTGTTCCAATCCTCGCCGATGTGCCAACTGTGGAGATGACCACGCCGTCGCCTCCTCTTCCTGTCCGACCTACCTATCTGAGCGTGAGGTCCTGTCAGTCCGGGAATCTGACAAGTCAGCTTCTAGGAAACGAGGGCCCGTGTTAGATCCCCATTCGCTCGCCCCGGCCTTTCCTTTGCTCAGATTTTGCATCCTTCGGGCCTTGCTACCTCCCGTTTGCCTCGAACTTTGGTCACTTCTGTACCGTCCTCTTCCTCATCCTGTTCGAGGCGAGATCAGGCCTCATCCGCCTGGCCCCCTATCCCGTCCTCTATATCGATTCTTGCGTCGTCTTCATACCTCGTGTTCCCTTCCCTTGCACAACCCACACAACGTGTACTCCTCCACAACATCCACGGGATCCGACATATGGTAATGTGGCATCTGTACCCTGAAAAAGTCAAGTATGTGCTTATGAACACTTATAAAGAAGACTCACCTTCAGCGTAAGCGCCTGGTAGATCAAAAGGTGTTCGAAACCCAAGTGTGATTCTATTACGGAATCAAGTTTTATATAGATGTCTTCAGAGTCAAATAGTTTCACATTGTTTTATTCATAAGTATGGATTGTTATCTGAGGTAATTTAACTAGTGTTCGAAGTGTTATAACGTAGTTGGATGTCTTGTGTATTCCTTTATCCTGCTGAGTAATTAACACCGAATACATTATCTACAAATTCTTAATATTATTATTGTTATAGCGATTGTGATTTTAGTGATTTTAGTGATTTTAGTGAGTGTGATTTTTCATTTTCATTCAATATTTTGACTTCGTTTTATTTGTTTTGATTAGTATACATGAATGAACATCAGACAAATGATATAATATACGTAAGGTAATCTTGTAGTGTAAGTTGCAAATTAGGTAGGTGTACTTTTAAGTTGTGTTTAAACGTCGCAAATTATTTTTTTTATTTTTATTGTAGAGGTAGTTTTAAACATGTTAGGTTAGGTTAAGTTAGATTAGGCAAGTGCCAGGGCAGTGAGTATTTGGCACTATAGAACGTGTGAGAGGACGCTCTCTACTAAGACCCTAACCTAACCTAACAATTTAATTATTTGATAATTTGTTTTACTCGACAATATGTGGTCTAAATAAAATTAGTTTTTGTTTTTTATTTCAATAATTTGCGATGTTAAATTTCCTGGGCGAATTTGCGACGTTAAGCTACAAAATTACGCAGTTAACGCTTTGCTAGTTCTGTATCATCTTTACCTAATGGTATTCACATCACATTACTGTATTACTATATTATTATCATAGTATTCATTTATTCTTTATCGGTTAAAGTTTCATGGTCTTATTTTACAGTAGTATTATGTTATTATAATAATTATGGTATTCAATGGTATGGCATAGCTATTTATTATCATGTTATGGTGCTATAATGGATGTTGTTTCGGTATTCATACCTTCTTCCTATGTATTTCATTTCCAGACTTTTCCTTCCTGCATTGCTTAAGTACATGTACAGTTGCCCGCATATATAATGTTCCTCGCCTCACAGGCGACTCTGTACATGTGACAACGCCGCAGTGTTAGTCAAGGTACCACAACTGGGGAAAGGTGGGGTGGAGGGGGTGACAACCGAGTCCAAGAACATATAACACAGACATATATATCTACAGGACAATTGAATGTACAGTCATTGACATACAGGTAACTATGATGTGATGTCTGTGTTCATAAAGATAAACAATTAATATGATCGTGAACAGCGTTGAACTCCATGTAGTTTACTAGTCTTATACAGTAATAAGGTTCCATTATGATTACTGCAAATCTATATGAACAGCTACTACAATGGAACTTTTTATGTACTAGTGAATGCAAAATGTTCGCCTACAGAAAATTTTCGCATTTTTCGCGTAGGCTATAGTTTACGCGAAAATATCCAGCAGGCGAAAATTTGACAATTTAAACTAATCTTTGGAAGATAGTAAGAAAATAAAACTTAGATCATTAAAATACTTTATTTAAAAAGTAAATTCAGTATACTGTAATAAAACAATGATCTCATTGGGATCACGTGAAGATCTGTCACAACCAGCCTTTTTTAGTTAGCTTTATAAGGCTAACTAACGAAAATATCACGACTTAACCTAACCAATCGTTAAGTCAACTGTACGCCCTTGACGATTGGTTAGATTAGGTCGTGATATTTTCATTAGTTAACCTTATAAAGCTAACTAAAAAAGGCTAGGGTGACAGATCTTCAGGTGATCCAAACATTGTAAAGTAAGAGCAGTAAAAACATTTTAACCCTATATGTACAACTGTTACAAATTTCTAACCTTACTTATACACGCATTTATAACTTAACCCTACAGAAAATTCTGTCCATAGAGGGTTAAATTATACTGTATTATTACTGTATAACAAAAATGTCATGAATGATGCTAATTTCCCAACCTTTCCGAATGGTCTCCCTCATTTTGTGTAGGTGATCCCATGCAGAGACAATCCATTTAGCCTGAATAGGTTTCAGTATGGAGCGCTTCAAATCTATCTCACCGAGAGATTCATTTACGCTGAGTGCTGCCGAAACTTTATCCGCATACTAAGAGGTAAAACTTGCCTTGATATACGACTTCAACCTCGACCAATCACAGTTCAGAATAAATGTCGTTATTCATGACGTCATTTTGATTTGTAAGATTATAACTAGCAACTGTTAACTGCGAAATTATGATGCCGCAAACTCGTCCAAGGATATGAAAGAGCAAAAATTTGCTGCGGCGAAATTAACCTGGTTTATAGTATATCTATACAAATAATTGTGACGGTCGAACTGCGAACTTTCTTTGTCTCTTATGGCTGGCCAAACCACTGGCCAGATTTGGATGAAAATGAGACTTAAAGGATAGGGGTAACTGAGGCCGCGGAAGAACATAGGCTATGTGGCGTCGGCCTCCGAGGATATCTGAGGCCGCTAGAGGCCTCTGTATTCCGGATTGGTTGAAAGATAGTGACATCATAGACACGTCATAAAAGATAGACATAAAATAGGCGGAGCTCTAGCACATATATATAAGAACATAGAGTATGTGGCGTCGGCCTCCGAAGTTATATATATATATATATATATATATATTATATATATATATATATATATATATATATATATAGTGACTAATGAAGTGGAAGAGACGTTTACAAACACCTTAGCAATATTTCATCAACACAGTTAGCGATATTCCATCAACACAAACACGACCAAGATGACGTCACACAAGCACGACTAAGATGACGTCACAGAGCGGGAATATTTTCAAGACAACACACATCGACTTCGTTACAAGGACTTCAGGACGCGGCTTGAGCTCTCCCTAAACAGTTAGTGACAACCAAGATCTCACCATGTAACAATGCAGGCCCCATTGGCCTGGTGTCATTCACCTAACTTTATATAAAGACTAATCATTACCTCGCGCGTTATTAAATGTCAAGCCATTATTATATTGAAAGCATTATTTCAAGTGTACACATTATTTCAACTGTAAACAATTAGCATATTCTGCCTCATTCATAAATCATTTATTTTGTGTAATAAAGGAAAAAAACTCATTCTATCAATCAACCTAATTAATAACTTAATTAGTAACATAATTTGATCTGCAAAGATCTGGTGACCTCGGCCAAAACATTTATCATTAACAATCAATCATTAACATTCAATTAACAGTAATTATCATCATTCATTATAGTACCGATTTACGCATCAAACTTGTAACAATAAATTGGTAACTATATATATATATATATATCCCGAAACCTTCCGTAAAATTACTAAATGCCCGGTTAGGTTAATTGAATGCCCGATTAGGTCAACTGTACGCCCTTGACGATTAGTTAGGGTAAGTCGTGATATTTTCGTTAAAACTAACGAAAATATCACGATTTAACCTAACCGATCGTCAAGGGCGTATTAACCTAACCGGGCATTCATTAACCTAACCTGGCATTCAATTAACTAAACCGACCATATACTGTATATGTATATATATATATATATATATTATATAATATATATATATATATATATGATACACATAGACCGTGCATGGAACAAGGAACTCTTCTAGGCAAATTAAATCTACTATAGTCCGAATAAGTAATGGTAAATGAAAAATAGTATAGTTTTTCTTTTTCATGATGCTAGCCCGACGTGGGCAACGGGTCACTCGCAAAGAGGTCCCAAAAATATAGCTTCCCTCACCAGCTATCTGCAAAGCAGATAGAATCCAGCTTTGGGACAGGATCTACGATTTAAAGCAGCCTAGCGCAGCTACATTTAGAACCTCAATATAAGTAAAAGACTCGCTGCCCTCATGTCAGATTGAATACATCAAAGAAAAAGGGGTAACTATTATATTTTTAGCCAAAAACCAAAACTTAAACCTCAACTGGCAGAATTGAGCGTCCACTTTTCAAGGCACATAACATGTCCGTTTCATGATGGGAATGAACTCAGAATCGTTCCCTGAGGTTTTTTATGATACACACAGACCGTGCATGGAACAAGGAACTCTTCTAGGAAAATTAAATCCACTATAGTCCGAATAAGTAATGGTAAATGACAAATACTATAGTTTTTTCTTTTTCATGATGCTAGCCCGACGTGGGCAACGGGTCACTAAGTTTTGGTTTTTGGCTAAAAATATAATAGTTACCCCTTTTCCTTTGATGTATTCAATCTGACGCGAAGGCAGCGAGTCTTTTGCTTATATTGAGGTTCTAAATGTAGTTGCGCTAGGCTGCTTTAAACCCTAGGTCCTGTCCCAAGGCTGGATCCTATCTGCTTTGCAGATAGCTGGTGAGGGAAGCTATATTTTTGGGACCTCTTTGCGAGTGACCCGTTGCCCACGTCGGGCTAGCATCATGAAAAAGAAAAAACTATAGTATTTGTCATTTACCATCACTTATTCGGACTACAGTGGATTTAATTTTCCTAGAAGAGTTCCTTGTTCCATGCACGGTCTGTGTATCATAAAAAACCTCAGGGAACCATTCTGAGCTCATTCCCATGTGTGTATATATATATATATATATATATATATATATATGATGCAAACCCACAAGGAAAAATAGAAATTATTCCAAGGCCTTTCGTTTATTCAGAAGTACACCTCGTCAGCGCTCCCTTGCACTCAATCTCCACTCTAGCCAATCTGGTATATATATATATATATATATATATATATATATATATATAGACTGGCGTACTAAGGGGGCTGCGAGGGGGGCGGTCCGCCCCGGGTGACAGCCAGGAGGGGGTTGCCATCGGGAGAGTTGAAATACCAGTATAAGTTTTCAAACCAAATGAAAAATTCGCCAAAGTAAGAAAAAAAATTTAAAAATGTTCAAACTATTACAACAGCTTAATGTTAATTTCCACTATAAAATAAATTTATATTTTTATTGGCAATACAAAATTTACAAACGAAAAATTAAATATTTTATAAAAATTACATCGAAAGGCGAACGTTTGTTGACGTTTTAGTCATCAGTTTGTTCAGCATAGCCAGCTGGCTGCAACTGACATTCCAAGGCGTGTTCACTTGACACTAACTCAATTACACTCATTTGGAAGCGTTTCTTCATGTGTGACTTTTTTTGGAACTTTGGAGAGAATCTATTCCTTCTTTTCAGTCTCAACTCATCGATGGGAAGTGCTGATGGAGAATGTAGGCATGACAGTCAAAAGACTTTCCCAGACAAGATGGAGTGCTCATTATGACGCTGCAAAACCAGTGAAGGCAAGTTTTGGAAAGCTGACCTCAACCCTTGAAGTACTGTGCGATCCCAAAGAAAATGTGGACACAAGAGGATCAGCTCAGATTTTGCTGTCTGCTGTATGTGATTTCTCTTTTTTGAATTACCTTTCTTTCTGGTGTGAAGTCCTGGAAGAAATTAATCTCACACAAAAGTATTTGCAAACAGTTGGAATCAGCCTTGAAAAGTGCATTGTGAAGCTCCAAGCTCTAAAACTGTTTCTTGAAGATCAGCGCAATGAAATTGTGGAGAGGGCCATTCATTATGCAACTACAAAGTGTGAGGAGAGAAGAGGGAGAGTAAAGCTCTGAAAAAGGATGCCAGGAGAGATGGCAAAGGATGCTGGTCTCACATTGCCAGAGGAAGTAAAAAGGGCTATGTTTGAATGTCTTGATCGCTTTCATCAAGAATTGGAGATTCGTTCTAAGGGAATGGATCAAATTCTGTCAATCTTCGCTGTTATTCAACCAAACACTTTGGTTGTTGCAACAGAAGAAGAACTTCGGAAGTACTGTATATTCCAAATTTCACTCAGATTTTCGATGAATTCTCTGATGAAGATATCAGTATGGAAACTGGACGAATTAGGAGGCATTTGGAAGCTGCCAAAATCAGCGTTGAAGAGGCAAAGAAATGGCCAGCATTGCAGTTTCTGGAGTTTATTGTTAAATGGGATTTTTGTGAATCTTTGCCAAGCTTGTCACTGTGTTTGAGATTCTTTTTGACTGTCTGTGTGTTTATTGCTTCATGTGAGAGAAGTTTTTCCAAATTGAAATTGATAAAAAATTTCTTTCGCTCGACCATGAGTCAGAAAAGATTGACAAATCTGGCTTTACTTTCAACTGAACATGAATATGCAAAGAAGGTGAATTTTGATGAGGTCATTGATCAATTTGCAGAAATTAAGGCTCGAAAGCAGAGACTGTGAATCCTCTCTATTTACCTCTGAAGAATACGCTGAGGCTCAGCCTATTCTTCAAAGGTAAATAGAGAGGATTCACGCTCAGCCGCTGAGCGTTGAGACTGGATTTCCTGTGTTTTTTGTATAAAATAAAATGCAGTATTACCTGTTCATTGAATTTTTAATGTCCTGCATTTTTCTTATTTCCAATTTGCTTATGACAGTACTGTACTGTTTAAAAATCTACTTGCAAACATAATATATTTTTCTGTGTTTAAATTTTAAAATTATTTATGGGGGGTGCCAAAGGAAGGATCCGACCCGGGTGCCAAATACTTTAGGTACGGCCCCTGTGTATATATATATATATATATGTGTGTGTGTATGTATATATATATATATATATATATATTATAGTAAGTATAGAAAAAATTGTGGGGGGAGCAAACACATTTGTATGAAAAAAAAAAAAATGACAATTTTAGCACTTTGCCCGAAATTCAACATAAATTCAAATGGCTTGTTTCAAGCCAATTTTTATAGTTATTATCTGAATGGTAAACTGGTCACAAAAGAATAAAGAAATAAAAATAAATATAAATATAAATTGGAAAAAATTACAAAATAATGCCGTAGTGATATATACGTCACAGCCGAAATAACCATAAAGAAATAAACCAACAGATAAAAAAAAAATTGTAAGTGGAGTCTACAAATTCAAACTCAAAAGGAAAGTTTACAATCAATTTAATAGATGATGCCAAAATGATATATATGTCAAAGAAATAAAGAAATAAACCAAAAAAAAAATTGAAAATTAAATTGTAAGAGAGGCACCAAAGGTTTTTTAGTTATTGTCTGAATCATATACTATGGTCACAAACGAATAAAAAAAGTACAAGTAAATATAGATTGGAAAACAAAATGATGCCTAGATGATATATAAAGAACTATAAAAATATATACAACATATATAAGGTATATATACGAAATATAAACGCAATATATAAGGAATATATACAGTATATATGCATAACGGAAAAAATTACCAAAGGTTTTTATAATTATTGTCTGAAAAAACGGTAGGTCACAAAAGAATAAAGAAATAAAATAAAAATAAATTGGAAAAATTACAAATAATACAACTACACATGTACACCCGCATAACCAAATATATATATACATACATATATACATACATACATACATATACATTCAACTGCAAAGAACACGCAGTATAAATAACGTAAAGAACGACGCTTGTATAGGAGATATTCCGCGCAAGACGAGAGAGAGAGAACGAAACAAATGAAAAAATTAGGTAACCACCTGGGAATCGAACCCGGGATCTTCCGATTGCCGGTCAGACGCGATACCATTACACCATGGGCCTCACTCTTCCAAATGCCGTAATTCTTCTACATACTCGCAGAAACCAATGCCCCAAGGGGGCACCTCCCGCATGCCGTAACATTATATACATTCAACTGCAAAGAACACGCAGTATAAATAACGTAAAGAACGACGCTTGTATAGGAGATATTCCGCGCAAGACGAGAGAGAGAGACGAAAAAATGAAAAAATGAGGTAACCACCTGGGAATCGAACCCGGGATCTTCCGATTGCCGGTCAGACGCGATACCATTACACCATGGGCCTCACTCTTCCAAATGCCGTAATTCTTCTACATACATATACATATATATATACGTACAGGGTGGGCCGTAAGTTTCCATACATAGGAAAAATTAAACGTTTGTTTTTATGTTTCAGATACCCTAAGAATATGCGTTTGACGTAAGATCTTGTTTACTGATGAAGCAAATTTTTACGTCAATGGAGAGGTTAATCGGCAAAACATACGTTATTGGAGTAATGCTAACCCTAACTGGCTGAGTCCGACGAAGATGCAAGGTGCCTGTAAAGTGATGGTGTGGGCCGGGATATGGGGTGACAGAATTATTGGACCAATTTTTGTCAGTGGAAATCTTAATGCGGAAAGGTATCTTAACATGTTGCAAGAAGAGATTTTCCCATCCCTGCTAAACGAGGAAGGTAACTTCCCAGTTTACTTCCAGCAAGATGGAGCTCCACCTCATTATGGTCTTCACGTGCGTCGGTATTTGGATCAGCAGTTTCCGGATGCTTGGATTGGTCGGCGTGGTCCTGTGGAGTGGCCTCCCAGATCCCCAGATCTCACCCCCCTTGATTTCTATCTTTGGGGGCACTTGAAGGCCATGGTGTATCAGGAAAAGATACGAGACATAAATCATCTAAAGGAACGTATCACCAACGCCATTACAAGCATAACGTCAACTGTGCTAATGCGTGTTCATCAACAGTGGGGAACACGTATTGAAATGTGTTTTCAAAACAATGGCAACCATGTAGAGCATATTATATAAATAAAAATGGTTGTCCATAAAAAAATGTTTATTTTTCCTATGTATGGAAACTTACGGCCCACCCTGTACATACATACACATACATACATATACACATATATAAGAAATACGCATACAACAATAAATTGAAAAATAAAATTGTAAGAGAAACATACAGATTTATAAGGAAAAAGAGACAAAAACAAATTTTTACCACAGGTTTAGCAACCTGCCCTTTTTGTTTAAATCCATTCTGAAGGAATTCAGAGCAACGGGATCGAGTTGAAACAGACCTTTACTCATGTTAAGTTATTTGTAAGTTGAATTATAGCCGACTCAAGAATATTTCTATTAACAATGTTGCTAGAGTGAAACAAAACTGAAGCATTATTCCAATCAATACATGGGATAACTCTGACAAATGGACAAAAAGGGCACTGGACAACTGTTCCGTTCTAACGGAATATTGATGCTGTTTTACATGCGTTTGCCAATCCTTTCCAGTCTGACCTATATAAAAGGAATCACATTGCTTACACCCAATTTTATAGATAATGCCTAAATTATTGGTAGGGCTATTTTTTACTATAATGTTTTTCACAATATTGTTATATGAAAAAACTACACTGATATCCAAAAGTTTAAATACATTAGCAATGCCTAAGAAGCCCGGGAAAAATGGAAGTACTAAAATATTCTTTGACAAGGTGCGAGTGTTATTATTCACACGATAGAAGGTGCGTTTAGCCTTATTAAGACAAGATTCCATGAACGCAGATGGGTAACACAGCTCACTTCCAATACCGTTGATATTTTCCAATTCGGCATCGATGTATTCCGGACTGGCGATCCTAAGAGCGCGGAGAAACATTGAGGAAAATATGGCCTTCTTAATAGGGGTGTCATGTCCAGAGTAAAAGCGTACGTAGGACAAATTGTTTGTTTTTTTCCGATAGATACTAAACTTAAAACCTGGGCTATCCCTATGTACACGCACATCCAAAAACGGGATTGAGTTGTCTTGTTCCACTTCTAAAGTAAACTTAATGGAGGGGACTTGGTCATTTAACTGAAGGAGGAAGTCATCCAGGTCACGATTCATGGGCCAGATACACAAAATATCATCGACGTACCGCAACCATGGGATGCCAACCCCCAGGATTCTCGGAATGTAAGTAATTTCAAAAAACTCCATATAAATATTGGAGAGAAGAGGCGACAAAGGGTTGCCCATGGCTATCCCAAAAACTTGTTGATAATGCTCGCCATTGAAAGTGAATTTACAATCCTTGATACAAAGCTTAATAAGTTCCAAAACAGTGTGCGCAGGTAATGGCAGATCATAGTTATGTAATTCTCTGGCGAGAAAGTCAATGTACAGTATTATCAATCGGCACTTTTGTAAACAATGAACAAACGTCAAAACTGATTAATCTATCGTTGGTATTAGTGCGAACATTATTCAATTTTTCAATAAGATCCATGGAATTTTTTACGTGTGAATCAGAGATAGTTCTACGAATGGGAGACAAAACATTAACAAGCCAGTTGGAGAGTTTATAGGTAATAGAGCCCACCGAGCTAATAATAGGGCGCATAGGGTTGCCCGGTTTGTGGGTTTTAATAAGACCATAAAGGTAAGGCAGAGAAGGTGAAGTGGACAAGAAAAGGGGAATTAAGTCCTTATGATCTTTGAGAATGCGTTTCAAGCCACTATTGAATGATTTGACGACACCATCCTGAGGGTTCTTCCTAAGTTTCACGTTTGTGGCGGGGTCCTGAAGCAGCTCATTCATCTTTCCAATGTAGTCCACTTTGTCCATAATGACTAAGGTGTTAGCCTTGTCTGCTTTAGTAATATGGAGCTCACTATCTTTTTTTAATTGTGAAAGGCTACTGCGGAAACGTTTAGGAAAGTTATCTTCGTAAGTAATATTCGCAGCACCATAGACAAGGCTTTAACTATGTTAACCAAAGACTGAGGAAGGTTACACTGTTTTTCAAAACAAGCAAGACTATGACAAATTTGTAAAGCAGTAGGTTTTTTAACAATAAAAAAGGACATACCAAATCCAAGGGCACTTTTTGCATCGTCACTAATGTTTTTCGAAGAAAGGTTCACAACACATTTTGAGCTTGCTTTTTTACTCCACTGACTATTTCGAATGAGGCTTTTAATTTTGCGATCCAAAATGATTTGAAGTGAAGAAGTTCTCCGACCCAACTCGTTGTAAATTTCATCAAACAAAGGTTGGATCCACGGTTGGGGAATAACAGTCAAAACATTACGTTTGGCAATACCTAAATTTTTGAAGGTGGACCACTTATTTTGTCTGGTGACTTCAATATGTTTCTTTAAAATTACTCTGCTAAAGTTGTTGAACGGATGGTCGTCCATTTGTCTGAGGCGAATCGGAAGGAGGGGCTTGGGAAGGACCTTCTCCTCCAGACAATTAATAAGAAACTTTCGTCGGATACGAATTCCATGCCCCTTCATTAATGTAGAAGAAAACACAGACACAAACGGAGACGATAGAGGGAACAGCAAGGCGAAGGAACGCGTGGTGTTCATTATATGAAAATTATTTCACGAAAGTGACACGTGAAAAATATTTATGATGAATAAAACCACGAAGGGAAAAAAGAAACACAAAGTGGTGCTCAAGCGCTTTCGTCTAATGACATCCTCAGGAACACTGGAGTGCTAAACCTGTGATAAAAATTTGTTTTTCTCTTTTTTTCCTTATAAATCTGTATGTTTCTCTTACAATTTTATTTTTCAATTTATTGTTGTATGCGTATTTCTTATATATGTGTATATGTATGTATGTGTATGTATGTATATATATGTATATGTATATATATATATATATGTGTATGTATGTATGTATGTATATATGTATGTATATGTATATATATTTGGTTATGCGGGTGTACATGTGTAGTTGTATTATTTGTAATTTTTCCAATTTATATTTATTTTATTTCTTTATTCTTTTGTGACCTACCGTTTTTTCAGACAATAATTATACAAACATTTGTAGTCCAGGCAATTTGTAGTTAGACCTGGGCAAAATTGCTTCAGAAGCTTTCTAAACTGTTTCCAGCTCAGGAACCATTGCCGAATAACATATCCAAAATCCGACAAAATTGGACCCTGGAACACCCCCAAAAATGAAATTAAAAAATGGCGGACTGGAGTTTCCTACGAAAAAAAATATATATATAAATTACGCTTTTATTATAGAGATACATTTGATGCTTTTTCTTTCAGTTGTAATGTTTTAAATAATTCACAATATAAACACAACCAGTTATTACGCAAATATAATGTTATATAGCTTTTTACAGATTTTTATAATCAAAATAGAACAAATTATTTTTTTCCCAGTTTCAAGTTATGTTCATTACAGAAGAAGTGATACCTGGTCACAAACATACAGAAATTAATCCTCTTCATCACTATCAATCGGATAGATTACCGGTACTTGGGTTGTTATCGCAACCACTGATTGGCACTCGCCACAAGCGGCTGAACAGGCATTCCATTACGCTTGCATCACATCTTGAAGTAGCACCATTTCGTCTTGCAGGAGCAGCGGATCATGTTGAGTAGATAATTTGGGGCTGGTGGCTTGTCGCAGGCTGTAGGGTAGTAGGAATTATTCTTTACATACCACCCCACTGTTCTGCATCGATCTTCTCTTCTGTAGACTTCCAGATTAGTATTTGAAAGTATGTGCGAAAGCTGTGGTACTTGTGGACGCATCGGTAGGTAGCAAACGTTCGGGTGTAACAAAAGATTTAGCTGTAGCTACCTTTTCAACTAACATTCGATGACGTAGTGCGTTAGTGGATTCAAGTGTTTTGCAGCCATACAACAGAAGCATTGCCTTTCTTCCAGCGGCTTCAATGTCAGAGTGTTGGCAACAATCAGAACAGAATGTATTTGCAACTGAACGGAGTTCAGCCACCTTCATCAGTGTGTCGAATGCTTTGGCTTTACCGATCGAAAAAATTCTGGATGTGCTATCACAGCCCGTGAAAGCATGCACAAACAGGAGATACTTGCAGATGTCATTGCCTAACAATGATTGAATGCTGAGAATATCATACACAGGATTAGGAGATGGTCCCCGTCTTATATCGCTACGATAGTACAACTTGAAACCACTGTCCTTGGCATGGTACAGAAGGAGAATCAGCAAATCGGTGTCTTCCCCTATTACTGTTGTAGTTGCATTTTCTGATGAGGAAACTGCTGCACGAACGATGTCCACATCAGCATCCCCATCTGCGTTGTGAACAGTACACCCGTGCTTCTTCAACATCTCACCTCCGAGGGAAATAAATGCTTGCTTGTTGTTTTCATTAGCAAAGAAGTGTTCCTTCTGGCCAACAAACTTCATGCTTGGACTGAGATTCACATTTCTGCTTGTCTTGGTGCTGCGTCTTCTGTGGGTCATGTCCTTGATCGTAGGAGAGCTGCTGTAGCCATCAAAAACAACGATTGCTTTTCCATATGTTTTCAGAGTGAAATCGGCATATGAGTTGGCGATGCTGTCATATGTTTCATCTTGACGCCAGGAAACACGATGTAGTAGAGATCCACCATCCAATACGTACTGGTCGTGCACTGAATTTCTTGAACTTCTTCCATGCGTAAAGTGTCAGTGTATTTGATTATTGCATGAGCTAGCTGAGACTTATCGGGTTTCCTCAAGATACTTCGTGATTCGAACAATGCAGGAGGATATGCACACAGTTCGTAACACATGACATCTTCAAGATTCATGTCTCCGCCAGTGGCAACAGTCATCATTCTCTGAAACAGTAGTGCAGGATCTACTTCTATATCTGAAGCATCAGTGATCACAACGGCAGAAGCAGATCTAGTGTTTTCACTTTGTCAGATCTTTTGGCAGAATATGTAAAAGGTTTGTTTCCAATCATTTTTACGACAATGTTCGTACCGATTGAATGCAATTGATGAACGTTAACTCCAGGATCAGCAGTTAGCCCTGTTACAATGTTTGCAGGACCCGAGGTAGAATGGAATGGGGATAAGGATTCCAGACGTTCAAGTACTTTCTTCATGTCATTACTGTCCCTGATTTGTCTACTTCCCTCATTTCCTTGTGCTGTTCACTACTTTCCAACAAAACTCTGGTGTATTCCTGCATTGCTAAGTTATAAGTGGAACACAGGCATAGAAAAGAGCCACGTTGTCCTTTGGATGTCTGTAAATCCACTTCCGCGTGTCAGTCCGCCTCTGCTTTTCAGGGAACGCATTAGTACTTGTTCTATCACCAGGTCTGTGCCGAGTCCGGCCCATAATCTGTCGCTTCTTCTTACCACAAACTTACCTCCGAACATTTTGTTAACGGCTGGATTTCAGAAAGCAAACTTAACATTTTCTGCAGGTACAGGTATATCGATTTCAGGTAATTGTGATGTCCGGCTGCTGCAATTATGGGGATGGTCTCCAGCATAGCTTGCAAGTGCAAATCCCACGAGCCGGTTCTGTCTGCTGTTATCAAGGAACGTGCAATGTTGATCATTCGCTGATATTCCAACCAGAGTTGACTTGTTTGCGAAGTAGATTGTAGGTCAGTTTTCTTCGCATCCAAAGTGGTAGCAATCTGAGACAATGCATTCGAAGGTTCCACATCCTCAACTGATTGTTTGGCGGTCATAACATCGTCGAGCAGGTCACAAGTTTCCTTATGGAGGTCATGAGGAGTTCCATCTTCATTACGAGGGAAAACGTCTGCGACTAGTAAGGTACTAAGAGCTGCATCTACTATCATATGATCACGTATCGCTCTTGAAACAGCTTTTCCAGACATCATGTGTTGCACGGCATTTGGTCCGTATATTTCCTGAAGTACTTCAGACAATCCTGAACCATTCATAAGAGTACCGACTGCTCCCAAAAGATTCATCAGAGTGTGAAATGATCCCAGCATTAAAACAATGTCCTGCAGGTCTCTCTGTTCATTGATGATTTGGGAAGCTTTCCAGAACAAAGGCTGATCAAAGGTAATAATGCATGGGACTTTTGATCGCGTGCTATCTTGCTCAAATATAGTAATGTCGAAAATATGCAGGTCATGTCAGTTGGCGACATATCTATGATGGGAAGAAACGTGATCGACGCCACACCTGGATGTGAGACACTTGATCCACCGTGAATTGCCTGCATTGTTCCGGACCAACTTGGACCTGATCTTTCTGCTGAAGATATCTGCCAGAGAAGACTAATTCGACTTATGGTGGCAGTGGGTACTGGAAGTTCGCGGAATGAGATGTCCCTCAACATGCTTCTCGCGTGTCTATATTCCCTAATGTCAACGGTTGCAATCTTCTTAATGTCATTGTCACCAACATTACGCCTGTGAATAGAAGGGTGGATCTTGATCTTCGGAGTTATTGCGGCAATCATACCCATTCCATGAAAGGTATTCTTCCCATCCAAAGTGCTGACATCATGATCGACGTTATCTGCTGCTAGAAGGACTGCAGTGTTTTCATCAACAGTAAAAGAGCCAGACCCACTTGCCAGCGCCGCGTTTCTTTCGAATCTTGTTACTTCTGCATACGACGAACAGTAACCCAGCTGATGGAGAACGTCAATAAGGTACCTTGACCTAAAGTTGTGGTGTAGCTGAACCGACAAACCGATCTGTAGTGGACATAGTAATCCTCTAGGACGGGTTGCTTGCATAATGCTCTGCCCAATTGCACCTATTTTTCTTGAAGCATCCTGTCCCGCAAATGCTTTTGATAATAGCAATTTCAGACTGTTGGGAATGTAATCAAGAACACTTTCTGCAGTGATGTCATTTGGAGATGGATACACATCTTTTCTAGGCGAGTCGACAGACTTGATATCACTTCTGATTATTTTTGCAGCAGCTTCTACTAGGTAAATCTTCTGTAGCTCTATATCTATATCACATTCTTTCGACTTTTTGTGATAATCTATAAGAATTTCACTAGCTGTCTCTCGTAGTGTTACTACATCTGCCTTCCCACTTTCACCTGATATTATGATCTTGTCTCCGTAACGTTCTAAAAGCTTTCTCTTCACGTGCCTGCGTTCGTAGACAGAGCTCTGACTTCCTTGAAGATATTCCTCCATTTTGGAAATTAGGTCTCCAATCAACAGTTGTTCATCATCATTCTCTTCCAGGTAAGCACAGGTCTGAAGGAATGCTTGGTGTTGATCTTCATTAGTTGGTCTCCCTTTCTTCGAATCATGATCGTCGGAGGAGTATGCGCGAGGAATGTTTTTTCCACTTCGAAAATTTACGCTGCAGGTGTGATGGTAGACACAATCTGCAGCAGGAAGATCACGAAGATAATACTCCAGACGGCCGTTTACATTAAACGACCATTCATCGCAGCGGCTTTCACAGCACCTTTTTATGGTTTCGGAGAACTCTGTAGTTCTTATTTTGACATGCTCTGATTTTGGTTTGTGTTTGGAAAAAAAGTCCACAAAGGTATCACAAAACAAACAGTGAGTAGCACTGGAAAATGCGTATTCATGAAAACGAGCACTTTTTCTTGGTATTGCCTCGGCTGCGGTCTGTCGCTTCTTTATTTCAATGGTCTTTTTATCCGTAAACCTTTTCCTACATACAACGTGAACACTTATTCCAGCTGTTGCAACAACATCGCTTCCACGGCTGCGGCTGGATGCATTTATACCATCTGCTCCTTTTTGCGAGATGTGAACCACTTCCTGTCCGCTGTCCAATTTCTCCTTACAAATCACGCACAATTCTTCAGGGGTCTGCATTCTTGAAGGCGGACGCACACCGAGTCAGCCGTACACCGAGTCAGTCTGAAACAGAAAACACAAATTAATAAACTGTGTTGCAGTATTTAAAAGGAGTACATAATAACAGTTTTAAAGAAAATGACAAGCACAAATACGCAGATTTGATAGTGGGTAGTAGGAATTAAAGAGTTGTATATAATATAAGTTTATAAAGATGTAGCAATGTCCATTCTCACATACACTCCGTACAGTATATTTTATTTACATTACGTGACGTCATAGTTTAATACTAGCCGCCTAATACAATTTTTAGTGTCATATAGGTTAATTTAGAAACGAAAATGTGTTTTAAAACATTTTACTGATCAAGAAAAACGTCATAACTCTCTCTACAAAGCGAAATTAAAATTTATTGTATTTCGTACGAAACTGCCAGTCCGCCATTTTGAATTTCATTTTTGGGGGTGTTCCCGGAGTCCAATTTTGTCGGATTTTGGATATGTTATTCTGCAATGGTTCCTGAGCTGGAAACAGTTTAGAAAGCTTCTGAAGCAATTTTGCCCAGGTTGAAGCTATTTTTGCTCTAGATTGCCTGGACTACTGGTAATTTTTTCCCTTATGCATATATATATATATATATATATATTCCTTATATATTGCGTTTATATTTCGTATATATACCTTATATATGTTGTGTATATTTTTATAGTTCTTTATATATCATCTAGGCATCATTTTGTTTTCCAATCTATATTTACTTGTACTTCTTTTATTCGTTTCTGACCATAGTATATGATTCAAATAATAACTAAAAAACCTTTGGTGCCTCTCTTACAATTTAATTTTCAATTTATTTTTTTTGGTTTATTTCTTTATTTCTTTGTGACATATATATCATTTTGGCATCATCTATTAAATTGATTGTAAACTTTCCTTTTGAGTTTGAATTTGTAGACTCCACGTACAATTTTTTTTTTTTTTTTTTTTTATCTGTTGGTTTATTTCTTTATGGTTATTTAGGCTGTGACGTATATATCACTAAGGCATTATTTTGTAATTTTTTCCAATTTATATTTATATTTATTTTTATTTCTTTATTCTTTTGTGACCTGTTTACCATTCAGATAATAACTATAAAAATTGGCTTGAAACAAGCCATTTGAATTTATGTTGAATTTCGAGCAGTGCTAAAATTGTCATTTTTTTTTTTTCCATACAAATGTGTTTGCTCCTCCCACAATTTTTTCTATACTTACTGTATATATATATATATATATATATATATATATATATATATATATATATATATGTTTATTTTCGTAACCTATATATTGCCTTGAACTCTCCTTTCACTCCAGTGTTCCTGAGGATCTCATTAGACGAAAGCGCTTGAGTACCACTTTGTGTTTCTTTTTTCCCTTCGTGGTTTTATTCATCATAAATATTTTTCACGCGTCACTTTCGTGAAATAATTTTCATATATATATATATACATATATATATATATACACACATTTAACTGCAATGACCGCGAAGTATATTAACGTATAGAAACGACGTAAGTATAGAGGAGTGTTCTGCACACGAGAAAGAGAAATAACAAAAGGCGGGTGCCTTATTTTTCATTTGTTTGTTATTTCTCTTCCTCGTGTGCAGAACACTCCTCTATACTTACGTCGTTTCTATACATATATATATATATATATATATATATATATATATATATATATATATATGTATATATATATATATATATATATACATTCAACTGCAAAGAACACGCAGTATAAATAACGTAAAGAACGACGATTGTATAGGAGATATTCCGCGCAAGACGAGAGAGAGAGAACGAAACAAATGAAAAAATGATTACCTCATTTTTTCATTTGTTTCGTTCTCTCTCTCTCGTCTTGCTCGGAATATCTCCTATACAAGCGTCGTTCTTTACGATATATATATATATATATATATATATATATATATATATATATATATATATATATATATATATATACAGCGTGTCCCAAAGAAATGTATACCCACTTTGTTCGATAATACCAGCTATGAGGATAATAAATATATTACTTTTTATATGTTTTTAATAAAGAATTTTCTCCTGAATCTAAATATGTAATTATTTTTATTTAAAATTGAAAAACAAAAAGTTACAGATGTTTAAATTATAATTATTATTTTCGAGACTTCATGTGCGATATTTTCTAATATTTTAACCGACTCTTTTGAGATACTTATGTTTAGTGTTGATATTGAAGCAGAAATGTTGTAATTATTAGTTAATTCAAAAAATTTACAAATTCCATGGTTAAATGACACTTTATCTAAGCTGTTCAAATTGTTGTTAGAAAAGAACAAACGTCGCAGTTATAAGATGTTAGATAAGGTTAGAGCAAAACTGTAGTCTTGCCTAATTAGAACTCAACGAAATGGCTAGGCTAAGCTAGGCACTAAACATAAGTATCTCAAAACAGTCGGTTAAAAGGCAGGCCAGGCCATAAAAAAAATATTAGAAAATATCGCGCATGAAGTCTCGAAAATAATAATTCTAATTTAAACATCTGTAACTTTTTTGTTCTTCAATTTTTAATAAAAATAATTACATATTTAGATTCAGGAGAAAATTCTTTATTAAAAAACATATAAACAGTAATATATTTATTATCCTCATAGCTGGAATTATCGAACAAAGTGGGTATACATTTCTTTGGGACACGCTGTATATGTGTGTGTGTGTGTGTGTGTGTATATATATATATATAATATATATATATATGTATATGTGTGTGTGTATATATATATATATAATGTTATATAATGTTATAATATTTCAGAACAACAAAGACCCTAGGATCCACTCATGGCTGGTCTACCTAACTGTGTTCGTAATTGTGTATTGTGTATGTCCTCCGTGGTGGCGAAGGGGAACTACAATTTTACGTGGGTTCCGAACCACAAGAACATAAGAAATTTATGTAACAACTGCCTGTACATTCGCAACGACCAATTTTTGCAAAACTAAATAATTATCAATTAAAAACTAATTAATTATCGATTTAAAACTAAAGATAGAATCTCTGGATCCAGAGGATCAAGTCATAATAGACTACTATCCACAAATATGTTACACTCTATATCTATTTATAACCGACATGCAAATATATCAGATCCAAAGAATCCAGTCAATTTCATTACGGTATCCATCAATACTAGTACCTTGCCAACCAAAAATAAGTCACGGTCCATATCGATTGCGGACCAAGTCACAATTTACAACCATATACATTACAATATATATACTTAGGAGGAAAAGTGTAGGTGTGTCTGTAAAGATTGTACAGTAATGTAGAAATGTGTGTGCACCCATTTTGGGTCTCCCATTTAAAGGTGTTTGTGGGGCAAGTGAAGATCATGAGTTTTTGAATACCTCACAGTACTATGGGGGGCACCGCTCGGCAGAAGAATCTCTTTAAATGGGGTGTGTAAGGACAGAGAGCATCCTCTAACCCAAGATGCTGCCTCCCTATATCCCACAACACTTGTGTTGAGCTGTGGGATCTATCACCACAAAGCTTTAATTTTACTACCATAAACTATACCCAATCTATCAACATATGCGTCTAATCGATTTTTAAACATGTTTATAGACGTGCTACTAATTACTTCTACCGGCAAACTATTCCAGCTATTTACTATTCTATGCGTGAAAAAGTTTTTCGCAACTGCTGTCTCGAACCTTCTACTTGTCAACTTACACCCGTTATTTCTAGTCCAATTATATTGAGATATTTCGAAAAAGCTATCTCTATCTACGTTATCGAACCCATTCATAATTTTGAAAACCTGGATTAGATCACCCCTTAGCCTCCTAGTCTCGAGTGTTGTCAATTTTAACTCTTTAAGCCTATCCTCGTACGACTTTGACCGAAGCGACGGAATCATCTTAGTTGCTCGTCTTTGAACTCTTTCGATTTTGTCTATATCTTTGCGCATATGCAGATTCCAAAATTGGACCGCGTACTCCAGATGGGGTCCAACTAATGATTTATAAAGAGGAACTATAATATCGCGCGATTTGTACTCAAAATTTCGAGCTATAAAACCTAACACTTTGTTCGCCTTATTGACCGCTGCTGTCCTTTGTTTCGCTACTTTTAAATCACCAGTGACTATAACTCCGAAATCCTTTTCTTGCTCTACGCTTGTTAAATCTTTCCCTGACATACTATACGCAAAATTACCTTTCCGCGAACCTATATGCAAAATTTTGCACTTATCAACGTTAAATCTCATTTGCCATGTGACTGACCAATCAACGATTTTATTCAGATCTTCCTCGATTTTACCTCTATCTTCGGCATTAATCGCCCTACCACCCAGCTTCGTGTCATCCGCAAACTTTGAAACTTTACTGACTTGGCCGACATCTAAATCGTTAATATATGTAAGAAAAAGCAAGGGGCCCATTACAGAACCCTGAGGAACGCCACTCGCTACATTAGCCCAACACGACTCCGCTCCATCAAAGACCACCCTCTGTTTCCTACCTCGCAACCACTCTTCTAGCCAATTTATTACTGCACCCCTGATTCCATATATATGTATATGTATGTATATATGTATGTGTGTATATGTATATATATATATATATATATTATATATATATGTGTGTGTGTGTGTATATATATGTGTATATATATATGTGTGTGTGTGTATATATATATATATATATATATATATTATATATATATATAATTATATATATGTGTGTGTGTGTGTGTATATATGTATGTATATATATGTGTGCGGGGATATATATATATACATTATATTATATATATATATATATATATATATATATATGTATGTATGTATATATATTATATATATATATCCCCGCAAGGTGGTTCTAAGCTCGTGCTCTTCAGTGCTCTTTGTGCTCGTTTGTACGTGCTTGTTCCTGGAGGTTTCACGTGCGCCCTCCCGGCCCTAGCACCCAAGGATGATGGGGCTCGACCCTGCAGTCCTTGTCATCCTTGGTCTTTTTCCATTTCGACTGTCCCCTCCACCCTTTCTTTTTCCTCTGTCTTTCCTCTCACTTTTTCTTTGTTTTTCCGCCGAGATATGCCCTTTTAAATAGAGGCGAATCGGTTCTTCCCGAACTTAAAAAAAAATATATATATATACATATATATATACAGGGCGTCCCAAAAAAATGTGTATACACACTTTAACAGCTGATAGCTCAATTGATGTTTCTTTCTTTCCAAGTTAAACCCATTAGAATTAATAATGGCAGTCAGACTAAGCTTTGAACAAAGGAAATTCATTCTAAAATGCTACTGGAAGTGTGAAAACGCAGTTGAAGTGCAAAGACAGTTTAGGAGGGAGTTTCAAACAGATCCACCAACGCGACTTACCATCACTCGAATTAGAGATAAGTTTGAAGCCCATGGAACTGTTCAGAATGTCCACAAGAAGCGTTCCGGAAGACCACGGACATCGACAAGCCCCACAAAGCAAGAAAGAGTACTGGAAACGTATCACCAAAGTCCAAGAAAATCTGTGCGGCAAGCGAGTCGTGAGGTAGGAATTTCAGAATCGTCTGTCCAACGCATTTTGAAGCGCTGTCAATGGAAAAGTTACATTCCAAGATTAGTCCATGCTATTAATGAAGATGATCCGGACCGAAGAGTGGAGTATTGCGAGTGGTACTTGGCACGATGTGGATGTGGATTGGACGAAGGGGTTTCGTAGAATACCCTCCGCGTTCACCAGACCTCACACCACTAGACTTTTTTATGGGGATACTTAAAAGACAAAGTCTACGCTATAAAACCTGCAACAGTCGCTGAATTGAGAGCAGCCATTGAACGAGAATGCACACAAATACCAAACGAAATGTTTCGTGATGTTTGCGATTCCATTGCTTCGCGTTATCAGCAGTGCCTGGACCAGAACGGACGTCAGTTTGAAAACAGGCATTGACAAAACAATTAAATAATGTCTGTAGATTCTATTAGATTTTGAAAATGAAATGTATTTTAATAAACACTGCCTTTATAGGTATTTAAAGTGTGTATACATTTTTTTGGGACGCCCTGTATATATATATATATATATGTAAAAATGAACAATCAATAATTTCAATATTCATTTTTACATAAGAACCAAAATCGCTTAACGCGAGTTTGGATAAAAAATTTATTTGTAGCTTCCTATTTTTGTTTTTGTCACAACCCTACGATCTACCATTTCTATGGTTTAGTCGTATCCATTTTCCATTTGTTATAGAATTTATTATAATTAATTATGATTACCTTGCATCTCACCCTCGTCCTTAGATTATGCATACACATTGCATATAACAGGATTGGAACCCGTAGTTGTACTTCTTAGTCATTAATACCCACGCTTTGTCTCTAATTCATTCTTGTAAATCTTCCTAATAATGATTTGTACTATACGTACAAATGCAATAACTATGACGTCACATTTTCCCGTCATTAATTTCCCTTCATCATATCTCCAGTATTCAATGTATGAAAATTCTTTAACATCATAATAAAAACTGTACACTCTATAGAAGTCATTATTTATATGTTATGTAGTATAAATATAACTATTATTCGACCATATCCCCCACCCCCTCATACGTCCATATCTTATCTTGACCATTATCCTATGTCAATTTTATTAAATATTCATTTTGCTCGTGAAACGCAAAACTTTATGCATTCGTTCGAAAACGCGCAAATACGTTCTCGTATTATTTTTTTCATTATTTTTTTCAAGTGCGTTCACCCCTCACAAGATATTCATAAATGCTGAGATAAGTGATCGAATTCGCTAATGACAGCAAAATCGAACGCTTCTAAGATAAATATCTCCTCTCGCTCTGATTTCAAATTCATAACATGTTATAACATATTATAACATATTATGTTGTATATAAATCCATACCGTATGTGCCCATGTACTTTGTATTATATTTCTAACATCTTAATTGTCTATTAATATGAAACACTGTAAAAACAAAACAAAGTTATAGTAACTGTTTAATTGTAATTAACTGTAATACTTTAATTTAATATAACGTAATGTACTTTAATGAAACTGTAATTAATAATAACTTGTAATGTACTTCAATGAAACTGTAATTGAATGTAATGACTTAATATATAATGTAAGAATGTACTTTAATAGAACTGTAATGGACAATCATAAGCGAATGTGAAGTAATCCATAATTGTAATCGTAATTGTAATGAACCAAAATTAATACGTACTCAGTCATGTACTCAAATTGTACTTATGTACTACTATGAAATTATATCGCCTTCATAAATGTAGACTCGGCGAAAAATACAAATTAGTTTTTATTTTTATTTTTTTTATTATTTTTATTTGGAATTTTTCAAACATCTGATCATGTGTTTAAAAGGGGGGAACTTAACCTTCAACTACCTTCCCCCAACATTTAGGCTTATGTTATACATGTATTTGTAAAATGAACTACACTTCATTACGAGACTCTGCTTTGGTCACTGCTACGAGCCTCCCTTGTTAGCAGCCTCGCTGAGAGGAGGGGGCAGAGGCCCCTTGCCTCCTTAACTTTTTAGATTCCGGCCTGAGCCATGGTCGAAAGAGGTCGAACCTCTACCCCTGTAAATTCAGAGCACTACCTGTACATTTTTAGAAGTAAACTACAGTAAGAGAAACTTTTTATTTTCCCCTTCGAGCCGTGCTCTCTTCAGAAGAACTTAGTCAGTTAAGTCGATAAGTTATAAAAGAAAAGTCGATAATTTTAGTATCAGAGAAAGTATCAGAGTATTATAAAAAGAGAAGAATTAATAACTGTCGACCCCATAAAGCGAGAGAAAGAATTAGAATGTTATAGAAGAAATATCCGTTGCTGCCTCTAAACAAGAACGCCCCGTTGAAACCGAATCACCCCATAAGCACATAGAAGAAGGAGGATAAAAGAGTGGCGACCCTATAGCCAGGATAAACAATTGGCGACCCTAAAGAATATTTTAAGAAGAGGATTTTAACAAGTGGCCACTCTTTGGCCAGGATAGAAATTACCCTGCATCAGGATAAAACCAGTTGACCGGCTTGTCACGACTTCTAGTTCGTAACATCCACCCTTGAACCGGTGTGTCACGACTCCAAGTGCTCCACGCCTAGTTTTCATCCAAGAAGAAGTAGCCAGCAAGACGTCTTCAGGACACGTCTCAAGGATTTCCCCGTAGAAATTTTGTTAAGTACAGAGTTGGTTTTTTTTAAGAAAATTTATAAACACTTGAAAAGTCAGTATTATTAACAGTTAATATTTAGTATCAAGCCAGAATTAACACAAAACACAGTGAACACTTCAGACACCAGTGATACATTTTTTTTAGTGAAACTAATTTTCACAGAAGTTAAATGTAACAGAAGTTAAATGTAACAGAAGTTAAATGTAACAGAGTTAATTTCAGACAGTTAATTTCAGAGAGTTAATTTCAGAGTTAATTTCACTATTATAGTCAGTATAGAATAATTTTATTTTATGTACCAAACATAATAGTACAGTACCTTCGCGTACATTAGAGTGAAATATTGTTTACATTTTTTTTATTTTTGTATACAATTTTTTTCAAATTATTGAATTGAATTGACTTGTAAATTAAGAAAGAGAGAGTTTACAGAGAGTTTATAGAGATTTAAAGAGATACTTGATTGCATTTCAAGTAAGTCGGTTTCACCAAGTCGGTTTGCACAACCAAACCCTAGAGGTTAATAGTCTCCACTTGATAGAGATCAAGTGCAGTCATTTTCCATTTTCAGTTAATTTCAAGTTAGACAGTTTCAAGATACTTGATAGAGTTCAAGTTAGACAGTTTCAAGATACTTGAAAGAGTTCAAGTTAGACAGTTTCAAGATACTTGAAAGAGTTCAAGTTAGACAGTTTCAAGATACTTGATAGAGTTCAAGTTAGACAGTTTCAAGATACTTGATAGAGTTCAAGTTAGTTTCAAGATACTTGATAGAGTTCAAGTTAGTTTCAAGATACTTGATAGAGTTCAAGTTAGTTTCAAGATACTTGATAGAGTTCAAGTTAGTTTCAAGATACTTGATAGAGTTCAAGTTAGTTTCAAGATACTTGATAGAGTTCAAGTTAGACAGTTTCAAGATACTTGATAGAGTTCAAGTTAGTTTCAAGATACTTGATAGAGTTCAAGTTAGACAGTTTCAGTTAAAAGATACTTGATAGAGTTCAAGTCAGACAGTTTAAAGATACTTGATAGAGTTCAAGTCAGACAGTTTAAAGATACTTGATAGAGTTCAAGTCAGACAGTTTAAAGATACTTGATAGAGTTCAAGTCAGACAGTTTAAAGATACTTGATAGAGTTCAAGTCAGACAGTTTAAAGATACTTGATAGAGTTCAAGTCAGACAGTTTAAAGATACTTGATAGAGTTCAAGTCAGACAGTTTTACTTGATAGAGTTCAAGTCAGACAGTTTATTTGATAGAGTCAAGTCAGACGTTTCAAGTCTCAGTTTTCAAGTCCCAAGTTGGTTTTCAAGTCCCAAGTTGGTTTTCAAGTCCCAAGTTGGTTTTCAAGTCCCAAGTTAGTTTTCAAGTCCCAAGTCATTTCAATGCAGTCAATTGAATTCAACTTTTTCTTTGTAGTTTAAGAGAATTTAATTTAAGAAAATGTAATTTAAGAATTTAATTCAACCTTTTTTTTTGTTGTTTAAGAGAATTTAATTCAACCTTTTTTTTTTTTTGTTGTAAGAGAATTTAATTCAACCTGAATTGACCGGGTTGCGTCTTTAGTTTAACCTTTTTTCTTGTTTGTAAGAAGGAAATTGACCGATTTGTCTTTTCTTTTCATGCCATTGTTGCGTATATAAATATATAGGTAAAATGACATATTTTATTGTTTGCAACCAAAACCGTTTTTACAAATGTTTGTAACGAGTTTTATAATTATTTTGATTATATAATGACAGAAATAGTGTAATAATTAATCGATCATGTACCTAATTTATCTTGCTCTGTACGGTCGGGAAATTTACCCGTAGGACCGCACATACCCTAAATTTCAGTTGTGTTTATTCTTTTTCGTCATTTAATTTTAATAAAACTTCTACACAATAAAACATATGTATTTATCATATGCAAACAAGTTTTCAGACTAAAATATAAAATAATTCAAATTCTATCAACATTTAACGAAAGAGTATAATTTTTCTACTTAACATGCAAAAATTATTAAACCTTTTTAATATTTTTTTTATTATATAAAAATAATTTTTAATGTAAAATTTACCTGAAATTATTAAAAGAAAAGATTGTTCGAAATGCTTTCCTTCCATTTCAATAACTTTTATTCTTGGCCGAAACTCATCTAAGGTTCGATTTACTTTTATTTTTAAGAATATTATAAAATTATGTTTAGCTCATTAAAATGCATAAATTGTTTCTATTTTTAATTTGTATTCTTAATTTTCTTAATTCAATTATCGTACCGATACATCTGGTTAATGTTAATGGTTATATAGTTCATATATAGCTAGGAATGTTACTAGTCGAATTTAATTCCATCTTCAAAATTTAATTTTTAATACCGCTAGATTTACTTTCATTAATTGTAAGGTCCTCTAAGTACGTTTCTTTTTATTACCTTAATATACGTGTAACTGATTTAATTACGTAAAATCGATAATCCTAGTTGAATTCTATTACTTTTGATACATATTCGAATTCATTTTCTTTCCGTACTTCAACACACTTTCACATGAAACTTATATGCATACACCATCATTAATACTATCTGTAATTAGATTTTAACAATAACTGGCTTAAACTTAAAAGATTTTATAACCCAAAACCCATCTTAAATTATTATACATTATTTTTAAAACTTTGTTAATTCAAAAACCTTCCAAATCCCTACACATACACACACATGTCTGCACACTATATATACAAACCTTATGCTAAAATCATTGGATATCACAATAAACTTTGTTTAATTACGTGTAAATGCTAGCTATGTAATTTAATCTTAATCATTTTTGCTTTCTAATATATATTGCTTATGCATTTATTCAGTTAATTGAACAATCCTCTCGGCTAATCTGTCCCTCGAAATTGCAAGATACACACTTTGTACCTAGTACACACAAATACACACTAGACCACAGGTCTATACATCATCCACTACGTAATTCGATTTTTACCTACAACAGTCAATAAAATTAGTTTATGAATTGTACTATCGTGGTAACCTTGAAAATCCATGAACTTTAAAATTTATATTTTTCCCTTTTACCTATTCATTATGAATGTAATTTTCCCGACAGAAAAATAAAATTTTGCTAAAAATTTTACAATATCATTCTTTGTCTAACTTAATTGTTTGTCTAAATTAATGTATTAATCCTATTATTCTGTTTGCATAAATTAAAGTATTAATCTTTGAATTTTTTATATTTTATAAGCAAGTGTCATTTTAAAGATTTGATTACTCTGCATTGTACCCAACCGCCCGAACTCACTTGTTCTGTATAAAAATTTATAATGTAAAGAAAAATTTGTCATCTAACTTGAATTAGTTAGGATGTTATTTTCTCATTTGTATTGTATTAATTGTACCCTATTATATTACTGTATAAATATTTTAAAGAGGAGAGCAATGTAAAAATGAACAATGAATAATCAATATTCATTTTTACATAAGAACCAAAATCGCTTAACGCGAGTTTGGATAAAAAATTTATTTGTAGCTTCCTATTTTTGTTTGTGTCAACCCTACGATCTACAATTTCTATGGTTTAGTCGTATCCATTTTCCATTTGTTATAGAATTTATTATAATTAATTATGATTACCTTGCATCTCACCCTCGTCCTTAGATTATGCATACACATTCCATAAAACAGGATTGGAACCCGTAGTTGTACTTCTTAGTCATTAATACCCACGCTTTGTCTCTAATTCATTCTTGTAAATCTTCCTAATAATGATTTGTACTAACGTACAAATTCAATAACTATGACGTCACATTTTCCCGTCATTAATTTCCCTTCATCATATCTCCAGTATTCAATGTATGAACATTCTTTAACATCATAATAAAAACTGTACACTCTATAGAAGTCATTATTTATATGTTATGTACTATAAATATAACTATTATTCGACCATATCCCCCCCCTCATACGTCCATATCTTATCTTGACCATTATCCTATGTCAATTTTATTAAATATTCATTTTGCTCGTGAAACGCAAAACTTTATGCATTCGTTCGAAAACGCGCAAATACGTTCTCGTATTATTTTTCTCATTATTTTTTTCAAGTGCGTTCACCCCTCACAAGATATTCATAAATGCTGAGATAAGTGATCGAATTCGCTAATGACAGCAAAATCGAACGCTTCTAAGATAAATATCTCCTCTCGCTCTGATTTCAAATTCATAACATGTTATAACATATTATAACATATTATGTTGTATATAAATCCATACCGTATGTGCCCATGTACTTTGTATTATATTTCTAACATCTTAATTGTCTATTAATATGAAACACTGTAAAAACAAAACAAAGTTATAGTAACTGTTTAATTGTAATTAACTGTAATACTTTAATTTAATATAACGTAATGTACTTTAATGAAACTGTAATTAATAATAACTTGTAATGTACTTCAATGAAACTGTAATTGAATGTAATGACTTAATATATAATGTAAGAATGTACTTTAATAGAACTGTAATGGACAATCATAAGCGAATGTGAAGTAATCCATAATTGTAATCGTAATTGTAATGAACCAAAATTAATACGTCAGTCATGTACTCAAATTGTACTTATGTACTATTATGAAATTATATCGCCTTCATAAATGTAGACTCGGCGAAAAATACAAATTAGTTTTTGTTATTTTTATTTTTTTAATTATTTTTATTTGGAATTTTTCAAACATCTGATCATGTGTTTAAAAGGGGGGGAACTTAACCTTCAACTGCCTTCCCCCAACATTTAGGCTTATATTATACATGTATTTCTAAAATGAACTACACTTCATTACGAGACTCTGCTTTGGTCACTGCTACGAGCCTCCCTTGTTAGCAGCCTCGCTGAGAGGAGGGGGCAGAGGCCCCTTGCCTCCTTAACTTTTTAGATTCCGGCCTGAGCCATGGTCGAAAGAGGTCGAACCTCTACCCCTGTAAATTCAGAGCACTACCTGTACATTTTTAGAAGTAAACTACAGTAAGAGAAACTTTTTATTTTCCCCTTCGAGCCGTGCTCTCTTCAGAAGAACTTAGTCAGTTAAGTCGATAAGTTATAAAAGAAAAGTCGATAATTTTAGTATCAGAGAAAGTATCAGAGTATTATAAAAAGAGAAGAATTAATAACTGTCGACCCCATAAAGCGAGAGAAAGAATTAGAATGTTATAGAAGAAATATCCGTTGCTGCCTCCAAACTAGAACCCCAGTCGATCCGAACCACCCCAGGGCCATAGACGGAGGGGTTAACATATATATATATATATGTGTGTGTGTATATATATATATGTGTGTATATATATATAATATATATATATTATGTATATATATATATATATATGTATAGAAACGACGTAAGTATAGAGGAGTGTTCTGCACACGGAAGAGAAATAACGAACAAATGAAAAATGAGGTCCCCGCCCGGGAATCGAACCCAGGATCTTCCGATTGCCGGTCAGATATGCTAACCACTACACCACAGGGCACAATAGTCAGAAGTCGTAATTCTCCTACATAGGGCAGAAACCAATGCCTTGCTTTTCCTATACATTAATATACTGCGTGGTCATTGCAGTTAAATGTACATATTCACGATTTGCGAGGGTGCCCTCTCAAGGCATTGGTTTCTGCCCTATGTAGGAGAATATCGACTTCTGACTATTGTGCTCTGTGGTGTAGTGGTTAGCATATCTGACCGGCAATCGGAAGATCCTGGGTTCGATTCCCGGGCGGGGACCTCATTTTCATTTGTTCGTTATTTCTCTTCCTCGTGTGCAGAACACTCCTCTATACTTACGTCGTTTCTATACATTAATATAATGCGTGGTCATTGCAGTTAAATATATATATATATATATATATATATATATATATATATATATATATATATATGTGTGTGTATATATATTTTATATATATGTGTGTGTGTATATGTATATATATATATATATATATATATATATATATATATATATATATATATATATGTGTATATATATGTGTATATATGTGTATATATATATACATATATATATATACATATATATACAGGGTGGGCCGTAAGTTTCCATACATAGGAAAATAAACATTTTTTATGGACAACCATTTTTATTTATATAATATGCTCTACATGGTTGCCATTGTTTTGAAAACACATTTCAATACGTGTTCCCCACTGTTGATGAACACGCATTAGCACAGTTGACGTTATGCTTGTAATGGCGTTGGTGATACGTTCCTTTAGATGATTTATGTCTCGTATCTTTTCCTGATACACCATGGCCTTCAAGTGCCCCCAAAGATAGAAATCAAGGGGGGTGAGATCTGGGGATCTGGGAGGCCACTCCACAGGACCACGCCGACCAATCCAAGCATCCGGAAACTGCTGATCCAAATACCGACGCACGTGAAGACCATAATGAGGTGGAGCTCCATCTTGCTGGAAGTAAACTGGGAAGTTACCTTCCTCGTTTAGCAGGGATGGGAAAATCTCTTCTTGCAACATGTTAAGATACCTTTCCGCATTAAGATTTCCACTGACAAAATTGGTCCAATAATTCTGTCACCCCATATCCCGGCCCACACCATCACTTTACCGGCACCTTGCATCTTCGTCGGACTCAGCCAATTAGGGTTAGCATTACTCCAATAACGTATGTTTTGCCGATTAACCTCTCCATTGACGTAAAAATTTGCTTCATCAGTAAACAAGATCTTACGTCAAACGCATATTCTTAGGGTATCTGAAACATAAAAACAAACGTTTAATTTTTCCTATGTATGGAAACTTACGGCCCACCCTGTGTGTATATATATATATATATATATAAATATATATATATATATATATATATGTGTGTATATATATATATATATATATATATATATATACGAATATATATATATATATACCGTATATATATATATATATATATATGTGTGTATATATATATATATAATAATGTTATAATGTTACAGACCAACAAAGACCCTAGGATCCACTCATGGTTGGTCTACCTAACTGTGTTCGTAATTGTGTATGTCCTCCGTGGTGGCGGAGGGGACCTACAATTTTACGTGGGTTCCGAACCACAAGAACATAAGAAATTTATGCAAAAACTGCCTGTACATTGGCAACGACCAATTTTTGCATAACTAATTAATTATCAATTTAAAACTAATTAATTATCAATTTAAAACTAATTAATTATCGATTTAAAACTAATTAATTACACTGCCCAACACCAATTTTGCTGATTTAATTCTAACACCTGTTTTTAGGTAACTCTGGTGTGCTGTTTCCAAAAATCAACTTAGTTTTTGCCTATCACGTCAGGTTTTCGAGCAATCAAATACGGATATTTTGGAGATATCGCATTTTGGCAGGGTTATGCCCAATTTTTTTTCTTTTCAAAAAATAAGTTTTTACATACTCAGAATCAGCATGGAAAAGTAAACAATTGTGCAGGGAGTGAACTTTAATATACAATGGTAATATTGACACATAAAGTGATTAAAAGTGTTTAAATAAGCAAAAAATGAATCCATATTAAAGCAAGCACGGGACCAGTTTTCTTAACATTGTCTTTTTCTTGTTTTCTTACTTTTCAGTGCTGATAAATTTTCTCTTATAGGACTTCCTTGAATGAGAGATGTCAAGACAATCTCTTTGCAGGCTCCAGCAGTAGTCAGCCATCATATGGGTATCCCGTCTTCCTTGGTATCGTTCTTCCATCACTTTGATATCTTGGTGGAACCTTTCACCTTGCTCTTCACTAACATCACCAAGATTTTCTGGAAATTTATCCAGATGACTGTTGAGATAGTGAACTTTAATGCTCATGTTACAACCCAACTGCTGAAAGTTTACAAGTAAATTCTTTGCAAGATCTTTATAATTTTCAGACTTTTTGTTTCCTTGGAAGTTCTTAACTACTGCCACAAAAGCATTCCAAGCTCTTGCTTCCGTTTCGGTCATTGAGTTACTGAACTGCGGATCTTTCATCAGTTTTCTTATTTGGGGACCATCGAATATACCAGCTTTAAGCTTCTCATCACTAAGACCTGGAAAGGCTGCACATATGTAATTAAAGCAATCACCTTCTTTATTCAAAGCTTTTACAAACTGCTTCATAATCCCAAGTTTGATGTGGAGTGGTGGAAAATATGTTGTACATGACCTTTAGATTTAATGCACAGATTTCCGTATTCCACAGATAAAATTTTAACAGCAAAACAGCTGTTAACAGGTCTCAAAAATCATCAATTTTGATAAGCGCTCTTCATGGATCACCCAAAATAGGCATATTGCATTGCACGAAAACCTGATGTAATGGACAAAATCTACGGTGATTTTTGAAATCAGCACATCAATATTATCCAGAAACAGGTCTTAGAATTAAATCTTCAGCAAAATTTTTTTTTTTTGTTGGGCAGTGTTATCGATTTAAAACTAAAGATAGAATTTCTGGATCGAGAGGATCAAGTCATAATAGACTACTATCCACAAATATGTTACACTCTATATCTATCAACGACATATATATATGTATATATATATATATATATATATATATATATATATATATATATATATGTGTGTGTGTGTGTATATATTATATATATATATTAGGGTGGAGTGAAAATGGCCCAAAAAGTTTTTTTGGTGAATTTTAACTTACTTGAGGTTTTAAAAGTTGCCAATGGACTAATAGAACAATATGCAAAAAAGTTTATTAAAATCAGACAATCTTTTGATCGACCACTAGACGTTATAAGTTTACAATAATATACGATTTTACACAAAAATACCTAAAATACGAGTAAACATCAGACTATATATTTTTAGTTATTTTGGCACACTATTATGCTACGATAGAGTCTGAGTTATGCATGCATGGTTAATTCAGAATTGATAGTCACGTTTAGACTCAAGTTTCGGCATAAGCTGCCGAGAAGCGACACGAGCCCGAATAAATCCATGGCGGGACGTCTCGCCACACACAGCGGCTGAAGCTTCGGTAACTAGGTTCACGCATCTTTCCACCGCCTGTGTGTGACAAGGGAAGCGAGGGAAGAGGACACTTGGTGAAATTTGAGCAGAGATCATGTCGTTCAATTCGTTGTCCGTCATATCCATCGTAACAGGAGGCTCCGTCACGGTCAAAGTCTGCCAATCGACCATGTCCTGGTATTCGGTCGCGTCGAGGTTGAGCGGTGGCACTCGAAACCTGCGGATTTTGTTTGCAGATACATGTGATCTTGCCTTCATGATTCTTCTGAGTCCGAGTTCCCTTATATGTGGTCGCTCATCTGTGATCATGGCTAATAGCACGTTCTCGGGGTGTCCGCAGAAGCCGTTTTGCCGAATCACCGGGTCGACGACTTTCTTTAGAGAGGAGCTGAGGTACCGTGTTCTCACCATCATCCCGTGCAGATGTTTGGCTCCATCTTTGCATGATGGCTGCGTCTTGATGGCGAACCATGTTGGGGCGTAGACCCGGATGATGAATGTGACAAGAGTTTTGATGTTGTTGGATGGTGCATCGAGGCCAACATAGAGGCGGAGGATTCTGTTGGCAGTTGTCAACCATCGCGAGTGGTTCAATGGTCCCGGTTTTCGCAATGCTAGATCACAGGGACAGTGTCCTTCACTGACAGCTTGACACATCTGCCACAGGTACTGCTGGTCAGTGCTCAGGTCCTTCACGTCAACATGCGGCAGTGGCTGTAATGGAGATATAGGTTCATACGATGTTATATGGAGTTCCGTGCATGCTGTGAGAGATTTCCCTATCGGTCCTGAGAAGCACTTAGGTCCTGTAGTTGCTCCATCTAAATGCTGAAACAGGTGTCGCAGGGGGAGCTCGTTAGCATGTAATAAGCACACCAGCCATTGCAGCGGTTTTTGTAGTAATTCCTCAAGCTGCCGAATAACTCCGCCATTATGTCCAGTGTTGACAGCGGTTCCGTCGCATCCGACTACTTTCACACTGTCGAGATCCACACTTCGCGCAGCCAAGCATTCAAAGATTACTTTGGAAATCGCCTTGCTTGATCCACTTGACGGCGTCACGTGGCCAAAGTACGATGAACCTGGTTCACAAATAATGCTGACGTGCTCTTCTGTATCTCTGTCCCGGTGGCCATGTCCTGCGGCGTCTCGTACATTTTTCATCGTTCTATCCTTTCGACCGTCGAAGTACAATCCAGGCAAGTCTGTCATACTGCTGTCTAGTTTTGTCAGTTCTTGACGAGTTCTACTTCTTTCTCGGCGAATTTTACTACGATCAATGACTTTGGAGGTGTCATTTGTAGACACAATTCCAATGTCTTGTAGCACGGATGAGGCAATAACGGCTGCTGCTCGATCTGAGACGCCCGTTCTATCGCACGCTTTAGCCAAACATGGTAATCGTACAGTCATCGTCATTCTTTGACGTTTACTCTCCAGTGTCGATAGATCAGGTTTACAGTGTGACTTAGATAGGGTGTATTCTTCGTCGCTGTTGTCGGTGTCGTCGTCCTTGTCTTCCTCGTTGTAGCTTCCAGAATTGCATTGCTGCTTCGATTGTTCTTGGTGAATGCTGTGTCTTCTCGATTCACAGACTTTCCTGGATATTTTCTTCTGTAGCTTTGTTGTTTCCACCAAATCGATGCCTCCTATAATCATCTTTCTGGCTCCTCTCTGGTCCTCTAGAAACTTTCTTTCTTTGAGTGGTACTTTGTCCGCTCTTTCGCACTTACAGCTCATGACGAAATCTACACATTTGCATTTGCTAATGTCGAAGAGTTTATCTGCGTCTTCTCTGAACTGTTCAAGTTGTTGCTTGTAGTTGTCGTTGTCCTTCCGAGCCTTGTATGGTTTCAAGATTTTCTTGTATTTCTCGTTGTACGGTCTGAGCGTTTCAATCACTCGTCCGTGCATCACGGTCGGAAGAGACGCTTTCTCCCAAACAAGTTCAACATCAACGCAAACTTTTTTGATACTTCGGCGAACGGTGGATATTTGTTATTCTTCGTTGTCAGCTGTTGTCTTGTATGGATGTAAGCCTTCATAACATCAGCGTAGGGGGAAGAACATTTGTGGGTATCTCGCGTGGCGCGCCAAAAATCACACATGCCGCCTTCTCCCTCGTAATAATTTCCATTCTGAAAAAAAAAAACAATTATTATAAATTGTAAGCAATGTAAGACTATTAAAGAATTTCTGCAAGAAAAAAGAAATATCAAATTAATACTGTCACACTCACTTGTCAAACACCTATAAACAGATATCAATATGTAATTAATACTTTTAATATCAAGTTTCACGAAAAAATGATGATAACAGCACAAATAACCTTCAATTCTCACTGCCACATGTGCACTGAGCTTGGCGGAGCAGCCGTGCTTTGCATATTACTCACTCTCCCCCCACTCCCAATCTCCCATCCCCTCTGACTCACGGACTGCATATGTTATCGCACCAAATCACTACCATCACTGAAACTAGCATTAAATCAATGTATGGTTAACTAAACTCTTTCTTATCTCACTTACTCACATCAGCTCTAATAATTTGGCCACCCTCTGTAATTGCCATTAATTTACATTCCACACATGTTGTAATCTTAAATGTCTACCTCAAGTATGCAATAACACAGTCTACAGCAAACTAAGCTGTTAATTATTTGCATAAACATGGATGAAAGACCAGCATCTTGGATGACTCCTGATGGGCAAAGCGATCGTTAAAACATGAAATATGCCATATATTAAAATCACTGGTGGTCAATCAAGCAATGCTTCAATTGTATTATAATTTCACATGCTTGTTTCTAAAGCCCATTGGCAACTTTTCCACACTCAAGTAAATTAAAAATCCAAAAATGATATTTTCACTCCACCTTAATATATATATATATTATATATAATATATATATATATATATATATATATATATATGTGTATATATAGATATGTATATATATATATATATATATGTTTGTATTATATAATATATATATACACATATATATATATATACATATACATATATATATACATTATATATATATATATATATATATATATATATATATATATATGTGTGTGTATATGTATATATATATATATATGTGTGTGTTTATATATATATATATATATATATGTACTTGGTTGAATGGTTTGTTCTTAGGGAAGCGTAACTTAGCGAGGAATAGGAGGACGAAGAGATGGTACATGTTTATTAACAGACGTTTCGGAAAAATTCAATTTCCATCATCAGTGCTAAAAATTTTAAAACAAGTAAAAATAAATAAGTATAATAAATAAACGAACAACAAATTAAAATGGCGCAACAATTAGCGAGAATCAAAAACAAGTTACAATGTATATTAAATTAAAAGATTAAAAGTTAAATGATATAAAGAATAAAAGTATGGATAATAAGTAAAATATAAAATGGTTTAGGTAGAACAGAATTGTAAAATTACCTACAATTAGCGAAAATTAAAAGCAAGTTACAATATGTATTAAATTAAAAGATTAAAAGTTAAATGATAAAAAGTATAAAAGTATGGATGAAAAGTAAAATATAAAATGGTTTAAGTGAAACAGAATTGTAAAATTTCTTACCAGATTGTAATGAGACTAATTATACAGAAGGTTGGGAATGGTTGCCTGTTGAAAGAATTCCATTGGGACGATGGAGCCGGGCGGAGTGATAGTGGATTTCTTTTGAAAGTTTATTTGGCAATGTTTAAATTGAAAGCGGAACTGTAATCGTTGAGGGTTGGCTGGATACTAAGGATGTAAAGGGACTCAAGTATGCGGAGGTCGATTAGTTGGTTGGCTGAGTTGATAATTTTGAAATTGGAGGAAAGTAACGGGTGGTTGTGGAGGTGGCAGTGATCCCTTATTGCAGATTTGGAGAGTTTGTTCAGGGGCTGTGAAGTTCTTGTAGAGATCCCACGATGCTCGTCCACTCTTGTTTGATATTGGCGGATGGTACTGCCAATATAGTTCGCTTTGCAGCGAACACAATCAAAAGCGTAGATAGTGGACGAAGCAAGTGGCTGGGGTGTTTTTTCTTTATGGTTGAGGTAGGATTTGATACTATTGTTGTTGGTAAAAGCGAAATGAAATTTAATTTGGGGGTAAAGCGGCGTGAGTAAGAGACGGAGTTCTGAGAGTATTTTATGGCTAATATGGTCATAATAAGGGAATGAAAAATATTGTACGTCTTTTTTAACAGTAGGAATTTTAAGGGGGGGTTGATAGATATTATTAAGAAAATTTCTGGTTAAAGACTGTAACAGATGTTTTGGGAAAGAGTTATTAATGCTGAAGTTAAGGATTAACTCTATTTCATGGTGAAAAGATAAGTACGAGGAGCAAAGATGGTAGGCACGGTGGATTAAAATTTTAATACTGTTTATTTTATATAGCAAAGGGATGTGGCTTAGGAAATTAGTACCCAGGCCTGTGTACGTGGGTTTTCGATATATAGAAGTGCTAAATTTGTTGTTTTGTTTAGTTATTGTAATATCTAGGAAGGGAAGGGTGTTGTTGGATTCGTCTTCTTTGGTGAACTTAATATTTTTATTTGGGAATTAAGGTAGTTAAGAAAAAGGGGGGCGTGGTTGGCATTGTGAAAAAGGAGAAAGGTGTCATCAACGTATCTTTATATAGGCGTGGTTTATAATGAGTGGGGCAATGAAGTAGCCAGTTATTTTCGTGATGGCTGAGGAAGATGTTCGCTAGAGTGGCACTTAAGGGGGATCCCATAGCTAATGAGTCGGTTTGTTGATAAAGTTGTTGGTTAAAGAAAAAATAGGTGTCTGAGGCGGCGAGCGTAAGCAGTTTGGTAAATTCATGTTTTGTCAGATTCAAAACTGTATTCGGATTGTTGGCGAAAAGGCTATTAATACAGATATCGATGGCTTCTTTAATTGGAACATTGGTGTAGAGAGATACTATATCGAAACTGTGCATATGAAGGTTATTTGAATTATTTATGGTCCATATTTCTTTAGCGAATTCGTAGGAGTTGGTGACGGAATATTCGTTTTGGGTTAGGGGGGTTAACGTGGGAATTAGGAATTTTGCTAGTTTGTAATTGTGGGTAGTATAGGCCGAAAGGATGGGTCTAATGGGTAAGTTGGGTTTATGTATTTTAGGGAGGCCATAGAGAGTACCTGGGGATGAACCGGAAGAACGTACTTGGTTATAAGTGCTTTCTGAAATTTTGTTCTGATCATATAGTTTTTTGAGGAAACGGTTGATTTTATCTTCAAGTTTTAGGGAAAGGGTTAAAGGATTACCGTTAATCTTTTTAAATTTGGTGGGATCGTTAAGAACGTTGTTAACCTTATTAATATAATCTGGCTTATTAAGAAGGACGGTGCCTTTACCTTTGTCGGGGCGTGAAATGATAATGGAGTCGTCTTTAGATAGTTCTTTAAGGCAAAAGAGGTCTTTTTTATTAATAAGGGGGGAAAAAACTTTATGAGGTTTAAAACTATAAAAATGTTTATTAGCGATATGGGTGAGTGAGGACTTTAAAAGCGGAAGTTTTGACTCGTCAACTATTGGGAATTTTTTTAAACTATGAAAGAGTTTTTCGAAAGATAAAAAGTGCTTAAAATAATTTATCTTAAAATTTGGCAGTTTTTTCCCCCCTTATTAATAAAAAAGACCTTTTGCCTTAAAGAACTATCTAAAGACGACTCCATTATCATTTCACGCCCCGACAAAGGTAAAGGCACCGTCCTTCTTAATAAACCAGATTATATTAATAAGGTTAACAACGTTCTTAACGATCCCACCAAATTTAAAAAGATTAACGATAATCCTTTAACCCTTTCCCTAAAACTTGAAGATAAAATCAACCGTTTCCTCAAAAAACTATATGATCAGAACAAAATTTCAGAAAGCACTTATAACCAAGTACGTTCTTCCGGTTCATCCCCAGGTACTCTCTATGGCCTCCCTAAAATACATAAACCCAACTTACCCATTAGACCCATCCTTTCGGCCTATACTACCCACAATTACAAACTAGCAAAATTCTTAATTCCCACGTTAACCCCCTAACCCAAAACGAATATTCCGTCACCAACTCCTACGAATTCGCTAAAGAAATATGGACCATAAATAATTCAAATAACCTTCATATGCACAGTTTCGATATAGTATCTCTCTACACCAATGTTCCAATTAAAGAAGCCATCGATATCTGTATTAATAGCCTTTTCGCCAACAATCCGAATACAGTTTGAATCTGACAAAACATGAATTTACCAAACTGCTTACGCTCGCCGCCTCAGACACCTTTTTCTTTAACCAACAACTTTATCAACAAACCGACTCATTAGCTATGGGATCCCCCTTAAGTGCCACTCTAGCGAACATCTTCCTCAGCCATCACGAAAATAACTGGCTACTTCATTGCCCCACTCATTATAAACCACGCCTATATAAAAGATACGTTGATGACACCTTTCTCCTTTTTCACAATGCCAACCACGCCCCCCCTTTTTCTTAACTACCTTAATTCCCAACATAAAAATATTAAGTTCACCAAAGAAGACGAATCCAACAACACCCTTCCCTTCCTAGATATTACAATAACTAAACAAAACAACAAATTTAGCACTTCTATATATCGAAAACCCACGTACACAGGCCTGGGTACTAATTTCCTAAGCCACATCCCTTTGCTATATAAAATAAACAGTATTAAAATTTTAATCCACCGTGCCTACCATCTTTGCTCCTCGTACTTATCTTTTCACCATGAAATAGAGTTAATCCTTAACTTCAGCATTAATAACTCTTTCCCAAAACATCTGTTACAGTCTTTAACCAGAAATTTTCTTAATAATATCTATGAACCCCCCCTTAAAATTCCTACTGTTAAAAAAGACGTACAATATTTTTCATTCCCTTATTATGACCATATTAGCCATAAAATACTCTCAGAACTCCGTCTCTTACTCACGCCGCTTTACCCCGAAATTAAATTTCATTTCGCTCTTACCAACAACAATAGTATCAAATCCTATCTCAACCATAAAGAAAAAACACCCCAGCCACTTGCTTCGTCCACTATCTACGCTTTTGATTGTGTTCGCTGCAAAGCGAACTATATTGGCAGTACCATCCGCCAATATCAAACAAGAGTGGACGAGCATCGTGGGATCTCTACAAGAACTTCACAGCCCCTGAACAAACCCTCCAAATCTGCAATAAGGGATCACTGCCACCTCCACAACCACCCGTTACTTTCCTCCAATTTCAAAATTATCAACTCAGCCAACCAACTAATCGACCTCCGCATACTTGAGTCCCTTTACATCCTTAGTATCCAGCCAACCCTCAACGATTACAGTTCCGCTTTCAATTTAAACATTGCCAAATAAGAGAATAAAAACCCACTCTAATAAACAGAGTTTATTTCCACGACAGTTTCGACGCCCACTGGCATCCTCCTCGGGTGGATGCCAGTGGGCGTCGAAACTGTCGTGGAAATAAACTCTGTCTATTAGAGTGGGTTTTTATTCTCATATTTTGACCTTCACGTAAAAAAGTGAAGTTTTTTGCATTTATTGCCAAATAAACTTTCAAAAGAAATCCACTATCACTCCGCCCGGCTCCATCGTCCCAATGGAATTCTTTCAACAGGCAACCATTCCCAACCTTCTGTATAATTAGTCTCATTACAATCTGGTAAGAAATTTTACAATTCTGTTTCACTTAAACCATTTTATATTTTACTTTTCATCCATACTTTTATACTTTTTATCATTTAACTTTTAATCTTTTAATTTAATACATATTGTAACTTGCTTTTAATTTTCGCTAATTGTAAGTAATTTTACAATTCTGTTCTACCTAAACCATTTTATATTTTACTTATTATCCATACTTTTATTCTTTATATCATTTAACTTTTAATCTTTTAATTTAATATACATTGTAACTTGTTTTTGATTCTCGCTAATTGTTGCGCCATTTTAATTTGTTGTTCGTTTATTTATTATACTTATTTATTTTTACTTGTTTTAAAATTTTTAGCACTGATGATGGAAATTGAATTTTTTCCGAAACGTCTGTTAATAAACATGTACCATCTCTTCGTCCTCCTATTCCTCGCTATATATATATTATATATATATATATATATATATATATATATATATATATATATATATATGTGTGTAGCGAGTGGCGTTCCTCAGGGTTCGGTATTGGGCCTCTTGCTTTTTCTTATATATATTAACGATTTAGATGTCGGCCTAGTCAGTACAGTTTCAAAGTTTGCGGATGACACGAAGCTGGGTGGTAGGGCGATTAATGACGAAGATAGAGGTAAAATCCAGAAAGATCTGAATAAAATCGTTGATTGGTCAGGCACATGGCAAATGAGATTTAACGTCGATAAGTTCAAAATTTTGCATATAGGTTCGCGTAACGGTAATTTTGCGTATAGTATGTCAGGGAAAGATTTAACAAGCGTAGAGCAGGAAAAAGATTTAGGAGTTATAGTCACTGGTGATTTAATAGTAGCGAAACAAAGTACAGCAGTGGTCAATAAGGCGAACAAAGTGTTAGGTTTTATAGCTCGGAATTTTGAGTACAAATCGCGCGATATTATAGTTCCTCTTTATAAATCATTAGTTAGACCCCATTTGGAGTACGCGGTCCAATTTTGGAATCCACATATGTGCAAAGATATAGATAAAATCGAAAGAGTTCAAAGACGAGCAACTAAGATGATTCCGTCGCTTAGGTCAAAGTCGTACGAGGATAGGCTTAAAGAGTTCAAATTGACTACACTCGAGACTAGGAGGCTAAGGGGTGATCTAATCCAGGTTTTCAAAATTATGAATGGGTTCGATAACGTAGATAGAGATAGCTTTTTCGAAATATCTCAATATAATAGGACTAGAAATAACGGGTGTAAGTTGACAAGTAGAAGGTTCGAGACAGCAGTTGCCAAACACTTTTTTACGCATAGAATAGTAAATAGCTGGAATAGTTTGCCGATGGAAGTAATTAGTAGCACGTCTATAAACATGTTTAAAAATCGATTAGACGCATATGTTGATAGATTGGGTATAGTTTAAGGTAGTAAAATTAAGGCTTTGTGATGATAGATCCCACAGCTCAACACAAGTGTTGTGGGATATAGGGAGTCAGCAACCTGGGTTAGGGGATACTCTCTGTCCTTACACACCCCATTTAAAGAGATTCCTCTGCCGAGCGGTGCCCCCCATAGTACTGTGAGGTATTCAAAAACTCATGATCTTCACTTGCCCCACAAACACCTTTAAATGGGAGACCCAAAATGGGTGCCACGCATTTCTACACTACTGTACAGTCTTTACAGCCACACCTACACTTTTCCTCCTAAGTATATATATTGTAATGTATATGGTGGTAAATTTTGACTTGGTCCGTAATCGATATGGACCGTGACTTATTTTTGGTTGGCAAGGTACTAGTATTGATGGATACCGTAATGAAATTGACTGGATTCTTTGGATCTGATATACAGTATTTCCATGTCGGTTATAAATAGATATAGAGTGTAACATATTTGTGGATAGTAGTCTATTATGACTTGATCTTCTGGATCCAGAGATTCTATCTTTAGTTTTAAATCGATAATTAATTAGTTTTAAATTAATAATTATTTAGTTTTGTAAAAATTGGTCGTTGCCAATGTATGTACAGTAGGGTGGCCCACTTTTCAATTTTTTTTTAAAAGTATAGGTTATCGTAGTTCTTCCCATTATTTGGCACTATACTAGCACATTGGTACCATTTTTACAAAAATTGATCAATATTTAGGGGTCTCGCATCGACCTTGAAATTACGAGTTTTTTTTTTAAATGCGTACTTTTTAACGTTTTACTGAATCAAGATAAATCCTTAAGTAGGGATGTTTTCTGAATCCTCTTGATGAGAGAAGTCGTCTGGTATGCCTTCCAATGTCATACGACTAACGGTTTAAAAGTTGTGCCTGTATACAGGTAATACCAATGTGCTAGTATAGTGCCAAATAATGGGAAAACCACGATCACCTATACTTTTCAAAAAAATCAGCAAATAGCAATGAGGAGCCCCGTAGATGAGAATTGCTTGGCGGTGCTCCGCCGTTCCAAGGAAGTTCTGAAACACATGCCAGATATTTCAATTTCATGGTTGTAAAGTAACCTATTTTTGTTCACATTCAGTTCCCTTTTTAATTTATATTATGCTTCATGAATCTCATTACTAAATTGATAGCTCTGAAAACTCAATCAACTGACCTTGACCATTTTGCCATCCCAGTGGACAACAGTGTGCCTCGTTGGCGTGAAGGAGTCCTTCACAGCCGTCGCCACTTCACGGCAATGTGACACTCTTCCCCGGCGAGCCGTTTCTTTCGAGATGCTGAACTGATTGAGGTCTGCTGGTGGATCCGCCGAACGTGTGATAGCAGCCACAATGCTTACTACCTATGTAGAGAATGGAAAGTGGAAAGGAAACTGTCAAGAATACATGTGGGTTACGGGACACTTTAAAACTGACGCTATCGATGAATACTATACACAATACGCACCTGATTATTGGACATGCGGAAACGATCAGCCACTTCCATGACAGCAGGTGCATTAAGGATGCGGCGAGGAAGATTGACACACACACTTGGCTCTTTCGGCAGGGGGAACGCTAGTTCTGTCTCCGACTCTCCTGACATGCCAGTATCATCATTCTCCATGGCCTCATCTCCGGTTTCGTATGCACACTTTGAGGTTTGCGGCTCCTGGCGAGGACGTTTTCTTCCTTCCTGTAGCGTTCTTTTTACAGCGAAAACTTTATCGTTCCCGCTCATCGTTGCCACCCGAGGACCACGTTGATCGAGGTAGAAGTCAATGTCTTCTTTCTTGTCCTTGTCGGACAGCAGTCGATTCTTCTTTATATCTTCGACAGCGTCAGATGCTCCGATATCCCACAGCTTGTCCACACTGTCCGAAAACTTCTGCCGTTTTCCTCCGGCGTCAGTTTCTCGTTTTCTGCTCTTTTGGAGTAAGTGCCACTCTTTCCACAATGCCTCCAGCTTCCGTTCGCAGTTGAGCTTTGTGATTGTTTTAATGCGGGCCATGTTCCAAAACTTTAAGACGTTGTTTACGGTTTCTTTGAATGCATCTTTCCTGTTAGCAGTGTACTGGATAACACTGAAGAAGTATTGCAAAACCTGCCGTGTTGTTGGCAATTTGCTACCACTGATGGAGGACGACGGTTGGCCAACTAAAAAAATTTCCGAGGCCGATCTTAGAGAAGGTAGCGATGTTATTTCGCCTTTCCTTTTGATGACTCTCTATTTGTAGCTTCAAGAGTTCTTCCAGTTATGGTTGCCATCGATTTGTCCATGACAAAGGATGAGGAACTCAGACAGAATTTCAAAATGTTATGATCTGCAAAAAAAGAATAGGTTAGGTACCTGGCACAGGCATAGTGCATTTTCTAATTACCTATATACATTATACATTCCGCCTGGGTATGGTGACTCATTTTTTTGTAAAGTATAGGTGATCGTGGTTTTTCCCATTATTTGGCACTATACTAGCACATTGGTATTACCTGTATACAGGCACAACCTTTAAACCGTTAGTCGTATGACATTGGCAGGCACACCAAACGACTTCTCTCATTAAGAAGATTCAGAAAACATCCCTACTTAATGATTTATCTTGATTCAGTAAAAAGTTAAAAAGTACGCATTTTAAAAAAAAACTAGTAATTTCAAGGTCAATGCGAGACCCCTAAATATTGATCAATTTTTGTAAAAATGGTACCAATGTGCTAGTATAGTGCCAAATAATGGGAAAAACCACGATCACCTATACTTTTAAAAAAAAATTGAAAAGTGGGCCACCCTAATGTACAGGCAGTTTTTACATAAATTTTTTATGTTCTTGTGGTTCGGAACCCACGTAAAATTGTAGGTCCCCTCCGCCACCACGGAGGACATACACAATACACAATTACGAACACAGTTAGGTAGACCAGCCATGAGTGGATCCTAGGGTCTTTGTTGGTCTGAAACATTATAACATTATAACATTATATGTGTGTGTGTATATATTATATATATATATGTATATATTGTGTGTATGTATATATAATATATATATATAATATATATATATATGTATATATATATATACACGGTGTCAAAAAAAACTAAACACGCAAATTAATAACATGTATGCGTTCTCATAAGTTTGAATATAATAATTAAGATTTCTTATTCCAATAAATTTAATGCAAATTTATATTATTATTTGAAAAATTGTTCAATATGGGAACCATTTTGTTCTATACACTTAACCAAACGCGATCGCCACTCGTCCACGCACTTGTCTACATAATTTTGTGAAACTCTTTCCCAACCATCTATGAGTCTCCGTCTTAAATCATTTAAATCTTCAATATTCTGCCCAGGTATGTAAACCTTAGAAGATAGAGCTTCCCATATGCCATAATCCATTGGTGTAAGGTCAGGGCTATTTGCTGGCCAATTTTCGGGCTCGATAAAACTAACCTCCTGAGCTCTGAGGTACTCTATTGTCTGACGAGCTCTGTGTGCTGGTGCGCCATCTTGCTGAAAGGTGAAATCATTACCACATCTGGCTTGCATATCTTCTAGATAAATCGGAAAACATGATTAATGTAGTAGTTTGCATTAATCCTGGCTCGAGGTGCAATAAAAACTAAACGAGATTTGCCCATCTTCGATACTCACGCACCCACCATCACACCTTGAGAAACTCTTGCCGTTTCTTTCAACAAACGTTCAGGACTAACATCTTTTTTTCTATCCGCACTTGAGTAAACCCTATCATTTTGATTGTTTATTGGAGGAGTTATATGGTAGATCTTCGCATCTGAAAACCAGATTTTTTATACCGATCTGTCATCTGGAAATCGCTCTAAAAGTTCTCGTGCACATATCTCAATAATTATTAATTATTATTATAAATATTATTCATTATTATTATAATTATTAACTATTATGTTCACATTTCAAATTATAAAAAAAATTATAGCCGATTAAAAATCGGAGTCCAAAAAAATCGGCGTGTTTAGTTTTTTTTTGGACACCGATTTCCCCCATGGTATAGTGTGGGAAGAACACTACAGTCAAATTTATGGGTCCTGGTCTCTTGATCCAGTGTCAAGGGAAATAGAGACAGTGAAGTGAATCAAGCAAGAAAAACACAGTGAATGTTGTGACCCAACAGTTTCTGGG